>JAMPIV010002116.1:0-457500 GCA_024509875.1 Oreohelix idahoensis | reverse complement strand
TTCACACCCTCAGTTACCAGGACTAGCTCAAGTGCGTGATTACCTCTTCACCACGCACAACGATTTTAGGATATGAGAGGTTGTGTTAGGCCAAGAGACTGACACCGCAATGGTCACTCCTTTCATGAAAAATGAGTACACTAGGCCTAGGGTGAAACAAAGTGAACCATGTTTTGCTAGTCTTATCTGCTGTCTCGTTGCTTGATATGTCTGTGTGTCATGGTATCCCCTGGAGTTTTTACAAGTCAGGTATATAGAAAAATATCATTTACTTGACATCATGACTCACCCGTGTGTTACAGGAATCAGAAAGAATAATAACACTGTGAACTGCCATGCATGTCTTAACGGGAGGGTTGGCCATATAGAGTTACTATATCCATCCATATTTAAAACCGAAATCCAAAAATATGTTGGCCACATTAAACGTCATAGTGGCTTAGAGAGAGAGCAGAGATGGAGGGTATGATACCTGGAAGGCGAGGCAGGGGTCGACCAAGACGACGGTGGACACAGGCCATTGAAGACACCTTGAACAATGACAATGGAGGAGGCAGGAGGGCTGGCTAGAGATGGAGAGTCTTTCAGGCGGGCTGTGATGAGAGCGACGTTCTGCAAAGGACATGCTACATGATGATATCCATCCATACAAGATATCGAATCATAAATTTATCTTGGCATCAGTATAGATAAAGTTTGAGGAACAGGCATTGATATCAAAATAAGAATACAAAAGGCAAAAGCAGCTTTCATTGCACTGAGAAACATACAGAAATCAAAAGAGGCCAAGTCCAACAAAAATAAAATCTTGACTTGCACAGAACGGGAAGTCTTGGCATGTTTGTATTGAAGACCTGCGCTGTGTGAGGAACTGAAGGCATTGGTGATAATAATAATACAGGTCCATATCCCAGAATCCGAAATGCCCGGGGACAGTCGTGTTTCGGAAATCACATTTTTTTTTCGGTTTTAAATAATCACCAAAAGACGCCCGAAAATGCGTTCGAAAATCACCCAAAAGTTGGTCAAAAAATCGTTAGATTTTCAGAATATTTCGGTTTTCGAGTGCTCGGATTCTGGGATACGGACCTATAATAATGTTGATGATGATGACAATGATATTATGGTTAGAGATAGAGAGAATAACAGAACTGAAGAATGGGTAAGGATATCTACATAGCAAATGTTTCAGTGCATTTTTTCAAGAACAACTGAAATAAATTAAATTAAATATTTTCTGTGTGACACACAACTCTGTGGACATATATAGCCAGCACTTACATACACACACACACACACTAGTGCACGCAACATACCCCAACATGCGTATGCTTGAGTGTATACTTGAACTAACACGCGCATATTAGAGCACGGAAATAATTTTCACCAGCCTTTATTTCTTTAAATTTAATTCTAAAACTACCCTTACCCAACACATTATAATCAACACAGAATCAAATGTCTACTGAACATTTAGTCTAAAAGTTTTTCACACACAAGGGTTGACAAAGAAAGCTCATCACGCAGCCTTATTAAACATAGTTCCTGTCATATTTTCTGGACACATTAGGCATTCTTTTCAATGAAGTCTTTCAAAACATTTGCTACCATTTTTATATCATTGAAGTCATTATACACTTGAATAGAATACCGAAAGTAATACGCCCCAGAAACTATGTATACCACTCCAAAGATATTGGTATCTCCAAAGAGAGCTTGTTGCAGAGCCCAAGTATTTTCCTGCAGAAGAGAAAGACAGAACTCAGAATTATCTGCTTTCTATAAACCAACTTTCTTAAATTATTTGGTTTCTGTACACTACTAGCTTTACTTTGTTAAATTATTTTTGTCCATAAATAAACGAACTTAACTTTCTCTATTTTTGCTTTCATAAAGGAACTTAATTTTCTTAAATTATTGGCTTTTCATCAATTAAACATAAACGTTCTTAAATATTTTTTTTTTCTTTAAACTAACAACTTTCTGCTCTACTAGAAATGAAAAGGAATTAAAGAGGGAAGAGAAGACGATTATATTTCCTGGTATTTGTGTCTTCAGAAGACTCTGGTGATGGATTGGATGCACATCATGTGAAACCTGATAGGAAACTATACAGAGCGATACAAAAGAAGACAATCTGATCATCAGAAGCGGTGCCCTGTCCATCAAGTGTTTCGGCCCCTTAATCTCCTTTACACTGTAATAGGGCGGGCCCACTTGGGTCATGACTTCCAAGTGCCAGCCTCCTGTTGTCTTGTACAGAGGATTGAACCCACTCCACCTTGGCTGCAGCTTTCAACTATTTGTCATGGTTTCTTCAAGTGATTCACGTGTTGTCATGGTTTCTTCAAGTGATTCACGTGTTGTCATGGTTTCTTCAAGTGATTCACGTGTTGTCATGGTTTCTTCAAGTGATTCACGTGTTGTCATGGTTTCTTCAAGTGATTCACGTGTTGTCATGGTTTCTTCAAGTGATTCACGTGTTGTCATGGTTTCTTCAAGTGATTCACGTGTTGTCATGGTTTCTTCAAGTGCTTCACGTGTTGTCAGAGTTTAATCGTCACTTTTATTTCCACACATTCATTCATACATTCTCGCTCAGCTCCCCAAGGAGCATAGGTCTTCAACAAACACAATTTCTCCTGTCACGTGCCATCAGCTCAAGGTCTGTCCATGTCTTCGTCATCATTTTCAAAACTGTCTCCAGTTTTCTTCTCCAGTTTGCGGTCTAAAAAACTCCCACCTTAACTGGGGATCGAACTATGGACCACTGAGCTCGGAACCCAGTTCACTAACCACACGGAATAGTAGACTGGGAAGAATCTTAAATGAATAGCACAGGACAGGAAGCCTTAGCATGATTTTGTTGTAGGCACTTGTGGAGCTGTTGAGTAATGGCTGAATGAATGTATCTGCTTGAGACAATTCACTTTATGAGCCAGAAATACTTGCCTGAGAACACGGAAACATGGGAAATGAAGGAAGTTTCACCAGCCTCATACTGGGAGCCGCCATTGATTCTGGTATTTTCAAAGCCTCGAGACCTACTTCTCCGATGAACATTTCTTGTGCTCTGTCAGCAAGTTCAGATGTGTAACCAACAATCTTGTCCTATGTGATACAAAGATTAAACAATGAATGTCTTTAGCTCGATTAAGCATGGGCGTGCTGAAAGTATTTGTCACTTGATGTGGATCTTTCCTTTGACACCCCACCCCAAATAAACACAGAAAATATCTAAAGCTTGCAAGTAGATTTTCAAAGAGTAGAGTACTGCCATAATAGTGTCTCATGGCATCTTCATCCAGGCTGTCCCCATGGATGGACTCTTCCCTGCCCCCACCCACCCTACCCCACACACACACACTATGCTTAGTACGCCACTGCTCTTATGTACACAGACCAATGATCAAACATTTTCATTCATCTCATCTCTCCGGGAATTATCTTCAATTCTTGCAAAAAACTTCTTTCTGTGAATGTTCACGGTGCCATCAGCAGCTCCAAAACAAAAACCATGATGATCTCAAGAGAAAAAGGACTAGACCAACCATTTAAAATACCCTGGAACTGTAACAGACTAGAAGGGAGGCTTCAAAGAACGCTATGCAGAGAACAGCAACTGGGAGACTTTTCCAGGCCATAACAGATTCTTCAACAAAAGAGAAACTAGCAAGAAGACGAACATAACTGTATAACACTTTACCTATGTCCCAGTCTTGAATTATGATTGTGAGTCATGGACAATGACTACAACCCACAAGAACCAGCTGCAAACCTCAGAAATGAGGTATCTGAGGAAGATGATCCATCAAGAAGGAGCAGATCCACAACCTGACAATACATCATGGCTGTGAAATCCAGCCCATGCGGACCCAAGTGGAATGGTCCCAGGTGTGATGGTTTGGCCATGTCTGCAGAATGGGAGAAGATTAGCTACAAAGACAAACATGGATCTAGACCTCCGGGATGACCCAAATTTTACTGGAAGGACAACATCTGACAAGCTCTGAAGGATCAAGGACTGGACTGGAACTAAGTCAAAAGGAAGACAGCTGAAAGGACAATGGATGTTATTTCTGGCTAACCTGCAGTGCCTGACTCTGGCTAACCTGCAGTGTCCGACTCTGGCTAACCTGCAGTGCCTGACTCTGGATAATATGCAGTGCCTGACTCTGGCTAACCTGCAGTGCCTGACTCTGGCTAACCTGCAGTGCCTGACTCTGGCTAACCTGCAGTGCCTGACTCTGGCTAACCTGCAGTGCCTGACTCTGGCTAACCTGCAGTGCCTGATTCTGGCTAACCTGCAGTGCCTGACTCTGGCTAACCTGCAGTGCCTGACAATGTTATGAAAACATTGATAAATTCAACAATGACAATAGCAAGCACATTTAATAAGCTAAATCTGCATAAGTTATTCATAATTTGTAAACTTGTATGTAAAGACTTTTCATAATTGGATGACTGCATATATTAGAAGGATTAAAATGGTAGGACTAGATCACTGATGTAGAACTGATGACAAGAACTGATGACAAGAACCAGTGAAATAAGAGATGCGAAGACGATGACGGTGATGGATAGGACACACACTGAGGAAACCTGTGGATAGTATTACAAGGCAGTCCTTGTTGTGGGACCCCCCCAACCCAGGGTAAGAGAGGTAGAGGTAGACCAATAAACACATGGATAATAGAACTGAGGAAAGAAGTGAAAATGATGAGGAAAACATGGAAAGAGCTTGATGGCACGTGACAAGAGGACTTGGCATGTGTTTGTTGAAGGTCTATGCTCCTTGGGGAGCTAAGGGGTATTGACTGATATAAAGACTAAAGCGCCACAGTATGAAACGTGTGTTCTTGTTTAAACTAATGATAATATTTACTTTAGCCATAGTTCATCATTATTTTTCTAATGCGGTCCTTACGGAGCATGCAACCAACACAGCAGCTGGTTCTCTTGCAGGAAACACCAAGCATTCAGATGCTCTTGCAGTTGTGGTTCCTGTAACAACTGAGATTGCCAACCCCATGCCCAACCTCTTATTAGTCGCCTTGTACGACATGCCTGAAGATGCAGAAGTCGTATTTTGTTTGTCTCTACAGCCATAATTATACTTCAATTATTGTTTCATTTTTTATTTCTCAATAAATGCAATAATGATAAAAACTTACTATTCCACCAATAGCAGTGTAAAACTGCAGCGCATGTCTAGCACAGATATACGGTACATGGTCATCCGTTCCTTGATCAAAGAACTGCTTGTCCAGAGACAGACCATAATGCCAGGAAGTGTTTGAAGGTCTAATCCAAGCTGCATGTTTGCTGTCAAACCACAGGAAAGCAGATCCACGGGGTGCATAGGCCCATTTGTGTACATTTGCTAGAAAGGGAGGTTATAATAAAAATATTACTTTTTACGGCGACAATATGAAACTTCTTTCAGGCAAACTGATTACATAATATAGGCATACTTTCCAGATGCGTCTCAGAAGTGAAGAGCAGAATAGCTCAGGGAAAAACAGCATTCTATAAAATTAAGAGTATTTTATGCAACAATTCTTTGTCATTGGAAGTAAGAAAGAGAGTTCTTCAGTGTTACCATTCCTGACGTATGGGAGTTAGTCATGGACAGTTAGTAAACAAATAGGAAAAACACTAAAGGCCACAGAAATGTGGTTTTAAGAAGCATGTTAAAATTACCATGGACAGCCCAAAAAAAAAAAACACAAGAGTAACGAGGATGTTATGAAAGAGGCCAATATACAAAGGAAACATATTTCACAAGTTAGAAAGAAAGTATCCACTTTTTGGGGGGCATGTTAAGAGAAGAGAAAAGCTGGACCATATCTTAACAACAGGAAAGATTGAAGGAAAAAAAGATCAGAGGAAGACAAAGCGAGCAAATACTGGACAGTTTGACATCGTGGCATGGAAAGATGTCAACGGCTGAATTGATAAATTGTACTGGTGCTTGATGATGATACTTTCCAGCCAACTACTTCTGAAACATGATATCTCACTGATATAAACTTCAATCACTTACTCTAGTGGTAAGAAGATAGTGTTGCCGAGAAATGTTTTACTTATGCCAGGTAACTCCTTACTATGAATGAAAATGAGATAGATACCACCAAGCAAATGGAATATGTGCATGGAAAAAGGTTAGGAGAAAGTCTTAATATAATACAAGCACAACACAGTGGTACCAAATTTTCATCACGGATGAAAACAGTATAAAATTTAAAGTTAAACTAATATATTTATAGGGGGTAAATGATCCCGTTACATGCCCATTATGGCATATTGGGAATATGGTGTTAAGACCATATTTTCATGACCGTCGGCACACCAGGGGTGATGTGGTCGGCATCACGCCAGTGGCGTATTCTCTATGTGTGCTGTGCGTGCTGCGCACACCTATGCCCGAAGGAAAATAAAAATTTAATTTATTATTCTATAAAATATTTCTCTTCTAAAGTTCTGCTTTCGGACCGCACGCATCAGGATAACGGATTTTCCCGCATAGAATCTACGAGTATATCTAGTTTCAGTTTCCCAGACGCGTTTTATAGTGTTTTTATTGGTTGGTTACAATCGCCCGAAGTTTCTCGGGTAATTCCGTCACAATGCGTGCTGGACCTTTCGGATTCACGTCTGAAGATTGGTTTGTGTGGATCGGGGTCATGGCCAGATACGTCAATACAATACGAACATGCGTGCGGTGGACTTGCAGCTCTCGAGTAGTAAAAATCGGATGTGTCCGTCCAGTGTTTTTTGTGATTAATTTTTGTTAGTTGCCGGGAATGCAGATTATTACAGTGACAGTGAGTTTCAAGTTGTAAGTTAATTAGTATTTCGGAGATAATTGACATATACCCCTAATAACTATCGTTGCGTTATTGAATATAGTTGGTTTTTAAATTAAGAGGGGAAGAAGTTAAATAGTAGGCGTACATATTCATTTTAAGTAGCAGCACGCCTAGCTCGCATTACCAGGATACGCCACTGCATCACGCTGGCCACCTTAACCTTCCAGAGTTACTCTGGTACCCAATTCATAAAGCTGGGTCGACCATATAGCCGTTTGCGGACTAAAACATCCCACCTTGACTGGGGATTGAACCATGGACCACCAATCTAGGAAGCCAGTGCACTAACCACAGCGCTACCGCGGCTCCCAATATAATTATAGGATAACAAGTAATAATAGTTCCATAGCAGATACCGCCATTAGATAGTAAAGTATTAGAGACTTCACATACTAGATTTCAGTTTTATGACGTCACGTGACCAGCTTCATGCATTGATGTCTCTGCCCTCGCTATGTAACTCAACAGCACAGTCAGATAGAAATACACAGAATATAGAGAATATCTTGCTGTAATCTAAAACACAGAATACAGGATGATCCAAGGAGACATCAAAAAACATGATAGATTGTAAAAAGTGTTAAAAGCCTTAGTAATTTGTCAGAAACCAGTATAAGGCAGTGGAATGGTGTCTAAAGAAGACCTTGTTGGAGCTTAATTTGTCATAGGCACAAAAGATGCTGCTAAAAAAACATAATTGTAATGAAACTGTACATAATTAAGAACACAACAACTTGACTGGTTGTCTCTACATAAAACAGTAGCTGACATTAGGGATGTAGAAAGGTAAAGAAGAGAAAGAAAACACTCTTTGGTTGTGTTTGGTTTGGTTTTAATGACTATCTTCATTGCACACGGATAACTCCATCAGTGCTCCAATCATCTCCCTTAGGTCACACAAGGAGGATCTCAGCACAATGCACGAACTCCGTAGCACCGGCGAGAATCCCAATGTGTGTGTATAGGAATCACACATTCTATAAATAGCAATCTTTAACATGAGATACATGGATAGGAACACAAAGAAGGTAAGTACTATGTAGTAATAAGTAAAAAATACTAAAGGCAGGAGCTTTCACTGCATTGTGAAATATATGGAAATCAAAAGAAGTCATGTCCATCACAAAAATCAGAATCTTTACATAACATGTAATGTCTATTGTATGGATCTGAATCATGGGAAAACAAGCAGGAAGCTACAGCACTCATAAATGGATGCTTGCATAGAATAGAAGGATTGAAATGGTATGACAAATATCACCAGTGTGGAACTTTTCTAGACCAGACCAGTGCCAGTGGAACAAGAGGTGAAAAGACGACACTGATGATGGATAGGACACACATTGAGGAAACCTGATGATAACATTACAAGGCAGTTCTTGTCCTGAAATCCCCTGGGTAAGAAAGATAGAGTAAACCAAAATACACATGGAGAAGACAACTGGAGACAGAATTGAAAATGATGACGAAGACATGGATAGACCTTGAGCTGATGGCACGTGACAGGAGAAATTGTGTTTGTTGAAGGCCTATGCTCCTTGGGGAGCTGAGCGATAATAAATGAATGAAACGTATGGAGATAAAAGTGACGATTAGTGCTGACAACATGTGAATCAGTAGAATGACAACACGTGAATCAGTAGAATGACAACACGTGAATCAGTAGAATGACAACACGTGAATCAGTAGAATGACAACACGTGAATCAGTAGAATGACAACACGTGAATCAGTAGAATGACAACACGTGAATCAGTAGAATGACAACACGTGAATCAGTAGAATGACAACACGTGAACCAGTAGAATGACAACACGTGAACCAGTAGGAGAAACAATGACAAACATGTGAAAGGTAAGACATGCTTCAGAGCTGGTGGAGTCTTCCTGCACGGAGCCCAGCTGCAATGGGGGCTCCATGTGAGCGAACAGGGAAATGTTGATAATGAGTACAGTATTTGTAACTCCATAATACAGGGTGTCCAAAAAGTTACTGTGCACTTGAATATACGGCAGACTAGAGTAGTGGTTTTGATGTGAGAGTTGTTCGTTCTACCCTAGGCGTGACCTTGACAACAGACGAGAGCAATATGAAGAAGCGTGTTCAGACATGACTTGAGGCCCGTGGTGGACATTTCCAACATCTGCTGTAGAAGAAACTGCTGTGTAATACTGCAACGTTGTACGAGGTACTTTACTGCACAGTAAATTTTAGGACACCCTGTACTTACATGTATAAATATCAGCACCAATCTCGTCAACATTAAGAGGTATCTGACCAATGGTATGAGCGCCATCTACAAGCACCAGCGCTCCATGCTTGTGGCAGACGTCCACAAGTTCTTTCACAGGCAGAACAATAGATGTCGGACTGGTGATGTGATCTGTTAAAACAAGGACAGCAAATAATGGGATGACGAAAATTAATAAAACTGTGGATTAAGCACATGCAAGCTATCGCCAACATCATCTCCGTTTTCACTCATTATGGAGCATGGAACCACTAATGCAGATATCTCTCCCCCAGAACATGAAACTATAAAAATAAGAGAAAAGATACTCCCTAATGTCCAGTCACATGTGAAGCAAGATGAGTATCTTTTCTCTTATTTTTATAGTTTCATGTTCTCTACTTAATTCTCATTTTCTGTCCCTCCTGTCTCTTGTTTGTCTGTCCCTGACGAAGGCCTTGTGGCCGCAACGTAGGTTTTTCTTGTCCTTTCTCCTTGTAAGACGTATTACCATTTGTGTGTTTTTTTGTTTTTTTTTTCTCCCCATTCAACTGTACTAAACATGAGCAAACTGATACACCAACCATAATTTTTTATAAACTGACAATAAAATATTTACTTACTTACTTAGTCATTTCTGTTCTACCCTGGGATGTAGAGGTTTGCCAGAGAGAATACCATACTATCCAACTGGCCTAGTTCCAGTCTATTCCTCTGTCCATCAGGGAATGTCTAATGTTGTCCTCCCAGCAAACTCTGGGTCGTCCTTGAGGTCTGGATCTCTGGCTCTTAGTTTTTCATATTTGTCGTAGTAGCTGACCTTCTCCCATTCTGCATACGTGGCCAAACCATCGCAATTGTGACTGTACCACTTTGGTCTGTGTGATGGGCGGTGGAATTGTCTGCCCGTAGTTTTGCTATTCTCGTCATTCTGACCTGTCTACCTTCTGTCAATCAAAAATTCTCCGCCCACTTTTCTGTAAACGTCGTCTCTAACAGCGATTTTGCTGTCATCTTGTCTGTCAATCAGAACTATAGACCTTCTTATGCACGCGCATGGCGGTATGTGATCAAACAACTCTTTCTTGGTGGTCCCACAGGAAACCTAACTCTTGTAGGGTTTTCTTTGATACGAGAAACTCAGGGTAATTTCTCTGTTCCTTTTAACGGGAGAGAACTTTGATAGTGGCCAAAAGTCACCAATCACGAACGCCAGCGTCGTGCTTACGTTGCGTCATCCCTTCGTTGCCTTAAGAACGCAGGAGGAAACACTGCGGTTAGAGTACGTGGATTTCTGTTTAATAGGGGGGAAATCAGAAGCTCGTGCGTCTTATTACATGCTAGTTCGCTGCTTCATCTCGAACGGTCCGCGAAAGCGAGCCGAGTACTTAAGCGACTGTCTCTAAAACTATCTATCAGTCAAGCTTTGGATTTTTCTAGCTTACGTGAACCTTATCCTTCATGTTGATAGGAGTTGTGAATTAAGTCCGTATGGAGATTATTCCGAGAAGCTGGTAAGAGCGAATAAATTGTTTTAATTGTTATATGTAGTGGTAGCATATAAGATTTTATGCAGATATAATCTACCCAGAATTACCTATTCTATGGCTTAAAATAATTGATTCATAACGAATAGTAACTCTTTCGTAAGATCACAAGTGATTAACGTAGCGCGCCACCAGTTTTAACTCAGCTTAAGACTTAACAGACTGATAGCTAAATAATCTGGTATAACAAGTAGACAGAGAGATAATGTGTACCGACGATTAAAACGTCAAAGATAAAATGTAACTGACAGAAGGAAGATGTACATATTGTAATTCTTTTTGAGTATTGTTCTCTTAGATGTTTATCAATTAATCCTGAGTTAAGTGTTAAACTATCCTAGTATTATTTAATTTTATTTCCTACGTACGATTCTGTATCACGGCTGTGTTGTGAGGTGAATGACTGACCTCGTTTAGCGAAGCCGACCGGGCGTGTTAAGCCGACACCCCCTCTTGCTCGCTAGCCAAGCGTGAGAGAGGAATTTGCCCCTGGGCATGTGCGGACGCTAAGCATGGTTTATCGAAGTGTATTTGTATGCGTGGATGTGTGTACGTCTGTTAGCGTCGAGTTCTGGTCGAACAAAACCATGTAAATGTTTTTGAAAGTCTTTATTTATCCAGATGCTGATCAGAAACACAGAGAGCGGTCTGTGTTCATTATCTACGGGCTCAATCAGAGTCTACGGAGTTTTATTAGGCACAAAGTTTCCACACATTGATGCACGGCCTCTATAGCATTTTTCTAGGCCCCATTTTTCTTTACTGGCGGATTAACTGCCATACTACGACCGCTGGCGGCTATTTCATGGATTACCTTACAGCCGCGCAGCGCAGACAGCATTGTCCGCGAGCTGTTCTCATTTTGCCATTCATACATCCACGCAATAGGGGAGCAACCCATTACCACCCGGTTGTTGGAGAATACAACCCCTTACCCAGAAAGAATCAGCTAGTGCCAGCCTCTAAAAGTTCGCACTTGAACTTCCCACTAGATCTTCGCATTCGGATAGTATTTGTGTGCTGGAATTAAGTTTGGTTTTTCCAGCTCGCCACCTTTGGTTCACTCGGATTTACTGTAGTAGTCACTCTGCTGGAGTTTACTTGTTACTATTTCCCCCCTGGAGCTTACGTCCCGGTACAAGTGGATTACTAAGTCTAGCCAGGCAGTGTAGTGCCACATAAGTTTTCTTTCTTTCAGACTTGGATTTATCACCTAATAAGACATACACGGTCATCTAAGAGTATTAGAATGGGGACCCCTGTCCAGGTGACAGCAAGACTGGATTAAAGACTCTTTTTTTTTTCTTAGTGTTTTTGTGAGTGCAGGAGTGGTTCAATAGAAATGAGGTGTGTCCGTGTGAACGTAGGCAATAGGAGAGTGAGGTGGCCATAGTGTGTTTTTTCTCTGGAGATATTGTTTCTTTTTTTTTTTGCTGGAGGTTCATTTTTGTTGCTTGTGGTAAGTTAGGATTATGTAAATATAGTTATCGAGGACTTAGTGTACTGACTGAGATCAGCTGTGAAGGTATCTGTATCTAATAAGTTTGGTGTGTTACAGATGACCTTACTTGCTACCACATTTAGACCACAATCAGACTTATTCTTGAATTTAGTGATGACTACGTTTAATGTCTAGGGTTATGATAGTGATGTAGTGTAATTCACATACCAACGGGCTGATCACCCGTTTGCCAGTCACTTCGATTACGGAAACAACGGCAGATGGATTGATTTGCCATTGCCCTAAAGACGCCAATAGGTGTGATGGGAAACAGTGGCAAAGAAAACCTATCTGCTGTTGCCCTAAGACGCCACTAGGCGTAATGGCCACTGACTGCTTTGACGGTCGGTGGTTAAGGACGGAAGAAGAAGAAGAAGTAATTCACAACAACCAACAGACAGATAAACACCTAAGTTAAGATCCTCAACAAATTGACAACAATATGACAGTCACAAACACATAACACTCTAAAGATTATCTTATTAAGTCAATGGTTAAATTTTAACAAATGTATTGAATTTTTTTCAATAAATAGATATCCTGATCGTACTACACCAGTGAATCAGGAATCACAATCAAATGTAAACACAATGTTTATGTACAAAATTTTATACAAAGGATCTTTGTCCCGACATATAATATTATTATAATATGAGTGTAATGTTGTGAGGTAGTATTATGAGGCAATACTGGCTGTTTGAGCTAGGTTGTTGGTTGTCATCACGACTTCATGTGTTTGTTACTGGTGGAAATTCTTCTTCTTCTTTCGTTCGCTTGAACTATATTGTCTATATCTGCAATGTTGTTTCTTGTATAAACTTCACTGTCTTTTGTAGTTATTCAAGATATTTTCGAGCTCTAATTTTTTGCTGTAGCCGTCTTTTTTACTATTGACGCCTTCAGCATTCCAGTGCATTATTTTAAATGGTCTTTTCTTTGCTTGGCCAGTAGCTCTATTCTCATGCCTCCTGGCTCCACGGGGCAATTGAGAAGGACCCCCAGTAGTAGGGGTTGGGCCCTTCCGAGGCAGAGGGCCCGGCACTGCGCCTGCATGGGTGTCCGTCACAGGGCGAGTGCCATAACGTTTTGCAGATATAGGCATACTTCCATAGCGCATGTGCGTGGCATCCTGATTGCTGTGGTGCGCCTCTTGGCTGGTTGCCTCCGTCTTCAGCACCTTGACTTGCTAGGGCAGACTGTGGTCTTGCTCGAGTGTAGGAGGGCCTGGCCAGTCTTGGTTTTTCAGCCGCTGATGGCTGTACTTGAGCCCCATCTCCACGTCAAGGAGCTGGCCTCGATGGGGTACTGGTGGAAATAATATTAAAGGATTCACAGATTCTTTTACTTTTTAAAACAATTACTGTCCCTCTTGGACTATTTATGTACGTTCAATTGAGGTGGGTTATACAAGGGTGAGCTGCTCGTGCTGACAGATTCTTAGCTCATATAGCGGCTGCAGGAAAACTGTATCCTATGCTCGCTTGCTTCTTAGTTTGCTAGAAAAACCCACAATGGCTGATATCTTGGGCAAGGAGTCTGCTGCCAGAGTTCTGGATCAAGCAAGGCTCAGACCATGTGCTGCTATATTAACATCAGTACCACGGTCCCACAATTCAAGGAAGTATTAAACAAGTAACGTTGACTGGCGATGAATTTTGGCACAATTTTGATCTGCCTTTGTCCAGGCTTTTCCTTTATTAGAAAATTCTTAGCCTGCTCTCAACGCACTTGATTTTCACAAGATTTATTTTCAAAAATGGCAGTGAACTGACGCTTCTATTTGACCATATCTAACGTTCTAACCAATCAGGCCATGTTTACATGAGCCTTTGATAAAAACTATCCATCCTATAAGTTGCCATTAACAACAATATTTGTATTTGCAGTTAGACCAATAAGGTTTCGCCTTACATTTTACCACAGCCAATCAAATCGTATCTAACTTGTCGGCCTCATTTCCCCCAAAGCAGTGTTTTCCAAACATGCCATAAAAAAAATAAGCAGATATGATCTTGTGCTGTCAGTCAACCCCACTATAGTATTTTGGCTATAATTTGTTAATTCATAGACTATTTGCGTAACACATAACATATTCTTTGTCAGCAAGTCCTAAAGTACAAGAATATATAAGTTTAAAGGGGCTAAGTGGCTTCGTTCAAAATATGTATTTTTCTATGATAGTCGTGACTTTGCTGTTACCACCTGTTCACTTCCATACTATGGGATGTCTTCTGTACTGTCAGACTAATGTCAGGAGCTTAGACATAAAACAGTAGAATGTCAGGTTTCCCAATAAGACTTTAAACCTGCTTTCAAAACCTAACCTCGTATCGTTAGTGTTTTTTATCACTGTTTATTTGAAAAAATCAGGCCTTCATGCGTTTCGCGTGTGATTGGCGTTCACTTTTTAATCGCGAGACGACGTAGTATTATTGCTTCGCTCCGTCTATCCTTTCTCGTCTCTGCTTAGCCCGTCTGTCTTTTAGGTCAACTTTGTGTGTATAATTTCATTAATGTAGTAGTTGTATATAGGTCATTATGCAGTGAGCCTATCAAGGTCTTCTAAGAAATACAGTACCAGTTTTATTTTTAGAAACGACTGTGATTCGCGTGTAGTTTATGCAGACAAAGTAGAAAAAGGGGGTCTCTTTTTCAGCCATTATGGCGTTCTACAACGCAGGCGTACGCTATTGGGAAAGCACTGGTCTTTCACCATTCTTCCTTCTTTCATATTATTTCGTTCGGCTTTACATTTATGTTCTAATTTTCCAGTTTTATTCCAATTTATATATGGGTATTAGAATTTTTCACCACATTGCTGTGTACCATTCCAACACTGTTATTTTTCCAGCGAAGGTACACGGGGTTTACAGTGTGTGTGTGTTTTTTTTTTTTTGATCGCATTATTTTCCATGTTGGATGTTGTGCAGTTTTTTTTATGGTTAATAAAAACCTAGAAAACTTATTCTTGTGCTGGTCAGAACGCTTACCCTTTAAATGTCATGTTGGTGTAGTAACTGTAGTGTCCCTTACTGAGTATTAGATTAAAGTCTTTTTACAAGGGGATTGACATAAGTCTTGGGCCTGACCATGAAGGACATGTCACAGAGAGCTGAAATTGTGTATAGTGTTTACTCATTTTCAATATAGCCACCGTCTGAATTGACACACTTCTGCCATCTCTGCTTGACCTTGAAAAGACCTTGGGAGTAGAACACCCTATTTTTTTCAAACTAAAGCAGTCATCACATGCCAGTATAACCTCTTCAACGCTGTCAAAATGATTTCCTTTTAGCTGTTTTTTAAGATTTGGGAATAGAAAAAAGTCTGATGGAGCCAAATCGGGAGAATATGGTGGGTGTGGAAGAATTTCAATATTCAAATCGTTGGCTGCTAGCTGCACAAGCCGTGCTTTGTGAGAGGGCGCGTTGTCTTGAAGCAAAGGAAGATTTTGAGTGCGCGTTATCCCTCGTTTCCTGGTCACAACCTTTCTTAGTTTGGTGAGAAGATCTGCATAGTACTGTCTATTAACTGTGTTGCCACAAGGCAGATAATCTTTCAAAAAGAACCTTTGCCGTCCCAAAAAACAGTCAGCATCACTTTTCCTGCAGATTTCTGCGCTCTGGTTTGACAGGTGTTGGGGAATCCGGGGTTTTCCATTGCATGCTGGCATTTTTGAATTCGGGGTCATAATGGTGTACCCAAGTCTCATCTACTGTCACCATGGTCTCCAAAGAAATTTTTGACTGACACTTTTTGAGCAACTGTTGACAGCAATTTACCCTCGTTTGCTTCTGTTCACGTGTCAACAGTCGCGGAACCCAGCGTGCACACACTTTTCTCATGTTCAGTCTGTTGTGTAAAATTCTATAAACTGTTCTTTCATTTAGTTTTACTCTACTAGCTATCTCCACAATTGTCATGTTTCGATCCTGGTCAATGATTTTCTTTACTCTTGTTGCATTTTCATCGTTGCACTCTGAGGCTGGTCTACCAGATCTTGGCAGATCAGCAACATTTGAGCGGCCGCACTTAAACTGTTGACACCAGTTTTTTTACCGAAGTATATGAAGGACAAGAATCACGAAACACTGGGTCCATCTTCCTGTGTATTTCTGTAGGTGTGTTTCCCTGAAACATCAGAAATTTTATCACAGCTCTGGCCACCTTCTTTTCCGTTGTTTTGTCAAATCTTTGGAGCAGCAGATCCGGTCAATAGGGTACATTGCGCCATGCACCGTAGCGGGAAAACCCATTGAAGAAACAAACGAGTACTTCACACATTCAGTGCAAATATGATGAACTTTAAATGTGCCAAGTTTCATCTTCCTCCTGTGACTCCTTCATGGTCAGGCCCAAGACTTATGTCAATCCCCTTGTACAAACATTGTAGGGCGGGACAAGATTATCTTATTTAAGGTTATTCACCAGGTAGACTGAAGGAGTAGCACCACTACCCTCCAGCTACATATCTTCTCTCAACTTTGCACCCGTGACCCTATTTTCTATCCATTCACACGTACTCTTCTATAGTCTGTCTGACCTCAGACAGAATCTATCTTCCTATTTAAATCTACTGTGACAGTTTGCAGGGCTTGGTTTTTAGGCCATGACGTATCGTCTGGGTACGGATCATGTCTCCTCTTGTTACTTCAACCACCTTCCTCAGATATCTCAATTCTGAGGTTTGGATCTGGCTTTTGTGGGTTGTAGTAATTGCCCATGACTCACATCCATATGTCAAGACTAGGATACAGATGGAGCAGTATACAGCCATCTTTGTCTTCTTGCCAGCTTCTTTTTTGCTGTGGAATCCTCGATTTATGGCCTGAAAAAGCCTCCCAGCTGCTGCTCTTCGCCAACTCTTCTTTGATGCCTCCCTTCCAGTCTAGACAGCTCCATGGTATTTAAAGTGGTTGACCTCCTCCAGGATCTGTTCTCCTAGCATAATCTGATGCTTTTATCACACTAAAATACATAAATATGAAACAATCGTTGCAGCATAGTCCAAAAGAACGCTACAATAAGAATATTTTATATAAGAATTATTAGCTCTGTACTAATTTTAAAACAATACAAAAACCAATAACATACCAAGTATTACCATCTTAATCTCTGGATTCTGCTCTAAGATCTCCTCATATTTTTGGATGATGTTACCCTCACTCTCGATGGGAAAATCCAACTGCAGCTTCACACTTTTCACATCTGTGCAAACAAATTATGAATTTTAATTTTTCATGCTCTATGTAGTTCCCGAGGATGGTCTCTGAAGAGGCAAAGAAAGAACACGACTACTGGCCCCTCGGGCATGTCGTACCAGGCGACTTATATGAGGTTGTGCATACATAGGGCTGGCAGCATCATCATGTAAAACATATTGTCACATAAACCAATACTGCTAGAGCATGTGCGTGGCTCATGCAGGATTACTGCAAGGGAAGTAGCTGCAATTGTGGCTCCATGCTTCGTAAATAGTACACAAGAAAATGACATCACACATAAGACTTTTTGTTATTGTGGTCCAGATTCGACCTCACTGCACATTGAACAATGGAAATATTTATTTTATTAGAGTGAAGAAATAGACATGTGTTGTCTTTTTTAAAAATATTTCTTTCCTGGAATATTTTTAAATATTTCTTTCACCTCATAATGTTTCTTTCACCTCATATTATTTCTTTCATCTTATAATATTTCTTTCACATCACAATATTTCTTTCACTTCATATTATTTCTTTCATCTTAAAATATTTCTTTCACATCACAATATTTCTTTCACCTCATATTATTTCTGTTGCCTCGTATTATTTCTTTCACCTCATAATATTTCTTTCATCTTATAATATTTCTTTCACTTCATAGTATTTCTTTCATCGTATAATATTTCTTTCACCTCGTATTATTTCTTTCATCTTATAATATTTCTTTCACCTCATAGTATTTCTTTCACCTCGTATTATTTCTTTCACCTCGTATTATTTCTTTCACCTCATATTATTTCTTTTGCCTCGTATTATTTCTTTCACCTCATATTATTTCTTTCATCTTATAATATTTCTTTCACCTCACAGTATTTCTTTCACCTCGTATTATTTCTTTCACCTCATATTATTTCTTTCACTTCATTTTATTTCTTTCGTCCTATAATATTTCTTTCACCTCATAATATTTCTTTCACCTCGTATTATTTCTTTCACCTCGTATTATTTCTTTCATCTCATATTATTTCTTTCATCTTATAATATTTCTTTCACTTCACAATCTTTCTTTCACCTCATAATATTTCTTTCACCTCATAATATTTCTTTCACCTCATAATATTTCTTCCACCTCATAATATTTCTTTCACCTCATATTATTTCTTTCACCTCATATTATTTCTTTCACCTCATAATATTTCTTTCACCTCATAATATTTCTTTCACCTCATATTATTTCTTTCACCTCATAATATTTCTTTTACCTCATAATATTTCTTTCACATTATTTCTTTCACCTTATGGTGAGTACAAATTCCCTTTCTTAATTAAGCTCTTTACTTTTTTTTGGTTAAGGACAGAAATAGTAAAAATGACATTTAATCGTGCGATGTTATGAACAGCATGAACGTTACAGTCATTATAATACTGTAGTACTATCTGTTTGGAGCTGGTTCACAATATAATAAAGGTGGCAATGTCATTATTTCTGCATGAAAACGAATAGCAGGACAGGTCAAATAATTCTTCTTTCTTTCATCATTCAATTCCCAGAGCAGCATAGGGAGGATCCCGTTACACGCCCATTGAGGCATATTGGGAATATGGTGTTAGGCCCATATTTTCTTGACCGTCGGCACACTAGGGGTGATGTGGTCAGCATCACGCCGGCCGCCTTAACCTTCCCAGAGTTGCTCTGGTACCCAGCAGCATAGGCCTTCAACAAACTTACCCCAAGTCTAGCTGTCCCGTGACATCAGCTCATGGTCTTTCCATGCCCCCTCCCCCAACATGCCCATCCCCAGCTCTCCTCCCCACGTGCAGAGAGCACGTTCATCCTCTGCCTCTCCCACATACCAATTAATAAGGGGGAGGAGGGCGGGAAAGCCTGTGGTGTTTGAGGTCATACTTAAGTTACTAATTATCTGTCACTACCAACATGTATTATGTGAATTTTACAAGAACTTCAATTTCCTGACATGACCTCACTAATGCCTGTATGTTAATTGTTGTTCTTGTTATATACTGTTTTATTATTATGTGTAGTTCTCTAGGTGTGTCAATTCTCAACACCTGTTCTCTAGTAATGAGTAGATTTCATGCTTGAAAATAATCTAATGCTGGCAATTTCTGTTGTTTATACTTCTTACATTACAAATGCTCTAGATCACTGTTTTGTAGACACTCTGCACAGTAAAGTACTTCTATTCTAGAATAGCTCTTTTCATGTAGTAGTCTAAGTACTATACTTATTACTAGGAATATTTAGTTCCCTAATTACTTGACATTTGTATCGACAATTGAAAATATTATCTCGAAGTAAAGATTATATATCCTAACCGTAATCCATCAGAAGTTGAATGTGATATTTTTCTTCGTAAACTTAAAAGAAAAAAAATGTATATCACTGTCCAAGCATCCAGTATTCCAACTGATAATTCCTTACTTATATTTACCTGGTCTCAGTCTTGTGGTAAAGTCAGCACACAGGTTTTTGACTGATCCGTACGACAGACTTGTGTCCAGTATAGCATCACCTGACTTGAACGGATATGATTTGACTGCAACATTGATGGCTGGAGAAAGTAGTGATATCATCTTAACTATGCTACCGACTGGCTTTTTTTAAAACTCCTTCATATGTTTTCAGTCATGTGAAAAAATTGTTGGCCTTGCAGTAACTACGTGAAAAATAAAAATTAAAGAAACTAACATAAAAATGTCACTATAAACAGAGGTTATTGTTATTGTTGAACAAAATCGACAATATTACACTCCGGGCAAACCCATAGGTGCTCAGTCTCCCTCAGTATATGTCGAAGAGTGTGAATGCTAACTGTTCCTGTAGCTCGCTGGTTATATACACGATGGAGGCATCCGCTCATACACCCATCGCTGCTATAAATACGTTTGATACCACATTCCAACAGTCTTAACCTTCATGATTCATCTATCGATCTACTGCAGTGTCATTCTCTAACAGGCGATCATTAATGGTTCCGACTATCTCTCTATTATCCATATCCAGTGTCCCCACTGTGGGTGCCATTGCGGTGTTCTATGCTCCACAACATTTGAAAAGGACAATAATAATGATGACAAAATAGAAGAATTGAAATGGTATGATATGGTGACCTATGTGGAGATGATATGGTGACCTATGTGGAGATGATATGGTGACCTATGTGGAGATGATATGGTGACCTATGTGGAGATGATATGGTGACCTATGTGGAGATGATAAGGTGACCTATGTGGAGATGATATGGTGACCTATTGGAGATGATATGGTGACCTATGTGGAGATGATATGGTGACCTATGTGGAGATGATATGGTGACCTATGTGGAGATGATAAGGTGACCTATGTGGAGATGATAAGGTGACCTATGTGGAGATGATAAGGTGACCTATGTGGAGATGATATGGTGACCTATGTGGAGATGATATGGTGACCTATGTGGAGATGATAAGGTGACCTATGTGGAGATGATATGGTGACCAATGTGGAGATGATAAGGTGACCTATGTGGAGATGATATGGTGACCAATTGTAGCAAAGTTGATTTTGCTGGGGAGGTTATGATGGTATCCTAAAAGAATGAAAAATGTGTATGCTATAACCGTGTGAGGTCAAGCACATGTAGGTCTCTGACTCTATAGATGATGATGATGAATTATGTACAGAGAACCTAACGCTACCTCCCTAGGTCTCACACGGTCAATCTTCTGGCTCTAATGTATGGTGTATGTTGTACCTAGTGTCTAGGGGAGAAATGAATGATGGTACACAACAATCAAACACTTTAAGTTTCTATTAAAGAAGTTAATAACTAGCAGTTAAGTTTTTCTTTAAACGAATATTTACAATTTATTTTGCCTGTCCATTCATAGCTTGTGGACAGGTCTTTGAAAATAAGGACAAGATAGTTTACAGAAAAGGAACAATTAAAACTGTTGGGACAATCTGCCCAATAACTAAAAGTTATTATGTATTATAAATGTTCTTCCTGTATGGAATATTAAATTAGTTCACTTTAGTTATCTAATTTATAAATGTCCTTCCTAGATGAAATATTACAGAGTTCACTTTAGTTATCTACCGGGAGAGTCACTGTATATGAGGGCTGTAGTTCCCCTCACAATCAAGAAATATATATAAACAAATGACGCTGATTTTGTGAAGAAATGGCCTCAGCTTCCTCCGAACTGCACAGACTGTGAATTTATTCTTTATTTTAAGTTTAAAATTAACACAGCTGTTTTTCAGCGTATCTGTATACAAATTTTAGTTCAACTGGCAATGAATAATCAAAGCCTTTACTAATATCTACCAGCACTAGCCAATCGTATCGTTCTACTACTTGAATTCAAATGCAGTTTGAATGAAAAACCCAAAATATTTTTGAATAACTGGTGGTCGATTGGCTAGTCTGCTCTAGTCATGCCAACTACAAAAGATATTACGTTTAGGATTACATTTCTCCTACCGTTTCCCTTTCCCATTCATACTCTGTTCACCTCAAGCTAATTTGAATGTACCTCCCTGCCTCTTTTTCCAGCTCGCGTCCCCCTAACGTTACCAAAAAACATGAGCAGGAACGCCAGTGTGTCTGGTCGTGTGTTCTTAGATATTAGTATTTCTTCAATAACTTCTCTAATACTGGGAATATCATATATTTTAAAGTACATTCTTACTCAGCCAACTCCACGTCATACTACCATATAATTCTTATGGGGAACTTCATAATGGTTTAAAATTTCCAATTTATTTCATCGTCCATCGTCAACTAAAATTTTACACAAGTCCGCCATCTTTCACCTCCTTCATCTTGCGAGCCTGTATTTTTTCAAATAACTAACTTGTTTTAGTTACATCAGAAATGCTACCACGGGGAGGAAATAAAACTGTCTGCGTGGTTATGCCTTGGCTGGCTTTTTCGCAGTGTGAATATATGCGTTGCAGACTGTGTCATCGAAGCGGGGTAGACGGGGAGGGTTTAAGATTTGCGTTACTAGTTAGCATTGTATCGTGTAATATTACCAAAAAATGTAAGGATTCCTACTAATTTTGCTACAAAGTTGACAGAAAGTGTTACTTCAGATAGCTATATCGCGGCACTCTTCCGCCAATAGTTAATTGTAAGGCTAGGCTACAAAGTGTAATCAGCAGATTGGGCAAAGTTAAATATTAGTAGTGTTTCTCGAAAACGAAACTAAAGCGTATCAGACTTATTGCCGTGAAATCGTTCTATAGGCTTAGCACTGTGCAAAAGGCAGCGCTGCTGGATTCGAAGATGCCAACCGTCAGACACATGCGGGCTAATGTATTTATTATCGTTTTATGCCTGAATCGTACTGAATTGAGCGTTTATTCTCGCATATTTTGCTACACCAATGTGGAGATGATAAGGTGACCTATGTGGAGATGATATGGTGACCAATGTGGAGATGATATGGTGACCTATGTGGAGCTGCTTGCAGGAATCTGACAGGTGCCAGTGGAGCAAGAGGTGACAAGATGCTGCTTAAAGGGTGGGGATATGTAACACGATGATGATTATTTATGAAAACAATTCTTCTTCTTTAAGTGGGAGCCATGGTGGCGCAGTGGTTAGTGCACTGGCTTCCTAGCTCGGTGGTCCATGGTTCAATCCCCAGTTGAGGTTCGATTTTTTAGACCGCAAACGGCGCTGGGGTCGACCCATCCTCATGAATTGGGCACCAGAGCAACTCTTGGAAGGTTAATGCGGCCGAAGTGATGTTAACCACATCACCCCTAGTGTGCCGATGGTCAAGACAATATGGGCCTAACACCATATTCCCAATATGCCTCAATGGGCGTATAATGGGATCTTTTAAGTACCTTGCCTGGTGGCATCGTGTTCATGTCTCTCCACAACTTCCTGTCTACAGTACTATTGATCAATTTTGTTGTTAATTTCTATCCATGCCATGTTGTCAGACTGTCCAGAATCTTCTCTCTTTGTTGTCCTCTATTTCTTTGTCCTTCTATCTTCCCTAATATCACTATATATTCCAGCTTCTTTTATCTCATAACAAGCCTAAAGAAAGTAGATTGCTTCCTTCTAACCTGGGGAATAAGCTTCCTTTGTGCAGTGACCTCTTTCAGGACATCTTCATTACTTATTTTAGCTGTTCATGATTTAATACTCTTCTGTAAAACCACATCTCTGTGGCCTCCAGTGCTTTTCCTGCTTGTTTACTAATTGCCCATGACTAACTTCCGTATGTCAGGATAAGTTCTATATATAACAATGAAGAACTCTCTTTATTAATTTCACTGAATCAAATAAAAATAAAATAAAAATGTTATGATAATAAAATACAATAATGTAATAATGATAAATTATTGGCGGTCATAAGGTGAATTTTCTGATTATGATGACTTTGGTTTTTGTGTGGCACTGAAACACGGAAAACAACAAAAGCAACAACCAAAAAGCTACAGACTTTCAGAAATCGGTGCTTGCATAGAATAGAAAGATTGAAGTGGTGTGACAAGATCACTAATGCAATACTGACGACAATAACCAGACAAGTGCCAGCGAAACAAGAGATGAGATGAAGTCACTGGAGATGGATAGGACACACATTAAGGAAACCTGCTAAAATCATTAAAGGTAGTCCTTGGTTCTGGCATTGTTGCAGATTCTTTTGTTGAGACTGGTTATTGTTGAGTTAGATTGTCCTTGCATATTCAGTCCAACTGAGTAGTAAATAAAGGGTGTTCACAACCTCTGGCCTTGTTTTGAAATTTATCTTGGTTTTCATTCATAATTTAATTTCGTGCTTTCTTTGTATAGTACGCGAATGCTGGGAAAATGAACAATAATTGGATGATATCGACTGGAGAAGTCCAAGTATTTTTGAGTCCACAAAACACGATTTATTATGAAAAAACAAGTGACGATATCATGAGCATTGTTCATAGTAAAGCATACATCAATTTGACTCCAATTGAATATATATAATTATCCGTCCGTGTCCTAACGTATTAAT
The DNA here is from genome assembly GCA_024509875.1 of Oreohelix idahoensis. Classification (NCBI taxonomy): domain Eukaryota; kingdom Metazoa; phylum Mollusca; class Gastropoda; order Stylommatophora; family Oreohelicidae; genus Oreohelix; species Oreohelix idahoensis. The sequence goes on along the minus strand of JAMPIV010002116.1, from coordinate 433,127 downwards.
GTCAACAGAACATCATGGCTGTGTACATGCGCTGCTGTGATCCAGACAGCCAGTAATGAGCGCATGAGTCTTGACGAATATAAATCAAACAACTTATCAACTATCCTTCCGTAACTCAGGTTAATCACCAACCTTATAAATTCCTCCTGTATAATATCATCTGGACTGACCCTGAGTCCTTATATCAATTTACATAAATACGGCTATTAGCAAAGCCTAACCTTGGAAGGATGTAAGACACATCTTCACGGGTTGACGGACAACGTAATAAGGGTCCGGTATCTAAGTCACGAAGCGTGACCTTATCGACGCTAACACGTCACAATTTGACCGTGTACTTTGCGTTCACTAATCCGTGAAGTATCAACATCAATCTATATTAATTCTATTGACCTAAAATTGCGCACTGCCATCTATAGCAGACGATATCAATAAAAACACCGTAACAGGCATCCACGGGTTAAAAGAAGCAGAAGTAGACCAAAAACACCACATGGAGAAGAAAACCAGAGACAGAAATCAAAATGATAAGTAGACATGGAAGGACCTAAGCTGATAGCACAGGACAGGAAGTCAACATAAGTTTGTGGAAGGTCGACATAAGTTTGTTGAAGGCCGACATAAGTTTGTTGAAGGTCGACATAAGTTTGTGGAAGGCCGACATAAGTTTGTTGAAGGCCGACATAAGTTTGTTGAAGGCTGACATAAGTTTGTTGAAGGCCGACATAAGTTTGTTGAAGGCCGACATACGTTTGTGGAAGGCCGACATAAGTTTGTGGAAGGCCGACATAAGTTTGTTGAAGGCTGACATAAGTTTGTTGAAGGCTGACATAAGTTTGTTGAAGGCTGACATAAGTTTGTTGAAGGCCGACATAAGTTTGTTGAAGGCTGACATAAGTTTGTTGAAGGCCTATACTTCTTACGGAGCTGAAGTGTGATGGTGATGGTTATTATGAATGCGATGAAGATACTCACGAGAAAATAATGAGGAAAGTCGTACCTGTCGTTGCATTACTGACCAATAACACATTGTCCACATTTGTTCCAATAAAATCTGCCACAGCTTGCCTGGATTTGTCAACGTAATGTTTGGCACTGAGGCGAAACCAAATATCTGGGTGTTCCTCTCTTTCCCGAATATATCTGAAATAAGGATTTAAAGAGATCTTAAAAAAACAAATAAAAATAAAATAAATTTAGATTTACTTTAAAGTGCGCTAAATATGAGATAAACAAAAGGCTATTGAAACAGGATGAAAAAAATACAAGTGAAATAAGAAATATAATTTTTAAAAGCAGAAGAAATATTAGAGGGCATAGTAAAGGCCCATCAGTAAATAACACAAGACGTTAACAAACTTGCTGAAACAAAAGACCAAAATAAAGCGATGATAAAGAGGATAAATACCAAAACAATAAAAATAATAATCCATGCATGGGAGGTGGGGAGGGGGGGAGGAGAGTAAAGAAGGGAACAATTTAAAACAAAACTTAACATAAAAAGAAAACTTCAATAAAAAAATATAGACGTATTGTGGCCTGGTGTACTGTCATTACGTGTTTGTGTGTGCTTTTTTTCCCCAGGATGTCTGGCACCCCTTGGATACATCTTCTTTTGGGTCACCCTTTATAACTGGTCTCCCTCATTTTTATGTCTGTATGCCCATACTGAGGATCCGATTGGCAAAGCAGTTTCAGCGCTTGCCTCTCGCACAAAGTTACAGGGTTCGGGGATCAAAACCCTGTAGCGTCACGCTCCCGTCTCAGCATTTGTAAATGGGTACTTGACTATGCCCTTGAGTTAGGGAAGGCAAAGCCTGTGAGGAAAGAAACTGGTAACCCCAGCCCATAAAACTGGACCTAGTATCTAAAGTGATGTCTCAAACACTTCACTCCCCTACGGAGCATAGAGCCACCATTGTTGTTGGTCCCCTTTCATGAAGCCTGCCCCGAGCACTCACATGTTCCTGCAATGGTGATCTCGGTAACAATTTGTTTCACACGATGAGATTGCCAACCCCATGCATAGCCTAACTTTAGTCACCTTGTACAACTTGCCACTAGGCACAGTAGCCCTATTCTCTCTAAAACAAAGCACTAGGGTAGCCTAACATTAGTCACTTTGTTCAACTTGCCACTAGGCACAGTAGCCCTATTCTCTCTAAAACAAAGCACTAGGGTAGCCTAACTTTAGTCACTTTGTTCAACTTGCCACTAGGCACAGTAGTCCTCCTCTTTCACATAACACTAAGGACAAAATAATTAGTAAACAAGCATGAACAGTCAAGTCAGTACTATTGTATGGCTCTGAAACATGGAGAACAACAAAGATAACAACCAAAAAGCTACATACTTTCATAAATGGGTGCTTGCGTAGAATAGAAGGATTAAAATGGTATGACAAGGTTACCAACGTGGAACTGATGACAAGAACTAGACAACTGCCAGTGGAACTAGAGATGAGACAAAGACGATGGCGATGGATAGGACACATACTGAGGAAACCTGTTGATAGCATTACAAGGCAGTCCTTGTTCTGGAACCCCCAGGGCAAGAGAGGCATAGGTAGACCAAGAAGCACATGGTGAAGAGAACTGGATACAGAGGTGAAAATGATGAGGAGAAGTGGAAAGAACTTGAGATGATGGCATGTGACAGGAGGATTTGGCATGTGTTTGTTGAAGGCCTGTGCTCCTTTGGGAGTGGAGGGTTATGAATGAATGAAGCAGGAACAGCCCTGGAGATCATAGATACATACATGGTTTTACAGCCTCATATTAGTTGCCTTGTACGACATGCCTGAGAGTACAGTAGTCCTATCGTTTCTGTATCTCTTTTAAGACCCCCCCCCCCCCAGGAACTACACTTGGCAGTATCTGCTATGGGGCAACATGTTTGTATGCTCATGCTGATGGCTGATCAGGTTTTATCATCACCAGGTGTCAAGCCAAAGTAATCTTTACACTGCTGCTGTCCCTACTTTGATCCTGATCTGTTTGTTTCTCACTAGATCTTTTGAAACATCACGTTTCTCACTAGGTCTTTTGACACTGTGCGTTTCTCTCTAGGTCTTTTGACACTGCATGTTTCTTACTAGGTCTTTTGAAACTGCATGTTTCTCTCTAGGTCTTTTGAAACTGCATGTTTCTTTCTATGTCTTTTCAAACTGTGTGTCTTCTGCGTTCAGTTTCTAGTCATGCTAAATCTGCAGGCCTGTCGCCAGGATGAAGTCCACAGTCTTTACCAGGTCGGCGCGGCAGCCCCATAGCTTCTGCTGGAGCTCAGCACCCAACGGCCAGGTCGCACGTCGTGGTTCATCATGGGTTGGACAGGTCTGGAGAATGTGTTCTGGGGTCTGGATTCCTGTACCGCATGGGCATTCATTTGTGTGGGATATCTTGAGGCGATAGAGATGTCCTAGTAATCTGCAGTGGCCGGTTCTCAGGCGGAACATTGTGGTCTGTTGGTATCTGTTTAGATGGTGTATTGGGTCATCTCTGCTGTATGTATCCCCTTCCTCCTTCCACTGGTTTTTGTACTTGTTGTGGATGATGGTTTTTGCTTCCCGATACGGCAATGGATGGCTGTATTGTTCCATTTTACTGCCACTTCTTGATAGAGCATCTGCTTTCTCATTACCAGCAATTCCACAATGGGAGGGTAACCACTGAAGGGCAATGGTTGATGACCTTTGGATGATGTTAAGCTCTGATCTGATTCATCATGTTATCATTTCTGGTGTTTTGTATTGAAAACTGTGTGTTTCTCTCTAGGTCTTTTGACACTGCGTGTTTCTCTCTAGATCTTTTGAAACTGTGTGTTTCTCACTAGGTCTTTTGAAACTGCATGTTTCTTTCTAGGTCTTTTCGAACTGTGTGTTTCTCTCTAGGTCTTTTTAAACTGCGTGTTTCTCTCTAGGTCTTTTGAAACTGTGTGTTTCTCACTAGATCTTTTTTTTTTTTTTTTTTTTTTTTTTTTTTTTACGCCCGCTAATACTCGAGGCGAAATCTCAGGTTATTACTATGTCTAACCTGACATTGATTTTACGTGAGTATCCCTTTTTACTTGTACAGAGATAGGTGTCCCTCGCCATTCAGGCAAATACTCTCCGATTTCGGAGGTACCCATTGCAGCTGGGTCGGCTCAGGAGCCGCCAATCCCTGGTCGACGACACTCCTTCAAATGTCCTCGCCAGGTCTCGAGTTAATCCAGTCCAATTCCCGGTCGACGAAAAATCCTCAAATGCCGTCGCCCGGGTTTGATCCTGAATCACCCTGTCGCCAGAGCGGTGTTGTAACCACTACGCTAGCGCGGCTCCTACTAGATCTTTTGAAACTGCATGTTTCTCACTAAATCTTTTGAAACTGCATGTTTCTCTCTAGGTCTTTTCAAACTGTGTGTTTCTCTCTAGGTCTTTTGACACTGCATGTTTCTCTCTAGGTCTTTTGAAACTGTGTGTTTCTCACTAGGTCTTTTGAAACTGTGTGTTTCTCACTAGGTCTTTTGAAACTGCATTTTCTCTCTAGGTCTTTTGAAACTGCATGTTTCTCACTAGGTCTTTTCAAACTGTGTGTTTCTCACTAGGTCTTTTGAAACTGCATGTTTCTTACTTCCTCTTCTTCTTCTTTAATCCATAACCGCCAACCGTCAAAGCAGTCAGTGACCATCACGCCTGGTGGCGTCTTGTAGGGCAGCAACAAATTGATTCCACTTTGCTCGGTCGGCGGCCATCCTTCGTACGAGCCTGAGACTCCGGATGTCTGTCCCGCATCAAAGTTACTCCATTTGTTGCCGTTTCCGTAACATGTGCGATTTTTTTTTTTTTTTTTACATAGACAGGAGTGTCGGCCCTGTGCTAAATCCCCCCAACCTGGAGGACCAGGGTACCAGCTTTTGTCTGACCCCTACCCACGCAGACCAGTCCAGCTTGGTTGAACCTACCAGGAGTAAAACTCCCAATGGCATAGCTGTGGGGATTATCAGGGTACACAAGCTGCCATACCGCTACAAGGTATAGGTACCATTGATGGCAGTGTTTCTTACTAGGTCTTTTGAAACTGCATGTTTCTCACTAGGTCTTGAAACTGCTTGTTCTCTCTAGGTCTTTTCAAACTGCATGTTTCTCACTAGGTCTTTTGAAACTGCTTGTTTCTCACTAGGTCTTTTGAAACTGCTTGTTTCTCACTAGGTCTTTTGAAACTGCATGTTTCTCACTAGGTCTTTTGGCATCCGATCTCACTACCCATGAGATCAGGGGGAGAATGACATCATTAGGACTACTGATTCTGAAGAAAAAATTTCCATAAATTATGGGGAATCAAACCTGGTACCTCTAAAATTCGAGGCGAACGCCAAACCTCTAAGCCACTCCGACTCCCAAAGTCGTGTTTTATTACAATGAAGTAAGGTGTTTTCTCCTCAAAAAATGGTTTAGTAGTTAAAGCTATGTTCTAGCCTGCAGATTAACAGTACCATTTTGTGTTAACAAGGAACAAGACGTTTGAGCATAGTTATACTGACATGTGCTCTCTGCTATAACAACGCAATGATGGATGTTTGTGAGGATTGCATTTAGAACGTAGAAAAACGTTGTATTGAAACTATAACGGTAACATAAAATATGTTGCTATAATATAATATAACTCCGTGTAGTTCTCATGTCTATGGAGAGACGATGAAAGAACATGACTACTGCTCCATCAATCTCTATATATAAAATCCTAACTTTTTCTGTCAGTGCGTAACGCTAAGGGGTGCAACTTTGGTTGAAAGTTAGACATTAATTGTATTATTTCCCTTATATGTACTCTCCCGAAAATAGCAACACTTACCAAAGAAGAATGCGCAAATGACGGTGTACGCAAAAATATTTATAGAATGTGTGATCCCGTATACGCACATTGGGATCCTCGCTGCTGCCACGTAGTTCGTGTACTGTGGTGATGCACAGCAGTTTTTTCAATACTTTTGAATAAGTAAAATTGCCGTTAGGTATTGGTGCTTTTGAATTAAATGCCCGTCTTATGACGGGCTTTTACACTAGTTGTCTAATAACAGGCAAGTAACATTAGGCTGTTCATGTGGCTGGCTACTTAATTATGTAAACAATGATGTTATAGAAAACCAATGCCATAAAAGCACGTGGATGCTTCTGTGAAGGCTTCCTGTGCAGGGACCAGTTACGGTAGTGGCTTTATACTTGATAAACAGTGAAGAAATAAATGATGGTAATGAATATCGTACACTTTTCGAACATTTGACTCTGAACATCATATAGCTTTAATGCATTTGGTGCTGTACTAACTGTGTGCGTATGAGTGTGTGTAGTGAGAGAGAATAAGAGCGTATACGCGTGAGTAAAATATGTATTGTCCTTGTTTTTACTTTTGTGAATAGTTCTCTTATAAGCAATTCGTAACAGTTTAAAAGGTCGCGCTAATTTTATGGTTAACTTAGACACTTTCTGATTTTCATCTAGCAGCAACAACAAAAAAGTCTCCGAGTTGGCAACACTGATGCAAAAATCAGCTGACAAATTTAATTGGTTAACGGAATATTGCCTTTTCGTACACAAACTACAGGGTGTCCATAAAAGATTGTACCCTTTTCAAAAAATGTATTCTCGGCCCCATGACGTAGTACGAGGATGCTTTCTATCACAAAAGTAAGATAATCTCTGCAAGTTTTTAAGCATACCCTACAAAGACTCAAAAAAGTGAGCATACGCGCACCGGGTATTTCAAGTGAAACTTTCGTAGTTGAGTTGCACTTTTAGGTACAGTCCCGTAACTTCCATGATTGAGAAAGACAGTATTCTTTTGGAGAAAGAATTCTCTTTCTTTAATTTCTTTGCCAAACTTTACATCTGAGAGGCCTGTCGTGTCAAGTTCAAACACTCGTGGTTTGTAATCTGGATAACCTGGATTAAAAATAATTATAATATAATTATTATATTATAAAACATCTTGAATATTGATATCCACCATCAGTATCAAGCTCGGGGCGTACACATCTGAGACAAATGTTCAAAAAAGTCTGGGGACTGTTTGTTCTTTTAACCTCCGTTTGCCGCTTTCTCTCTCTCTCTCTCTCTCTCTCTCTCTCTCTCTCTCTCTCTCTCTCTCTCTCTCTCTCTCTCTCTCTCTACCTACCTACATAACTACCTATCCATCCCTCTCCTCCTCTCTCTCGCATTTCCATTTCTTCTCTTTACACTTTGGAATTCGCTCTCAAACCCGAGGTCTACCATTTCCTCTGTGCCCCTTGGGAGCAAAGTCCATTGCTTGTATTCGTTGTCTGTCTCTGTCATTTTAGCAAGTGGACGAACTAATTCCCATTTTCTCTGTGGCTTGTGGCTCACGTCTTGTGTGTATAATCGATCAACTTTTACTAATGGTAGCAAATTCCAAGATGGGTTGTTGCAGACAAATACACATCACTACATGATTGGTCTTCACACAAATAAAAATACATTACTATAAGATCAGTCGTCGCAGACGCCAAGCACGAAAAAAAAATAAGATAGTAATTCGGGTAAACCCAAGTGACACAAATGTACAAGGAGCGCAGAGTTATAATATAATACAGTGTTACATCATTAAAGTTTATTATATCGGAGTATTGTTACAACAATACACCGCCTTTCCTTACCTGTCAACTCCCGATGAGCATACGCCTTTAATTAAAGATCATGTCATGCCTTCCTATCGTATGCCATCCACTTTCTTTTTTTTTTCCATTTTAGCTATATTATAGAGCTATGATACCCTGTTCAACCTGATCGAAGTGGACCTTTTCGGTTATAATTTGGGGTATATTAAGGGAATTTTTTAATTCAATTTTGAACGCTAGACTGATGTTAGCCCTGAAAAGGGCTGGTACCGAAAAGGGCCGCTAGCTGATTTTCTAGGATCTTCACGTTGTTTGCTTATTCCTAATTTTTGTGTTTTCTTCAGTCAATGTCAGTGTCCTTTGTTTTGCAAGTGTGTGTGCTTTTTTTCTCCACATCCGTTCTCGCTAGTTTGCTGGCAGCCCTAAAAAGGGCTAGTCCTGAAAAGAACTACCAGCTGAAATGTAGATTCTTATGTCTTCTTGGATTGCTCATCTTGTGGGTTTCATCTCATCTCATCTCAACCCATAACCCGTCATGGGTCGTAGGGGTGCCATGGTGGAAGCATCAGCAGACAGGGTTCTCAACTGCTCTCTATCCTCAGCAATGCGTACAAGTGTGGAAAAACCGTGTCCTGCCCATTCTTTGATGTTATCAGCCCAGGATTTTCTTTGCCTTCCTCTTCTCCGTTTACCTTCGATTGTTCCCTGGAGGATCGTTTTCGAAAGGGAGTCATGACGAGTTACATGCCCAAACCAGGCAAGCTTTCGACGTTTCACTATTGACAAAAGTGGTTCTTGGTGGCCTGCATAGGTGTTTATCTTCTCTCTAACATAGACATTTGTTTTGTGCTCTTTATAGCAAATGCGCAATATTCTTCTATAACATTTATGCTCGAAAGCCCGAATCCTTCGCTCCATATCTGCAGTGAGTGTCCAGCCCTCACACCCATACAAGAGAATAGATAATATAAGTGATTTGTATAATTTGATCTTCACAGGAAAACTGATGTTTCTTTTCCAGATCACATTCAACCTTGTCATGGCAGCTGAGGCCATCTCAAGTCTTGTCTTGATTTCCTTACTTGATCTTCCATCACTACATATAGTGGACCCGAGATATTTAAATTGTGTTTATTGATAGTGTCGTCTTTCTTAGCTCCAGTTGATTTAGGATTTTATCGATAATAGCTGGAAATAGGGTCTCTAGCATCTCGGTAATATTTCTTTGGGTTATTCCTTGTATCTTTGTGCTGTTTTATTGTTTCGTCAATGATGATCTGTCTCTCTTCTTCTATTCTTTCAATGATTTATTCGTATTCCACTTTCAGTTCCGCCGTCTTTTCGATGTTTTCATTTGTTGTGTTATTTTCCTATCAAGAGTCATTTCCTTTGCACTTTCGAAGTCTCCCGAGATTTTCCCGCATCTGAAATTTTGGGCTCTTTTAGTTGGAAGACTGATTGCTTTCTTTTTCTACCCGCACATTCTGTTTAATTACTCTCATTTCTGAAGTCACTTGTCTGATGTGGGTTGTTATGCGGTGTCCATGTTTTGTAGTTGAAAATGCACTTGCTGTCATTTTTTCCCCCTTTCTGTATGGAACGCCCTTTCTGGCAAATACTTTTAGTATCTGTTTGGTTTACTGGAACATAGAAAAACAGCGGTATCTTGATCTGTGGTTTCCGGGACAGTTCGCACATGTCCTGATTTTATTCGGTGCTTGATAGTTGTGGTCTTTCTCCGTCCTGTGACAGTCACTGTATGTCTTACTTCCCGCACAGTATTCGCAAACAGTCTGTTTTGTGCACATTTAGTGTGCGAGAATCCCTGGTACTTTAAACAGTGCATCACTTGAGGCAGTGGCGTCACTAGGGTTGGTTTTCACCCAGTGCGGTAACTCATGGTGTCACCCCCATTGACCTCCCGTACCAGACCATACAGAATCCAGTAATGTTTTTTTGTATTAATGTTACTCGTAAATCGTAATTCCGGTATATCACTGAATGTAATGGCAGTAGTAGTGACTTAATCAACTAGCAAAATTAAAACTACACCTTTAAATTACAAAATCATACGCACAGCCTAAATGTATTTTACATTTACATAATTTCATGTGGTTAAAGTGAAAATTCGGTAAGAAAACAATACAATTCGAAGTAAAAACGTAGGTATATTGATACAGTACATGTAAGCTGGGCTTACGAAAAATGTTTTTGTGATTATAACTAACTACAGGGATATTTTTATTTTTAAAAAAAATAAATATCTGCTGAAACACTGCACAAAAATGTTATAGACAGTCATTTTGGTGTCACCCCATCTGATGGTGTCACCCGGTGCGGTCCGCACCCCCCCCCCTTCCCTAGCGACGCCACTGACTGGAGGGATTTAAGCTTCTATCTTTCGAGGTCTGCCATGTATATTAATCGTCTCCGGTATTGCTGACCCTTGTATAGCCACTACCATCAGGCAGTGATCTCTCTCTCTTGCTCCACATTTGTAACCTTTAACGTGTATATGGTTTTGATTTCAAGGTTTTCGGTCTGTTCTTTCCATCTCTTCTTCCTTCTTTTTATATCTGTTTCCTGTTTTTTTCTCCATGTGGTTTGGATCTCCCTCGGATTATTTTTACTTCATAATTCCAGAAAAATTGCTGCTTTGTGATGCTATTAGCTGAATTCCTCTAAGTTTGTAGAATCCATCATCATCGGCGTTTCCTCACTTCTGGTAACGCTGGTACTTATCTGGTTCATTCCATCAATTCCATATTAGTGATCACATCATGTCATTTTAGTCCCCATTCAAGCGCGTAATTGAAAAAAAATGTAATATTACACATATATAAAAATGTATTATATGTACAGAAAGAAATCAAGGCCAAGACAAAACTAAGAATCTTCAACTCAAATGTCGCCACTCCTATTTTATAGGTCTGAAACATGGAGAACAACGAGGCATATTTTGCAAATACGAACGATTCAAATATTATCAGCGAAAATACCTTGATCGTTATATCACAAAATGAAGATACGATTATGATGATAGAAGACAACTATGATAATGGTGGTGCTGATGTTGATAATGATGGTGTTTCTAATGTCCAGTTCAATATTTTTAAAATTGAAACATAGTGTTTTGGGAAAGAGAGTCCTTGTAATGGCGTCTTCGACTGAAAGCAAACGTGAGTTGTGCCCGTCAAAAGTCTGAGGTATCTTGCGTAAGTTTAGTACACAAATTTTTTTTTACAGAGAAATACAGAGTACGGCGAGTCCATTCCCCGCAGATTATTAGATTAACAGTTAGTTATACGAGCAGATAGACACACATAACGCCTACAGAACACAGACAGATACCATAAAAAACATCATAATGATAATGATGATGACTTAAAACGTAGTTAAACATACAAACACACTAAGAATAGTGCATTTTAAAAATGTATACGAGAAGTCCCTAATATACGAAATAAATTACTGTGAAGTATAGTGCAAGGAAAAGATATGACACATGTATATACAGATTCCCGCCTAAGTTTATATCTATCCTTTTCAGTCATTACTGACCATTGGAACGCGCTCCCAAGACTGTCACGGAGAGTTATGATCATTAAATTTTCTATATTTTCCTCTTCCTTTCTTCCACCCGTGTTCTCTAATTATTGTCGTTCCTTACCTTTTTCCTGTGTTTTTCGCATCCTTTCGTTTGCGAGTAATAATATTTTTCCTATTATCACTTCGCCAGTTTCGTTTCTCATTTAGAAACGCATTTCATTGCTGATTAAACTGAGAACGCAGTTATGACGTAACGTGTCAGCGCCTACCCGAGACGCAAAGTGTTAGAATGCATTCCGTCAGACAGGGGAGCAGACAGCTGTCTACAGTTTCGGCTAAGTTTCTGGGCCTGAAGTATGAGAATTCACTCCGTCAGACATGATGAGGAGAGATTTGTCTGGTAGTTTGCATCTGACATGTAGTTTCCAAGGTAGATTCTCAGTGTCAGGTGATATGACACTCACGCTCCACGGCCAGAGTTGGCGTAAGGTGCGAGAAAGCAAAGTGTCAGTTATGGTTCTCAGGATGAGTTTCTCGGGGTAGGTGCAAAAACTGCCCCTGCAGTGCAGACAAGTTGTCTACATTTGCATCTGACACGTAGCGCTTCGGCCGTTTCTTAGACGGAGGTGTCAGAGACGCAAGGTGGCAGTTACGGCATGCGTTTAGGTGTTAAACGTAAGTGTTATAGACGGAAAGGGGGATTATTTTGTTTTGCGAAATTAACGTTCACCTCTTTGTCTGTTTGATAGATATTAACCAGAGTTTGAAACTTTCTTTTCATTCTCCATCTTGCAGTAGACAGAATCACTCGTGCTAGTGAATGAAGCTTGTATAGCGAAGTCATTAGTTTCTCGTCAAAATTTTGCCGAGCTTCTAAATACCTATCTAGTGAATTATACTAGTCGTTGTGAAACTGTAATTCTGTTTGGAGGTAAAATATCATATAATATCTAGTATTTTGTGAAGTGTTTAGAGTGTTAACTCGCTTATTTCATTTTGCTAGTTAGATTTGTGCAGAGAGTTAATAAATACATAGGTCTGTATTATTTTCTAGGGACGTGGTCTCAGTGGAATGCAGAATATATTAATTTCTAGCTTTAAACTCATTGTAGCCAAATAAAGGAATTTAATTTAACTGCTAATAATCAGACGAGAATAAACTTTCTAAACTAACTTTATTAATGCTAGATGCTTCATGAGTGGTGACGGAACACGTATGTATTCCTAATTCATGAGGATTGATGATTTTTTAAATATAACTTATTGCACGGGAAGATTTAAATGATAAGACAAGCTACGCTTGCAGTTTAAATTATCAGTTATAGTATGTATAATTATTTGATATGTGTTCTTTCCATTTATATATAGTGAAACTGTGGTACCCAAACTTTGCCAGCGCTAAGTACGTATGAGTGATATCTGTGAAGAACTAAAACATTTACCTTAGAGTGGCTTGGTGCAAAATCTTTACGAGTACTTTAACGGTTAAATGAGATAACGGGCCTCTTGCGCCTGATTTTGATTCTTCCTGAGGAAAAACTTAAGAACAGCGCAGCCTGGTGGCAAGTAAACTATTACAAACAGTAACGTTTTTTTCCGCAATTTTTTTCAACTCGTGGTGTGAGCAAGATCGAAAGTTACAAACCTGACTTTTTTTCACCTAAGTAGTGGAAACCTCGTGATTCTGACACAGTGAACCCGCTTACACTAATTCTTACCTGAACTGATAAAGTGACACTAACTTAAAATCTGAATAAACTTATCGCCTGAAGAGAACGCTCCCCGGTCAAATTGGATGGAACCAAGATCTGCAGAGCTGGGTATTCGGTTCACCAAACGATAAAACAGATTGTGTCATAGCGTGCGCCAGACGGTGAACAACGGCAAGTTATAGGGTAAGAAAGTGAGAAATGCACGACAGGGCCCTGATGAAAGAACCGAGTGAAAGTAGACTGAGGGATGTTCTTTGTTGATTCACTCACAATTGTAACATTTCTTTATGCAAGGTATTGCTAACTATATATCAATATATTCCCTTATACTAGATCAGAGTATCCAGTCTGTTCATACCTTAAAGGGGGAAGAATTTTAGACTAAATCATATGTATCTGTGACTCTTTGGGCTATCACTTTCTTCTAACGGGACGGTGAGCTATACATCGAGGGAGGGATCATACCAACGGGTCTATCATTCGTGTAGCATTTCTTGATTTTTGTTTATGATTTTTTTTCTTTGTATATGCTTGATGTGATTTGATATGTTGTGAGAGAAGTTTAGTCTTGATAAATAAACTACTCATAAAATTTAGTCCAGCGTGTCGGTCAGTTCGTTTTCCCAGACTATTCATATAATCATTGCCATAGTTTTTCCCACGTCTGTACGTCTAACTGTCGTCTTATACGTGTATGTATGTGAGTGGATATATGTATATTTCATATATATGTGTGTAGACTGTCTGACTCAATTTAAATCTGTCGTAGAAGATAGGTGAAAGAGAGAAGATTTTTCTTGATTTCAGGGACAGCTTCTACCACATTTCTACCATCTCACTCGTGAAAATCTATTGCTATTACTACTTCTCACTGTAACTATCACTTATTCTAATCTATTCAGAAGGGACCAACCCAAGTCTTAATTCTCCTATCAAAAATCTACGACAAAGACAATGTCTCGGCCTACACGAGACTGGGCGCTTGGGTAGAGAGGTCAAGCTGTTGCCCAAGCAGCATGACCCAAGAAGCTTGTAAATCCAGAGGAACGACGTAGCCGAAACAGTCTGGCACCAGAACACATAAATATGCAATACCTCATGCATAAGACATGCCGTGAAATGCCAACCAGCGAGAGATACACAGGTGAAAACAAAGAGAATACGGTGGTTCTAAAGCAAATAGAACAATTAGTCACAGCAAGCATTACGATCTACTGTATAACTTTTTTTAGTTTCAAGAGGTCATGACAAACTATCATCATCATAACTTCCCACTTCGTTCCCTATGGAGCACGGAACTACCACTGCAGCTGGTCCCATTATACGAAGCTCGCACCAAAAAATGCACGCGCTCTTTCAGTGATGATCTATGTAGCTATTTATATAATGAGGTAGCCAGTCAATTCACAATTGCATTTATTGGTTACCTCTTACGACACGCCTGGGATAACCGTTGAAAACTCTTGCTCCGTAACTAGCACGAAGGAAAATGACATTGATGATGATGATAACGAAGACTCGCCTCCCATTCCTTTCTTTTTTTTGTTCCTTATGGGGCGTTGGGCCGCCACTGCATCTGGTCTCTGAGGAAAACCTGTACCAACGCATTCATATGCTCTAGCGGTGGTTTCTGTAGCAATTTGTGATATATATACCTCGTATACCAACGGGCTGATCACCCGTTTGCCAGTCACTTCGATTACGGAAACAACAGCAAATGGATTGATTTGCCGTTGCCCTAAAGACGCCAATAGGCGTGATGGGAAACAATGGCGAAGAAAACCTATCTGCTGTTGCCCTAAGACGCCACTATGCGTAATGGCCACTGACTGCTTTGACGGTCGGTGGCTAAGGACGGAAGAAGAAGAAGAAGATACCTCGTATATATACAGTATATATATATATATCCTGTGGTGTTCGTCTTCCACAAGTATTTCGGCCTATATTTGGTCTATACTTGCTGATAGACAAGTTATATTAGTGATTGGTCTTTAAATGTATGGGTCGTTTACGGGTCCTATATTCCGTAGTTACGTAGGTGTTGAGAATGACCGCGGTCAATAAAGCACCTTTTTTTTAAAGGGGTGCTAAACTGGCTGTGCGTCCTTTCACGATTTACTTTCACAGCAAGGCGATGGCGCCGTTTGGATGGTCTTTGATTCGATTCAAGGCAAGCCTTTCACTTATATTTCTTTTCTGTTGTCTAACACACACGTATCTTTCTAACTGTGATCTGTAACTGTTATGTATGTCTATTTGTACTCATATCTAGCTGTGATCTGTGTTATGTATGACTATTTGTACGTATATCTAACTGTGACCTGTGTTATGTATGTATATTTGTACGTATATCTAACTGTCTGTGTTATGTATGTCAATCCGTACGTGTATCTACTAACTGTTAATCTACGGGGGAATTGACTCGCCTTACCCGATGTATTTCTCAGGGGTCTTAAAGGGTACTAAGGGGGAAAACACAGGACAAGGAAGATACCAAGAATATAGTCGCAGAAGCAGTAAACTTATTAAGGAATTCGTCTTGAATTACGAAGAAAGTTTAGAGATGGAAAATGTGACAGTAAGCGGCTTCTTGTCATGTCACCTCAGAATCTCCCCTCTCTGTCTTCCTTGACTTCTGGGAAGTCATCTTTCTTAATTTCTAAACACACAGACCGTCAGGCCTTTGTATTTGGACATGCGCCCTAATACAACCAACTCACCTTTGTCTATGTTGAACGAAGAGCCTCGCCAAAACGAGACGAAAGAAAGAAAGATAACAGGCGTATCGTGCAGATGTAACAATCTAAGACTTCAAAGTTTTCTATTAAAAAACAACCAAAAATACCGTAATTAATTACACAAGCATAAGTACACTGTGTAATAAATCCTACCGTCATAAGCGTATTTACACACGCTAGATACTAAGGAAACAAAACACGTTTACTTCAAATTGCGCCATGATTTAATAAATGTAAGTTCATGCTGCCACATAGTAGGTGCCCCATATTATCACGTCAATCATTTAGACCTGTGTGTACAGCGCCGTCTTGAGAAAGATGCGTTACTGGGTTTATTCCTTTGTTGTTTAACTAGGGCTGCTGAGCTGTTCGCTCTTTGGCAGTCAATACCAAATTGAAGAGTCCTTGGTATTGTCTACACCAGCGGTGGCCAAACTACGGCCCGCGGGCCAGATCGGCCCGCCAACCAGTTTTGACCGGCCCGCCAACCTGTTTTGGCGGCCTCTTATTGTTGATTGAAGCCACACTCTTCACAATGAAATAACACACAAATGTATGTTTTAAATAAATAATTACATGTCATATTAAAAATTAAAAAACAAATTAAAACAACAGATTCAGTATATTTTTTTTTACAGTAATTTCAGTCCGAAGAGTGGTATACATGTCTTGGCAGATGTGCAATACAGTAGTTTGCCGTTGCTTTCTGTACGTGGTTAATTATATATGTAAAACTAAATCCCAGAACAGTATTTTTTAAGAATTTTATAGATCTGGCCCTCTGGTGTTACCCTTTACCATAATCTGGCCCTCGGCCAACCTTAGCTTGGCCACCATTGGTCTACACTATAGATCTAGGCTTTTCCTTGGCTTTTCTGCCTTTCCAAAACGTGTTGAGTTGAAGTCATGAGCTCTAGTTTCTCCAGCTTGGCTTGCATTTAAAGGATCATCACATCTGGTCCCAAGCCAGGAGGAAGTAGTGTGTGGCATATTGTGCATTCCCCGCAATCCAAGGGGGCTTTTCAAAGATACAGAACTAAAATATTGTGCTCCGGTTCTGGGCTCTCCCAAGGAATCGTCACGTCCTACACAGAACCACTTCTCATCTACCCATGTATTTCATGGGGTCCATAGTTAGATCCTCCTGCATGCATACAACCAGGTAAAAGCCAGAGTTACGCCTGGGGTTCAAATGACTCCTCCAAGCTTAGTGTGCAATGCTGGGCTCTCAACATGTTTTACAACATGGTAAATCCCTGGAAGTGTGTGTATGATTTCAAAAGTCAACGAAAGTGTAATTTGCCTCACAGACAGAGGTTCACATACTATATAACACTGTGCATAGCTGGTGGTCATCTAAGGATGACTCCAGATATGTTATTGTGGTAAAGTGGGATGTTATAAATATTTATAGGGGACTTAGTGTACTGACTGAGATCAGCTGTGAAGGTATATATATATCTAATAAGAGTAGTGTATTATATATAACCTTACTTGCTGCCACATATGTATACCTCAGTCAGAATTATTCTGGAATAGTGTGATGACTACGTTATATGTCTAGGGTATGTGTATGATGAAGTGTAAGTCATAACAACAACAGACAGATAAACAATTTAATTTATTCCACTACACTTGACAACACTGTGACACTCACATACATAAAACACTCTACAAGGATATCTTAAAGGAGTCACTGATAACTTTTCAAATAACAATATGTATTCATTGCTGTCATGAATGGATATGTGTCCTGATTCAAATACAAAGGGAACCAGGAATCACAATCAATTTTAATTACAAGTTATATGTACAGAATTTCTCAATATGAATCTTGTAGTGACATATATGTTTAATAGTATCCTATGTGTGTCAGTTGTGTAGTAGTAATATGAGGTAATACTGGTTTTGTTTTTTTCAAGCTCTGTTGGTATTTGTCATCATGACTTCAATAGTTTGTCTTTATTGGAACTAGTATTGGAGATGTTCTCAGTTCCTGATATTAAAACAATTAAATTCCCCTCTTAATTGTATTTTACACTGTCATTTTAAGATGGGGGTACATAATGTTGAGCTCAGCTGGCCACATCAGCTTATCTTGCGTGATGGCGGCAGGAAAAGACTCCTCTGCTCGATTTCTCCCCTGGGCTCTGGAGACACCTCACTGATAGCTAAATGGACCAAGGAGTATGCTGTCCGACTCTGGATTCAGCAAAGCTCTGACCAGGTGCTGCTCAATAACTTTAAGACCACGGTCCCTGAAAACAAGAAGGATGTACCTTCTACGTCATAACTAATTTATACTCTCTTTCTACACTGAGCACAATACATCACAAACATTGAGTTCAGAGTGTTAGGCCAACTGTCAGCTTCATCTGAAATACTTTATACCAGTATTTCCCTCCCTAATGGTTACTACGCCTCTGCAATTCCAGCATTATTTCTGTCTAATCAATAATCTAGGTGTCAGTGTACTGTTTGGCCATTCCATGCAGTTTTACTTCCCTCCGACATCTTCTGTTCAGGCTGGAGCATTATAGGCTTTTCCTCATGTTCGCTACTGAACTACACATATATACAGGCATAAATTAACAATTTACATTCAATTTTCATTAAAAGATATTGAATATTTCAAACCTACCACAATTCATGGAAATACACAGATACGTTGACTAGCAATGAATTCTGGCACAAATACTGGCACAAATTCCCATCTGCTTATGTTCCAGGCTTTTATTTAGCAAAAATATGAGCTGGCTTCAACGCACTGTTGCTTCATCAAGCTTATTTGAACTAGTGGTCTCGAACTAACGCTCTGAATTGTGTATATTCGCAGCTCTAACCAATGAAACCCTGTCCACACATCTTTTCAAAAAATACTCCTACTCCCGTTTCCCCTGACAACGAAAGATAGTATTTATAGTCCGACCAATCGTGTTTAGTCTTATATTTGTTGCGCTCCAATCAATTTGGAGTTAACATGGGAGGCTATTTTCGTACGTAAGGTTTTTTTTTTAACACGTTAAAAAAAAAAAAAAATTTTATGAGCAGAAATGATTTCATGCTGTCAGGCATCCCCACTATTTTATTTTGGTTATAATTTGGTAATTCCTAGACTATTTGCGTAACGTTTTACATATTCTTTGTCAGCAAGCCCTAAGGAACCCAAATATACAAATTTAAAAGAGCTAAGTGGCTGCGTTCAAAATATGCAATTTCTTCTACCTCCTGTTTCGAAGATGTGCTGTCTGGGTACTGTAATGTTTTCAAACGTAAACCCATCTAATGTTATCTTTTCTAATAAGCGTTTTTTCAGGATTTTAAAACCTAACTCTGGGAAGGTTAGTGTTTTTATCACTGTCCGTCTGAAAAAAAAAGTTAGTGCATGTGGCCTTACACGCGTGATAGTAGTAATTGTGTATCGCGCGACGCGTGTTGCATGCGTTCCTGATTTTCAGCCCTCCCTCTTTCTATTTGAGTCCATCTGTTCGTTCGTTTTGGTAACGTAGTATAATTAATGTTAGGATTAATTTAGGTCATTACGCAGTGTGCCTCTCAATGTTTTTCTTAGAAATGCAATACCCGTTTTAATGTGTTGTGGAAACGCTTGTATTTATGCAGTGGCTTATATTTAACGTGGAAACGTTACAATTTGCAGACGAAGCATAAAACAAAGGGGGATTTCGAGTACATTCTTTGTGACAGCACTGTTCTTTACCATTGCTCTTTTCTTTATTAGAATTTATTTGTTAGGCTTTGCATTTACCTTTTAATTTATATATGGGTTGGACACACACTGAGGAAACCTGTTGATAGCATTACAAGGCAGTCGTTGTTCTAAATCCCGCCGGGTAACAGAGATAGAGGGAGACCTAGAACATATTGAGAAAATAACTGAAGACAGAAATGAAAGAGATGAGATAGCATGGAAAGACCTTGACACGAGTTTGCTGAAGGTCCGTGTTCTATGGGCAGCAAAAGGTTAATGATAGGTAAAGATGAAGAAGATGATTGTGAAGGTGATGATGAAGATGATGATGATGATGATGATGATAGATGTTATGTACTTACAGCGTTCCATTTTAAAAATTAGAAAACTTTTGAGACTCGCTCTACGTTTTCGTAACGCTAGTTTAAAATGGTTATCTCTATGAAACCCCCGACAAGTCAGTCAGACGTATGTGTCCGTAACAGTTGCTTGACCTTGGAATGTACACATACTGTAGATAAAGTTTAAGAGACCCAGGAATACTAGCATTACAAGACAACTGGTGAACTAGAATGAACCGGTAAAGGGTGTCAGTGCCATGCCTTCTAAATCGGCCTGTTTCTAACGATCGTATGGTGTTGCTAAGATCCCTAGTGGAGACGCAGGTTCGAATCTTAAAACAATTTTTCATTAATTTTTTGGTCTTGTCGATATGTATTATTATTTATTACTAAAAACTCCTTTCGTTCTTAGAAAAGACTACATAGTAATAATACATACAGACAAGAGGGGAAAAATGAAACTTTTTTCTTTAAGATTCTAATCTGAAAGGCAATATAAAAGGGGCAGACGGCGCTATAAGTAGAAAGATAACATCAAGAGGTGGACAAAGAAAGAGTGCGCCATCAAGACAAGAGACAGAAGGCGTTGGAGATCCATTACATGCGACCTTCATTGCGGAAATAGCAGCCGATGATGACTAAATACTAAACAGTAATGGTTGACCCATATTAGATACTGCCTTAGCGGAGTAAAGTGTAAGAGACTCACTTATACTAGGTCTCAGCTTTATGATCTATTACACATATCATATGTGTAGATTTATGGTGGTGCAAGCGCAGATCATCTTCATTTTCCTTTGGCACTCCTTACTGTAGCTAAACGCCCGATTGGCAGAGTGGTTAGAGCTCTGGTCTCGTGCAAAAGTGCCGGGTTCGAATCCCGGTAACTACACGCTCCAGTCTACCCATCTGTAAATCGGCACCTGACTCTTTGAGTTAGGGAAGGAAACGGCAGCGAGGAATGGAACAGGTCACCCCCACCTCTCGATGCTGGACCTAGTATGGTGAAGTCTCTAACACTTACCTCCCCTACGGCAGAATCTGCTATGGGACTACCTTCTTACTGTACCAAGCATTCATATGCTCTGGCAGTGATTGTTTCTGTAGTAATGTGTTTTACATGGTCAAATTGTCAGCCACATACACAATCTCATATTAGTCGCCTTGTACATGTCATACCTGATGGTGCAGTAGGCGTATCCTTTCTTTGTCTCTTTAGAGCCCCCCCCCCCCCCCCCTTCCCGGGAACTACACGGGGTAAAAGTCTAATAATAGTAATCCTATATATAAAATCTCAGCTTTTTCTGTCAGTGCGTAACGCTAAGGGATGCAACTTTGGTATTGTATTGTTTCCCTTAAATGCACTCTCCTGAAAATAGTAACACTTGCCAAAGAAGGATTTATAGAATGTGTGATCCCGTATACACACATTGGGATCCTCGCTGCTGCTACGTAGTTCGTGTACTGTGGTGATGCACAGTGGGTTTTTTGTAATACTTTTGTTGCCATTAGGTATTGGTGCTTTTGAATTTAATTCCCGTCTTATGACGGGCTTTTACACTAGTAAGGTATAAGAATACATGAAATATAATATTTAGGAAACCTGTTGATAACATTACAAGGCAGTCCTTGTTCTGGGAATCCCCAGGATAAGAAGGGTGGGAGACTGAAAAGCGCGTGGTGAACAGAAATGCAGACATATATTTAAAGGGATGAGGAAGACATGGAAGAACCTTGAGTTGATGGCACAGGACAGGAAGAATAGGCATAAGTTTGTTAAAGGCCTAATGCTCCCTTGAGAACGGAAGGCTACTCATTACGATGATGATGGTTTTATTTCTCTCTACATCTTAACGATTATGTCTAGTTATAGTAGGGTCTAACCTGACCGATCGAGACATTACCTCTGCTTTCGGTTCCCTGCGATATGAAAATGATAGTCATGAACCACGCTGGTGACTACTTCATGCCGGTTCTCTCGCAGGGAACCGAAAGCAGAGGTAGCCCCAGGCTCCAAGTGGAGCAGGGAATGGAAGATGATGACATCATGGTGTATATATTTATTATATTAACATTTTAATAAGTTCAAATGCATATTTAAACATGCTTAAATCAGGCAAAAGTCGTTTCATGCTGTCCAGCCACATTTTCCCCATTATTATACCTGAGTTAACGATAATTTTTCATCCTATCCACTGGGTTTATCATTGATGCTCAGGGAGGGTAAAATTACTGAGATAAGAGGGAAGGGTCAGTGGAACGGACAGCAGGAAGGGCGTCTGACTAGTGTCAGGAAACCAACACTCAGATACATTTGCTTCTTCTAAAGTTTGTGGTACTCGTCAGAGATACCAGTTTGTGGTACAAGTTGGTGATACGAGTCTGTGGATCAAACGCTTGAAGTCTACGCTAGATGCCTGCCTTTGACGGGTTGTGAAGATCCTTGCGTTTACGTTCAGAGCTGTTGCCCCTGCAACTATGCCTTCGACGTGCCCTCACCACAGAAATCTATAGTTAACCGAGCAATCAAAAAACCAGTCCAACATTTGGCCAGATAAATAATTTATAAATTAATTTATGGGAATTCGAAGTTTATTGACCATTCCGGTAACTGTAGCCTCAAGCGAGTGGGTTATCGAAACTTAATTTAATTAAAACATATCTGCGATCAACGATGTAGGAAAACCGATTAGACAGTTTGGCAAACTTGTGACTTGAACGCTGGGAAATGAAGAGTTTAGCTTACATACATAAATTTTGCACAACAAAAAGCATCTTTGATCCACTATCACTGAGCGTTAGTTCTTGGTGACCGAACAAAAAGCAAGGAATATTACTTTTTAAAAAAAAGGTTAAAGTGTACGCTATGTTCCTCTTTACCAGCTTTATATATATATATATATATATATATATATATATATATATATATATATATATATATATATATATATATATATATATATATATATATATAGGCAATTGCGTTCTGATATAACCTGCGGACTTCAGTCTAAGTTGAAAGACGCGTGCCTCAACGAAAAAAAAAAATACTCAATAAAATAACACATACACTCAAGCACATGAAACATGCATACAAATGTGCTGATACAAGTATATGTGTACACGGTTATTTACAGTGGTGTAGAGGGCCATATACAGACAGACCTCGCTTTAAAGCGCTTCGCTTTAGATCGCTTCGCTAATTCGGCGCTTTTCAATTATATTCATGTTTATTATTTTCGGCGCTTGCTTTGCTCGTAAGAGGGTTTTCGGCGGTAACGTGCACATCAGCTGACTCCGAAGAAGTTCTTCAGTTGGTAAAAAAAAAAAAAAAATCAAACAGAATAGCACGCTTCTCACAAGGAAACGTCAATCAATGAGGCAAACTTCATTGGTGTCTTATTTTAAGAAAGTGCCACAGCCACTCTAACCTTCAATCAACATCAAGGCAAGACTCTCTACCAGCAAAGAGAATAAGATTCGCTTTGGCTCAGATGATGAAGCTCCACTATCTCCTTCAACCTTCCTTCAATAATTAATTCTTCTAAAATGTGCATTACAGTCACCATAAGCAAAGGACGAACATATTTTAACGTTAGCAATATAGTATTGTAGCATATTTTAAATTTATTATTTGCTTCGGGTTTTTTTTGGGTGTTTTTTTAGGCATAGCTCTATTACAAATTTAATAAATGATAGTGTAAACATGTTTTTAGGCTTTTATACGCACTGGCAAGCGAAAAAAAAAGCTGTGATTCGCTGTAAGGCGATATTTACTTTACGGCGGTGGTCTGGGTTCCAGACGTATTAGCTTATATACATGTACATTTATATGATTTTTTCGTGTCTCGGAAATACGACTTTTTTCGTTATACCAATTTTTTTTTTACTTCACTCGATTTTGCCACCCTCCCCCACCCCAGCTTCTGCCCCGGCACCCCTCCCCCACAAACTTTAGACGCCTAGAGCGACTTCCTAGTTTGCCTAATGGTAAGCCGACACTGAGGGTGAACTAACGTATGCATAATCAATTTGCGAGCAAGGGCGATATTGTAGTCAAGAAATAGTTGCGGCAATTATGACATTGAAATTGCTTGGTACGCAACGTCACAGCGTCATGAAACAACAGCAGTGCTATTATAGCACACTCCTTTTCGGGAAAATACGGTAGCAGCGTGCATCGAACTGTGGGTTGAGTGAAAATTATTTTGCTTCACTAACCACCTGCAGCGATGAATGTAATATCTCTCAATTTCCTAGGGCATCTGGTGTCACGAAACAGCTGTATAATTCTTTCTGTGTTATTTGTTCCGTTTTATGGAGTGATCTCTCTCTCTCTCTCTCTCTCTCTCTCTCTCTGTAAGAATAAACAAATAAATAAAGAAGGCACAGAAAAGCGAGGGAAAATACAGATACCTTTAATTAATTAATAACATTAACTTAGAATAGATCAAATATTTAGGACATATAAAGTCACGTATCATTTATTATTTTTTATTTTTAAATAAAATTTTGCCTCGTTTTGGCAAGGCGCGTCCCGTTCAGCCCTAGTCGATTACATTAGGGCGCATGTCCAAATATAGATGACCTTTAGGTCTGGTTCGACACGTTTCACTTTAGTGAATAAACTGGGAAGGTAACATTTGGAAATGAACAAGACATTTTTTCAGACTTAAGACAAGAGGCCGAGGACATTGGAGGTCCATTGCAGCTGACATTCGATATGCGGAGATGGTGGCTGATATGATCTACGTCTCCTGTTTTTGTTCTTAAAGCTAATATCTTTAATGATTTATCACGAACTTGATTTTATCGAATGACGAGCACGACGAAGTGAACTCTGAGCTAAAATGAAAGCAAGGGGGAATCGGCACTGTAGTCTCACAGCAATGAAATTTGTCGAAAAACTTATTACCTCCTATTCATGATTCATAAACCAAATATGAGTTTAAATATAAAAAAGGGACATTAGAAAACATACAACTCCACCGAAAATTCGTTATCCATTTGAAAATATTTTGAAAGACACACCCCTATCTTTGCTAATGTGGACTCTGCGGATGGTCACCCAATGGGATCTAGTGCGCGCTAATTATGCGGAACATTATTGGGTAGACATATTTAAATAGTTTATTTTTAAATTGTCTTCTTGTGCGCATGTCAGTTTTCAACGTTCATCCCGCCAAGGGTAGCATTATTCTAGAATCTCTTACTTCAACCATTCCACATTTTTTTCAACAAGATGCGTGAAATCGTACACATACAAGCCGGACAGTGCGGCAACCAGATTGGTGCTAAGGTAAAATAGGTTCCGTTTTTTATAAATTTATTTTTCAGTATCCAATCCTGCCTGCAACGACCCCAGGCTTTTAACAGTAGGCTAATGACACCGGAGTGAAACGCGTTAAAGTTAGTGAGAAGTAGAATTTATGTTGTACGTGCACAGAAATTACATTTTCCCCTAATTTGATAGGCCTATACATTTTCTTGAAATTTATGGCATTCATAGTTTGACCTATGTGATAGGCCTACCTTAAAATATTAACTCATTCCAGCACTCTCATTTGAGTAGGCTATTTGGAAAATGATTAAATCGCAGTTCATAACCATCGCCTGATGCCTATGTTAAATGCCTGGTTAGCCTACAGGATCCTCATTAACTTTACCAATATGTGCCGAATACCACACGAAGACAGCCACTTGTGATGAGAACTGGAGAGAATAAGCTGTGAACAGAAGAAAAATATTGACATTTAAATTACGCAGTCATAACCATCGCCTGATGCCTATGTTAAATGCCACACAAAGGTTAGCCCATTGAAACCTCTTGACTGATGTGACATTACTTTTATCTCTAAAAGGCTTTAGGCCTAGGCCTACAGAATCTTGCACAAGTAGGCCTAAGCCCAACAAAAAGATTTGTTTTCATGGGTTGGAATAAACAGTGGGATGGATGCATCTTTGAAAAAGAATTCAGAGATGGCAGTAATAGCCTAAGGGGTTAGATTTATGTTAAGAAATCCTAAATGTAAAGCCTAGGCCTGATGATATGGGCAACTTATTTGGATGACATTGAAGAACATGTCCCACTCATATTCATTTCAACCATTTATATGGAATTCTGTTTCTTCTTTGTGGAATGTAGGCCTATTGTTTCTTCCTTTCACTGTACTCCTTAAGGAGCAAGGGACTACCATTAGCACTTAGACTTGTTGAAATCTTGCCTTTTTTCATGATAGGCCCTATTTGTTTTAGCCTACATGAAGTTCCCGGCCACTTAGGCCTACATGCACAGTCTCACATTATTTAGCTCCTGTGACTAAGGGTAGGGACAGTGGTCATATTGCCATCTCAAGATTATGCCTGGGAACCATGTAGTTGAATTGTTTATCATGGTAAGCTACACTCTGTAGACCAAAATCCATAATGTACTTATAATTCATGAAAGTGATTCATTATTGTGGCTGTTGACATCTATTGAAAAGGTTTTAAAGCCGAATTATATTTTAAAAGTTTATCATGTTTAAAATACAAGTGGAAGCAAATTTTAAAAAAAAAAGGAGATTGACAGCTAGACTGCACTCATATGCTGTTCATATATTTTGTGAGAGTATTTCGGAGCATAGGAGCATACTTTGTGAGAAGTGACAGGGATATGCCAGTCACATATGGCATGATTTTGGTCGTTTTTGGAGGACTGGAGGCTGAGATGCAAAGAATGAACCAGAGTTGGGGCACTGTACGAAGGATGGCCGCCTACCGAGCAAAGTGGAATCGATTTCTTGTGGCCCTACAAGATGCCACAAGGCATGATGGCCACTGACTGCTTTGTCGGTCGGCGGCTAAGGATCAAAGAAGAAGAAAAGATATGGCATGATGATAACAGAAACTTGAATTGTACTGTTGATAAGAGATACCCACAGTTATTGGTCATGTGCCTCCACTGACAGATCAGCAAAAAATGAAGGTGGATGAACCTTTCTGATACCAAGCAACAGTACACAGAATAAGCAGCAGGAGCATTGTGAAGCAAATTCAGTGCAGAGAAACGTACGGAAACCTGCAGAAGTCCTAATAATGTAGGAAAGCACAGATGAAGTAGGGCTTGTTGGTTGAAATGAAGAGTAGATGGCCGTCCTGTTTGACACAGCCATAAAAAAAAAGAATTAAGAGACGCAGTAAAAAAAGGGGTATGGCTAGGTTTAAAAATCCTAACAATCCGAACCCTAACAACGTTGGCAAGTTATTTGGATGACATTGCAAAACACGACCCACTGTTCTTTACTTTAACCAGGCCTGTTTTTCAGATACAGCATTCAGTAATAACAATACCCAGGAATCAGAAACAAACCCCAGTGTCCTGAGAGGAGCACTGCATAACTATGTTGGCATAGAGGTGTCATCTCACTACAATATCCCAGGGGATGAAGAGGCTGAGACTGGCATAGTAGGATGGAAAACTAGTTTGAACTAATACATGTGAAGAGGACAAGAGATTAATCATTTGGAGCAAGTGGGAGATGAGATCATCCAGGTCACCATAAAAATGCTTATCACCAGCTGAACAGTAAAGAACAAACATTAACTTTCAGACTGCACACAGGCCACAACAAATTCGGATGCCATCTGTAAGCTGAATATAGAAAGTACCAATTCACATACCTATTTGATAAAATGGTTGGGGGGAAGGATATGTGAAACATTTATGAAAACTACACAATGGCATTGTATTTGAATCACAGAATTCTATGTTAAAAGGCATACATACATATTTTCATACATCTGGTGCGTTAGAATCTTAAAGATACTCTGACATTAATTAGACCCCACCACACTTCTTGCTTCATAATTTATTTATATATTTTTCCCCACATCTGTGCATTGTTAGTTCTGGGAGGTTATCTCAGACGAACATGGTATTGATCCAACTGGCAGCTACCACGGAGATAGTGATCTTCAGCTAGAGAGAATCAATGTCTATTACAATGAGGCCACAGGTTAGTGAATTGCTTTTTTTTTTTTTTTTTCAGGTGGTAACCTAAAGGGTTTTTTTTTTTTAATTTAAAATCTTTACATAATTTTTTTTCCTTGTTAAACTTTGAAACTTGTGTATTATATAGCTAGTATGTCTTATCTGTGTTGCTTAATTTTTTCCCAAGCAATTTTACACTTTTAAAAGGCTTTTTTTTTAACAAATAAATTCATTTCCTTCCCTTTAAAACAGGAGGCAAGTATGTTCCCAGAGCAGTCCTTGTTGATCTTGAGCCCGGCACAATGGACAGTGTCCGATCAGGACCATTTGGTCAGATTTTTCGTCCCGACAACTTTGTCTTTGGTCAGTCTGGTGCTGGCAACAACTGGGCCAAAGGTCACTACACAGAGGGTGCTGAGCTTGTAGATTCAGTCCTAGATGTTGTCAGAAAAGAAGCTGAAGGATGTGACTGTTTACAAGGTGGGTAGATGAATTAGTGGGGGATTGCATTTAATATATTTACAGTGGAGTATAGCACTTGATGTATGTGTATATAGCTTGGTAGCAATATAAAGCTGGAGGGACACAAATATAGGTCTGTGTAGTGGATTTGATGGTATTGTATGATGGTGATATTACTAAGTGTGATGCATGAGGTCAGCTGTGAAGGCTCCTGAGATAAAATGTAGCTGTGAATTGTCAGAAGGCCCTTCTTGCTACCACTACGACCTCACACCTATCTTTTTTTACTAATGAATGTGGCTACGTTAAATGTCTAGGGTAATGTGTTGTGGTAGTTTACATACACACACACAGATATTTACTAAGTCTAATAATATTAATAAATGTTATAATACACTGAACTAACTCAAGTGTGTAAAAATTGGATAGTAATTTTCTTACATTTATTTGTTCTGAACCAAGGTTTTATTTTGGCCAGAACATATGAAAGGTTTAGCAATTATGAAAGAAATGCATGAATATTACATAATAAATGCAAGGTGTGTACATATATATGTTACTAGACTAGTTAATATTATTACTGTTTATAGTTGTAATCTATTTGGGAGAACATTTAATGGATGTGCTGTTGGGGTGGCCTCATCACTCCCTGTCTATGGTGACTACACATTGTCCAGTTATTTGATGGAAATTTATGGGTGTGTTAGCAAATAAGTTGAGTTGGTGAATTCTCAGCAGACCAGACGCTCACGTAGCTTGAAGGTGTAGCTCTGGTGCTGAGATCTGGTGGCCCCCACCTCTCCGTGCTTGGGGGCAATATCAGAAGTCTGGTGGCCCCACCTCTCCGTGCTTGGGGGCAATATCAGAAGTCTGGTGGCCCCACCTCTCCGTGCTTGGGGGCTATAATAGGCTGCTCTGACAAAATGTTACTGCACGGGTCCACTCTGGTAATATTCAACAACTCATTTGACACCACAGTGGTGCCAACTGAAACTCACAGCTCTGCAATCAAAGTATTAGTCATGTGTCAGAATTCCATCCTCTAACCATTTCTGGACACAACACTACACAACAACAACAACACATAGACGGGTCAGATCTTTCTGACCAAACAACACATCTTACCAAGTTGGTTTCACATAGGCTAAGTTCTCCCAGACTACAGATTCTGAAATATGTTCATTAGCTTCTTGCCATAAAATAGGATAGGTGATATGTTTCACTGATCTCAACACTTGATCTGTCCTTCCTAATCCTTGCTGGAGTTTATGTATTTTATTTGTCTCTAGACCCTGAACTCGGGCGGGGGGTCTAGAGCGAACCCTTACTTGTTGTAAGGAACAGATTATGCTATTGCAGTATCAAATCACTCGAACCATAAACAAATATTAAAATGTACAAAGAAATAATTTCAGTCTTACCAGAATTATGAATATAGTACACAGTTAAATAAATGCTAGCAAAACTCAGCTGAGCTGCTGGCCTTATGATGGCGTCCCTCTAAATACTTCAATAGCTTCGGGGAATTACACCACTTAATAAGTCACTGTGTCTACAAGGACAGCTAATACTGAATGGCACAAAATGCGCGTCTGAGCGCCGATAATATCTTCATCTAGGGCCAATCGCTGCCTTTTCTTTTTTCAAATTCAAATATCCTACCACAAAGTCATTTCAGTCAGACCTCAGTCAAGTATGCCTTATTGTCTGTTGGTCCGTCCGTCTCTACTTGCGTTTCACAAAAAAAAAACACTTGTTTTTTTAACCAACCCTGCCTTCCCCTACACAATTTCGCCTTTAAAGTTATTTTTAGCCACAATTCACCATCCCACCCCGTCTCTTCATTCCACTAGATTTTAGCACTTGCGTCTTCAAGGCCACAACTTTTTGAAAATTAGTGACATGTTTTATCTCAATGCAGACGTTCGCTGATATGAACAACACAGTCTTTTGTCAATATCTTTCGTATTATCTGTCCGTCTGTATAAATGAAAGCATATTATTTCACTGCTCAAGATGGGCCATCCGGCCAGCTAGGTTTTATATTCCTAACATTATTATTAAGAAAAGTTACTTTTCAAATATTTTCTAGAATCTTCTGGAATGCGTTCAATACTGCATTCAAATAAACGGACTAAGTTATCGCAAAAGCGTCCATGAAATGACTGTGGCGTATAATATCCAAGGTCCCTTTTGTCGATTTCTTTACTTTATGTCAACTTGGGGAACGTGACTTTTTCCTCCTTTCCCCACCACTTGCGCTTTTTAGCATTGCTAGTTTCAAGCATGCGTTCAGTCAGATTTTTCCTTTTGATCTCCGTTCCGTTTTGCCTTCAAGTCTAACAATTTAATTTCCATGGCGGGTGAGACCCGCGGCGTGGGCGATCATGTATTCTAGCAGCTTACGCATTAGTTTTTATCCCTACGTTGTATCATTGGAGATATTTTAACGTTGTATCATTGTTAATTTTGTGACAGTCTGTGTACTCAAATTTTAAAAAAAAGGGGGGGGGGGGGGGGAAAAAACCTTTTAGGCAACATCTGGGAAACACAAAAATCTGATTTTCAAAACATGGCTGTCCCTGAGCATTTTAGAATCTAGGATAACAGACCTGTATCAGTTATACAGAAGGTTAGAGGAGCCTCCAAGGCTGTGGGAAATATATAGAACTCAAGTCAGCCATATTGTTTGGCTCTGAAACGTGATCAACACAAACAACCAGAAAGCTAGACTTTTATAAATAGGTGCTTGCATAGAATATAATTAAAATGGTATGAGGTCACCAACTTGGAACTGATAAGTACCAGTGCAACAAGATAAGACACTTATAGGACATAACGTTGAGGAAACCTGTTGATAGCTTTTCCAGATCAGTCCTTGCTCTGGAATCTCAAGGGCAAGAGAGGCAGACTGAAGAACACATGGGGGAAGAGAGCAAACAATAATGAATACATAGGTTGACCTGAGCTGATGAAGGAAGAGGACTTTGCATGTTTCTGATGAAGGCCTATGCTCCTTTGAGAGCTAAATGGTAAAGGTAGTCTCATAGCAGATACTGTCGTAGGGGAGTGAAGTGTTAGAAACGTTTCATACTAGGTCCAGCATCACTGCCTTTTCCTTCAACTCAAAGAACAGTCACATGTACCCATTTACAGCTGGGTAGACTGGAGCTTGTCACTACCGCGATTTGAACCCGGTACCTTTGTTGTGGGAGACCAGTGCTCTAAACACTGTAAATCGGACGCTCAGTTAAAGGGTATCGGTTGATAACATTTGATTTTTAATAACATGAAGTAAAATAATCAACCAGGGTTTACTCACTAATGATCATGATCATTTTTGCTCTGTTCTTGAGTTTGTTACTGCATTTTATAATGGCTTCCTCAGGTTTCCAGATGACCCATTCACTAGGAGGCGGCACTGGCTCTGGCATGGGGACACTCCTCATTAGTAAGATTCGTGAAGAATACCCAGACAGAATTATGGTCACTTTCTCCGTTGTGCCATCACCAAAAGTAAGATCTGCTTTTGTGACATCAGTTATTTCTTAGAAGATAACATGCTTTGAAATGCTCTTTTGATTGCAAAATGAAACAAAGCTTAAGCACTAGGGGGGCATGCTTGATGGCTTTATATTAATTCAGATTTAACCATTCTGTGGTTATTTCAATGAGCAGATCATTTCTTGTGTATTGAGTATAAGGAATTGAATATGTTGACCTATATAAATTTTCTGCATGTGGTCTGAAAAATAAAAATGTGATCTGCTCATTGAAATAATCACAGTTCAGCTCCTCAAGAAGCCCAGTCTTCCTGTCACAATTTCTACTTCATGGCTGACTCCAGTTCTCTTCTCCATGTGTTCCTTCGTTTCCCTGTCTCTATTACCCTGAGGATTTCCTTGTTCTCTATATCTTCTCTCTCTTCCCCCAATTTGAAATGCAGATATTATATTGGTAGCAGAGACGGAGATCCCTGTTGACCTTTACTAGAGCTGTGCCATTTTGGCACTATTTAGCGTACCTTACCTTACAGAAAAAAATCCAGCAAACATTCTCTTGTGTAACTCCTACATTTTAACAAAACAATACCCGTAACATTTTTGTGTATCTGTATATTTTACAAGTACAAATATTTTATTCTAGTTGCCTATTTAGCTGTACTGTTTCAAAAAGGGTGTAAATATATGTTGTTAAAATAACATGGGTTGCTATATATAAAATGTGTTTTTTTTCCACTTGGCAGGTATCAGACACAGTTGTTGAACCATACAATGCAACACTGTCAGTCCACCAGCTTGTTGAGAACACCGATGAAACATACTGTATTGACAATGAAGCTCTCTATGACATCTGTTTCCGCACTCTCAAGCTGACCACACCCACTTATGGTGATCTCAATCACCTGGTTAGTGCTACAATGTCTGGTGTAACTACATGTCTGAGGTTCCCTGGCCAGCTAAATGCAGATCTGAGAAAACTGGCTGTCAACATGGTACCTTTTCCTCGCCTTCACTTTTTCATGCCGGGATTTGCTCCACTGACATCTAGGGGCAGCCAGCAGTACAGGTAACACTTGCAACTACGTTACAGTAAATTTGGTCATTGATAACACCTGCACTAGCAATTGTCTTAACCGTTTACAACCTTGTGGGTTTGAAAGTTGCTAGATAGACATTCATTGTTACATGTTTTTTATGCTTCTTGCTTGTTTAGTTATTCCTGTTCTACCCTGGGGTGTAGAGGTTTGCCATACCATCCATTTTTACGATTCTGTCAACCTGAAACCATAATATTTATTTTCTTTTGCGCTCCGGGGGAGATCAAAGCCACCACTGCAGTCTTTCTCACGCTTTAGCAGCAGAGATCTCTGTGGTGATGAGCTTGCCAGCCTCATGCACCTCATATTAGTCACATTGTTTGGGATGCCCGAGGGTGTAGTGGGCCTACTCTTTGTCTCATCATAGACCTCTGGGAACTACACAGGGCTTTAATCATAATACATATGATTTTATCGTATGGCTTTTGTCTGCCCCTTCTGCACACTATATCCCATGCAGTTTGGTTAGAATTTGGGAAAAACTCATGAGTATTTATCATATGGTTCTTGAATATCAATTAATACGTTGGCACTTAATGTCAGGTTGTTCATTACTCCACTTCCACATTGCTCATGCTGTGACAGTAGTTTGCCATCTAAGTTTTAATCTTTCTTATAAATCTCATCAGACAACTTGTTACAATGTAAAAAGGCTCGCTTTTTAGAGGGGTTAATGCTGGTATTTAAAATAAACCTCTTTTTGCCTATGACAGAGCCCTGACAGTTCCTGAGCTGACCCAGCAGATGTTTGATGCCAAGAACATGATGGCTGCCTGTGACCCTCGCCATGGTCGTTATCTCACAGTGGCTGCCATCTTCCGCGGCCGTATGTCGATGAAGGAGGTTGATGAGCAGATGCTGAATGTCCAGAACAAGAACTCATCCTATTTCGTGGAATGGATTCCGAACAATGTGAAGACCGCCGTTTGTGACATTCCTCCTCGTGGTCTGAAGGTGTGTGGATTATAATTCTTATTTAGATACCTTCAGCAATTTAATGCCAGGTCTTCTAGTCCCGTGCCGTCTGCTCAAGGTCTTTCTGTGTCTTCTGCATGCCTGTTGCCAGTTCTCTTTTCCATGTTCTTTAGTCTTCCTCTCCTACCCTGGGGATTCGGGAACGGGGGTTGTCTGGTTTTTTCAATGTGTCTGTTACCACCTCGTTATGTCGCTGTGGTATTGTCGGGCTTACTTACAGTGGGCCGAAAGGATGGGCCAATGTTAATGAAACACCAACGACTGGGTCTTAAAGTTGACCAATGATGAGTCAAGCAGGCTGGACACGTAGTTAAAAATATATCTTCGACAGAGACATTTATTGGATGAAGACGATGTCAACATCATGGATAGATACATCATAATTTTATCATGCAGACATGAATACATAGTTAAGGCACGACATCAGTATTGAACTTGACCGACCCACTGGCCGTCAGTCTCAAGGACGACGGGAGTCCTGCGGTTAGGAGTTCTGATATTCATAACTTTTATAACGAAGATTTATACAATGCGGGATGTCTTCCCTGTATATCCAAAGCGTAACGATCCATATACTGCCCAGAGGGGATCTGGACACACTAACGGCATGCCATGACAAGACGTGCCGAAGCTCTCCCAAATCTTACTGAGAATTAAATAGAGTATCAAATATATGATACATAAACGAGCCAGGATTGGCTCTAGCAAACACTCCACACAGGGAGGTACTATACTATATCTTCATAGTCTTCCCACGACTTGGGGGTAAGACTTATAATAATCTTCATCGAAGACGTCTGTCTTTATCAAAAGACTTTATGGATCTCTCCGTACAGCGTAATTGCTGTTTGGCAACAAAAAACCGATCGCACCAAGTTGCGCTATTTGGTTCAAGTATT
The DNA here is from genome assembly GCA_024509875.1 of Oreohelix idahoensis. Taxonomy (NCBI): domain Eukaryota; kingdom Metazoa; phylum Mollusca; class Gastropoda; order Stylommatophora; family Oreohelicidae; genus Oreohelix; species Oreohelix idahoensis. The sequence goes on along the minus strand of JAMPIV010002116.1, from coordinate 398,559 downwards.
GTGCCTGACGGCGCGTAAATAAATGCTCACATGCATCTATCAAGAATAGACGGGCATGTGAGAGTCTCACACACTTAACTCCCACGCGAAAAAGGACTTAACAGTGTCCCATTCTTCTTCAGCGTCTTCTCATTTCTTGTTCCACTGGCACTTGTCTAGTTCTTGTCATTAGTTCAACATTATGATCTTGTCATACTTCTTCTTTTCTGCGCATAGTGTATTATTTAGATACAGTGAAAGCTTAACATTTGTGCTCCATTTTGATGGTCAGGTGTGAAACATCTAAATTTAGCATTTTGTAAACATTAACCCTTTACAGTCCACAGCCCTGCTAATATTTCAACGACCAAGCGAAGGGACCTAACTCTTTTTCTTAAATATTTATTATATTTTATAACTTATTTATACACTAATATTAGTTAAATGACAAAAAAACATTTATTTGTACAGTAAAATGGACATACTTAATACCTGTATTTTTAATGGCACATATAAATGTTTTTCACGGTTTAAAAAAATTTCAAAACCAAAAAACTACTTTATCTTTATGATAGTCTTGCGCTGGAAAGCTATTATATACATTATTAACAGTTTTTTTTTGAAACTTTGAATATCAAACAAATTACACTGATGTTGAGAACACGGTTTACAATCATAAAGTGTCTCTAGAACTCTACAAGTGTCAGTTTTTCCTTAATTCTTACAGCATTGAACACATCATTTTTATTTCCTGCTCACGAGTTGGACGGTTCATGCTTGTTGGATGTTGGTTTTAATTACGCTCACACTGAAACAACGTAACCAACCCTTTTCAGCTCTGTTGGTTTATTCGTAAGTCCATCCTCTGGTATAAATAAGCATAAACAAAACTATGCCACTGCTTATCAGACAAATTATGTTTAGGCCCTGGGAGCTCATACATCTGGAATAATTCCATACAAGTAAACGTGCCTCTATATGTCCATTGTCTACAATTTTACTAGTTCCTGCATCGATTTTCTTACTTCACTATCGTCGATAACTGGGTCATTCATAGTCCACATCGAAGTAGGATTAATCATTTTCCCTATCGGAATAACACAAACGTAGATCTAATCCTTCAAAGTTCATTGAAAATCTCTTCCATGGCTTGAAGAACCATTTTTACACAGTATAATTTTTTTTTAAATCACAAAAAAATCAACCACTCGGCTTAGAAAAATGCGATCGATATCAAAATAAACTTCGAAGCGGCCTGTATCAACCGGAAACACGCAAAATCTCATACACGCGAGACTTCCGTTGTTGCTTAACAACAAAATAAGTAACCTTTTGCCAGGCGCTTTTAGGCGAATTGGCCGGTATGATAAAAGATAAAATGTGGGAGCTTTTGGGCGAATTAGACTGGAAAGGGTTAAACTTCATATTAAATACTCTGTATTGTTTTTTAAAAAATATATATATCTTATAAATTAGCTGTGCTTCACTTTATTCTTGTTTGTAATTTTGTTGTGAATGCTTTTTCAGATGTCTGCTACATTTATTGGCAACAGCACTGCCATTCAAGAATTATTCAAGCGCATATCTGAACAGTTTACAGGTAAGAATTTCTTGTATTTGACAAAAAAAAGTGTTTGATTGCCACATGTATAGCCATAGATTGTAAGAGCTGTTGAAATATCATGTCTAACAGTCATTGTGCTACTGACCTGAAATGTTAATTTAAAGCTGGGATGATGATGACAGTACTGTTCATATTTTCGTCAACTACATAATATTTAGTTGCTTTGTTTATGTATGGTTCATCAGAGTTATATTTCCATTGCAGTTTTGTGACCATGTCTTTTCCTTTTATCCTAATGAAGGGAGCAGGATTTTCTTAATTGTATTGTGGATTGAATACTACCTGTCTCATGCCACTCTATTTTTTTTTTTAACATTCCTGTAGAATTTCTCAACCGACCAGCCCCATAAGGCAATACACAGTATGACTGTGTTCACTCTTGCAGATATCATATTTCATTAGAATCTTGTAGATCAGAAATTTGTGATAAGACTTAGGCCTACTTCAGTAAGGTTTCAAAAAAGTCTCTTCCACCTACACTACTGGCTTGCATTAGAGATTATATCCTTTTGTGTGGAAGGGGAACCACACAGAGTAGACTAATAAGCTGGCCAAAATAAACAGATCCACACAAAAAGTCATTCTCATCTTTTATATAAAAAAAAAAAAGCCTAATTGACACATTTTATTGAATTATTAATATTTACAACTTATCAATCATGTTAAGGTACCATGAGCTGTAGATTAAAATAATTTGTATGCAGGGGTTCCCTGAGACACTAAAATTATTTTAAGAGTTCCTCCAGGAAAAAAAGTCACCATTGCAATGGTTTCTATATGCTGTTGCCAGATCCATAAATGTCATATTAGTCTGCTCTTATAATATGCCTAAGTAGTAACTTTGTTTTATGATACATATCTTAATTATATTTTACAGCTATGTTCCGCCGCAAAGCTTTCCTCCACTGGTACACGGGTGAAGGCATGGATGAGATGGAATTCACAGAAGCTGAGTCCAATATGAATGACTTAGTCTCAGAGTACCAGCAGTATCAGGATGCCACAGCAGAAGATGAGGGTGAATTTGAAGAGGAGGAGGAGGAGGGTCAAACACAGTAAAGGAGGGGATGACCTTTCTCTTACACAGGACACCACTCAACAGTTTAACAGACGTGTACTAAAATTATTCTCACATTTGGCACGACATTCCTTCACAAAAACGCTTATTGAATGTTAACTTTTAGATTGTTCAAAGCAGGCACTACATTTGTTGTAGTGTTTTTTGTGTTTTATTAGTGACGTTTGTTTATTTTATTCTTTAGGCACACAAAAAAAAAATTTAAGCTATGTAACTTTAAACTACTCAACTGCATTGTTTGTGTAAGTTTGGTGAGGTCAGAACATGCTGTTTTGTTATTTTTTATAATTGCTAGATCTGTTTTTAAAACCAGTGTTTTCTGTTTCAAGTGTATTTTTAAAATTTGTTTTATTTTTATTATACAGCAAATGAGCACTAAACCTGGAATAAAGTTAGTTATTGACGCAGTGTTTATTTATGGTCATTGAAAGTTGTGAAGTAAACTGGGCGTGAAAGTGATACAAACATACTTTGAGAATTCACAAGTTAAATATGTATTTTCAAAAGCAATTTTACATAAGAACACTTGCCATGTGTGAATAAAAGTTGATTCTGCTACGTCAGCTTATTTTAAAAGGCGAATCATAAACACTACAAAATAGAACAGTGACAATGTGAATTAGATAGATACCAAACTAGTCTCATTCTGTAAGTAATATTTTCTCAACACATTTTTTATTTTTTTGCAAGCTAGAAGAAATGTGAGACTTGACCTGTAATGGGGTGCGGTACGTGTAATGGGTAAAGAAGCACTGTGCTAATGGGTACATTCTGCCACAGTTGATTATTTTTCCAACTTCTGATTAAACCAGGGTTTTTTCAGCCTGCGATGGGTCTATGTAACGAAAATTTATAAAAAAAAAAAATTTTATTGTGCTTTTCTGTACTTTTTGTCTAAGAAAGGATACATAGACAAATGGGTCCGTGGCATGTACAAGGGTAAGAAACCCTGGATTAAAACAAAAGTTAAACTTTAAAATTCTCTCTGGTATGAAATAGTAATGCTAACGTTTGTCAGAATTATCTTTGACGCATGTAATATGCATTAACTTGCGCAAAGCAACTCTAAGCTAGAATGATGTGATTTAAAGGGATTTCAGATTTTCCCATTTAATCTTGAGTAATTATGAACTTTTTAAAAATTTTATGTGGAGTATAAATCATGAAAACCCATGGCTTACTTAAAATCAGTTTTTTTTTTGGGCGAGGAGCTTCCCGTTCAACTTAGTCGGTTATATTAGGACGCATGACCAATATAAAAGACCTTTAGAAAAATCCTACTGAAAAGGTGAATGTGGGTTTGGCCAGCTGAAACATCTAAGCCACAATCACTGTATCAAATATAAACAGGTCATCCAAGATGGAAGAAGATCCTTCATTTTGAGAAATTATGCTGTCCTCGGGAGATAGCACACACTATAGTGCTCAGCTCTTTAGACCACAAAATGTATATGAAAAATACATTAGTTTTAATTGATGACTTGAAACAGACTAGCAGCTTTGAAGAAATCCAAGGACTTGGGACAATGAATGAAATTGAATTCATAAAACTTCTGTGCTTCAAAAACCTGGCTATAGGAGGAAGCATGTTTCTATATAAACAATACATAAAGCAACATTGATACGGCAGGACAAAATCAGATCACAATCTTCTGTTGATGAAACTTTAGAAAATATACCATACATAGCTACAGACAACAATTTAACGTGAGATATCTCAGAAGTTGAAAAAGTTATATCCAATGAGTGTCACGTGCTCCAAAAGCAAGAAGACCTGACAATATAAATAATATATGGAGTTCTGGAAAAGCAAGTGCCACATTTCATTGACAGCAGAAACCACCAATAAGATTGCAGAATAAAGCAACACTGATTTAAACTACCAAGGCTCGTATAATTTACATACAAGTGAGCACAGACTTAAGAATGAAATATCAAGGTACAACTAATATACTGGACAATTTGGAAGAAAAGCTGTTGCCAAAGGAATTATGAGGGACTTAAACTTTCCTCTTAGTCTTATAAGACAGAAAAAAATAGGGCTAATGTACACAAGAAATAGGGTGCAAGGTGGCTAATGTGGGGCTGGCAACCTCATGAAAATCAAATTGCTGCAAGAGCATTTGAATGCTTTGCGTAGGGGGAGAAAATGATGTACAGCTAACAAATGGCCTCATCAGTGAAAGAATGGAAAATTGCTTTGCACCAGACTTCTTAACCTGTGATCCATGAATGGATTCTAGGGGGGTCTGTGTCCATAAACATTTATTTTTTAATTATACTTTATGTACATGTTACCCAAGAAGAGGACCAGTCTTCATCAGACAATCAAAGGGTTCGATTGCACAAAAATGCCGTGCCGAAAACAGATGTATTGGGCCGAAAGGCACAGATATCGCAGCTTTGCTGTAAACGGTGACACAACGTAACAGACGAACGCAGATTTCCTTCGGACAATCAAAGGGTTCGATTGCACACAAAAAAGGTTAAGAAACATTGCTCGTCATTTCCTTTCTGGGACCGAAGACGCGTCAAAAGTGAGGAATGCAGTCAGGGTCAGCTGACAAAGACCCTACTCCACCTCCAAGTGGTGGTACTGGAAAACAGGCTGCATCACTACAGTCTCGCTGAGAGAGTAGGGATCGAAGAGGGAAGGCTAACCCGGTGCCAAAAATGTCATGCCGAAAACAGATGTATTGGAGCCGAAAGGCGCAGATATCTTTGCTGTAAACAGCGACACGTAACGGACGAACACAGATTTCCTTTCTTATTGGGAATGGATCCTGACAGCAAAGTCAGCCAACAGAAATATAGGGTGGTCAAAAACTCTCCATACATAGGGGAAAATGATCACTAACAAATTGTCACTTTAGGTGTTTCATATTTGTTCCTGATAAACCGTGGCCATGAAATAAAACAATTATTATTCCCTATGTATGGAGACTATTATTACCCTGCACAATTCAGTGGACTCTTGACAAACAGCTTAGTAATTCTAGATTTTGCCGATGGCCTGGCTCTTCTGTTCAGATGCAGGACAAAATACTTGATAAGAGGCCAAAGCATGTGGGTCTGAAAATACGCAAGCAAAAGAAAAATATGAGAATAAATGCAACAAATAACTTAATAAGAATACACTTGAAGAGAAACATCCCCACAAGATGTAGAATTTAATCTAAATCATATATCTTCATCGTTTGCTTTGCAGTCATAAGAGCCACCACTGCATCATGTCCCCTTACAGGAAGCCTACACCGAACATTCACCTGCTCTTGTAGCGATAGTTTATGTGGTAGTTTGTTTTACATTATGAGGTTGCCAGCCCCATACACAACCTCATTAATCACCTTACATGACATGCTTGAGAGGGAGCATGGGTCCTATTTCTGTCTCTTTAGAGACCGTATGAGAAATACACAGACCACATATCTTGACAGCAGGTATAAACGTAGATGGGAAGTTGGAGGAACAACCAGCGATATTATCATTCAAAGAAGAGGAACTGTCAACTACATTGAGGGGTTGGAGTGGTTAAGAGGTATGGTGTCTGCTTCAAATTCTAAAGGTACTGGGTTCGATCCCCAGTAGAGGGAGTATAATTTATGGAAATGTTTTTCAGAACCAGCAGTCATTCCCCCCGATCTCCTGGGTGGTGAGATCGGATGCCTAGCCTTCTCAGACATGGGCAAAAAATGAGGTCCCGTGTGCAAGTTGCGGAAGTTAAAAATATCCCTCGGCAGTTGGAAATCGCAGAGTAGGGCATAAGGCCACTGACCTGGCCAAATTTAAAAATTGGAAACATACCCACCACAAAAATATTTATAGAATGTGTGATTCCTATGTGCACACATTGGCATTCTTGCTGGTGCTATGGAGTTCGTGCACTGTGCTGAGATCCTCCTTGTGTGATCTAATGGAGGAGACTGGAGCACTGATGGAGCTGTCCGTATGCAATGAATATAGTCCTTAACTCTGACTCCATAATTATTTTTTGAAGAATTCTAAACGGTGAAGTTTACTGTCTTTTTAGTTAGTGTAAATGTTATGTTAATCTATTTCTGTGAACATGTACTTATATACCGAACTGTAGGGAAATGGATAGAGAATTGTAATATTAATATATAACGTCTTTGGTATACTTAATTTGCATGTAAAATTGAAAAACACTAAAAAGTTAACTGTAGAATATGATCTTACCAAAGACAAATTACTGTTGTAGACAATAAAACTTTCTTTTTAGTCTTCAAACATCAAGTTAATCCATATACAAAGTAAAAACAAACATTGCTTATGGCCACAATTAGTACATTTAGTGTTATTCACACCAGTTTTTACTGTGGTCCCTTGTAAGAAAAAAATAAATTATGCAATCGTGCATCACATAATTTTCAAACAAATAAAGAAGAATAACGTCATATAACAACTTTTTTAATGTTTTAATAGTATCCCTAGCTTCATCGTCTACCTAGGACTAGTGATTAGATGTTACGGTAGGTCTAGTTTTGTTGCTTTTTGATCGGCCAGAATATGACTACGCCCACTCATCAACTAAATCTAATGTGTCTAGCTTTTCTGCACTGATTCCATATTTTGACAACAAACTGTGACTACCAAACAATCATCAGCAATGTTTCAAAGTAGTTTGACACAATTATTTGCTTAGGAGACTTAGAAAATATAAATCGTGACATTTCTCTAGCAATAACAACGCAAACACGCAAATTGTCACACACATCGTGATAATAACATCAAAACACGCAGCGGAAGTCATTCTACGAGTGTTAAAATATGAACTGCATTAAACGGACAATTTTTAGGGTTTATTTGTGATAAACTAAAAACAATGCTCTGAGCGTTGCGCTGGCACGGCGCGTTGAATTTTGCAGCGCTCAGAGCATTGGTCTGGAGTCAAAGAGTTAAAACCCAACCAACCAAAAGCAATGAGAATACGCTCTTCCAACTAATTTGTATATCGTTAAAGAATTAAGAAATAAAAAGCACATGTATAGTGAGATATATGATATTGCTGAAACATCACTTTATTTCAAAAATGAAGTTAAAACTGTCATGCCAGGAACAATTATAGTAAACACCGCACATGATTGAAACGGTTTGATGAAAACGAATCTAATGTTTTGTGTTACTTTACTTTTAAATATGCTGCAAAAACTGTCATAAATACTAGTTGTTATGACATTCATTAAATGATCATGCTGGGGATAATGATGCCATTGAGTACATTGATGGGTCTGTGATCCATGGTGAGAAATCAGTTTGGGCTTCTCTCTACAGGATCAGTTAGCATTCACACTCTTTGACATACTCTGAGGGAGACCGAACATGTACCGTATGTTTTACCCAGATTGCAATGATGTTTATTCCGTTCAACAATAACAATATGACATTCAAACACACTTGGAGATTTTAACGTTACCAAAGGTGATTAGATCTTTCTGAATACACTCTTTCCAACTAGTTTGTGTACACTCAACAAAGGTCAGGAAAATAAGAAATAAATAGCACATTTCATTGAAAAACAATTACAACACACCACAAATCAATAATTGGATGCACATGACAAAGTCAGGAAAACGAGTCCAATATTTTATGTTACTGTATGATCTGAAACTGTTGGGTTTGAAAGGACAGTCAAGAACAAGGGCACTTAATGGACTGCAGTAAATGCATTGTGCTGGCTGTGGAACAACCACAGTGGGCTATGGAACTCAGACCAGTAATTTGTTTTCAACATAGGGGTTACTTTTACAATTGCCTCCAGCTGGTAGAAAACAGGAGTGAAGTTGAAAGCTTCGACCAAGGGGGAGTGAGTTCAATTCTCTGCACAGGACAATAGGAGGCTGACACTTGGGAGTCATGACCCAAGTTGGCCCACCCCCGTTTTGAGTGTTTGGAGATTAAGGGGCCAAAACACTTGATTGACAGGGGGACCGCTTCTGATGATCAGAGTATCACTGCATAGTTTCCTTTCATGTCTTGGTACATTACTTTTCCCTCCCTACTGTGATGTGTAATTTGGGCTAATTCTGACTACTTTGGGCTGCTTTCTGATCACAATTTGGGCTAATTCTGGCTACTTTGGGCTGCTTTTCAAATGCAAGCTGGGTGACATCTGAAAATATCCAGTTACCAAAACAAAGCTGTCCACAATGTTTTCGGATAAAAGGTTACAGACCTATAGCTGTAATACTGGGAGTCCTTTGTAGGCAGTTCTAGTTAACCATTTAAAACATTCTTGCCTCAGGATGAACCAAATTGAAGGTATCCAATGATTTAACTCCAAGCCCATCTAATTTCCCGATGACTGAGCATAATGGCAAGATCGCTAGCAGCAGTAACTACTTCCTTAAACTTCGTTACTGTGTTAAGAAACTGCGGGCATTGCACCATTTCCTACAGTAGCAATCTATAAATAAAATGACAACCAAGAAGTCAGACTTTCATAAATGGGTGCTTGCATAGAATAGATTTCCAGAATGTGTGTCCTATCTACTTCAAGCATCGGTTTTTTTTCTCATCTTTTGCACTGACACTTGTCTTAAGAACAAAGTCCCCATTAGTCAATCTCTGAAGGACCGAGGCCTAGAATGGAACCAGGCCAGGAGGAAGACAGCCGATAGGATAGTATGTCGCTCTCTCTTCCAAATCTCTACACCTCACAGTAGAAGAGGAACAAGTAAGTAAGGGATGTTAATGTAACATTAACATTATTTGTAATAATATGGCAGTTTATTGTCTTTATTTTGACGTTTATTTCCTTTACATTACTTGGACCTGGATAGGGTTCAGAGTGGCTGAGGTATGGCATCTGCCTCAAATTCTAAAGGTACTGGGTTCAATTCCCAGAAGAGGGAATATAATTTATACAAATTTTTTTCAGAACCTGTGGTCCAAATGATGTCATATTCCCCCCTGGTCTCCTAGGTAGTGAGATCGGATGCCTACAGAGTTTGTACACTGTGCTGAGATCCTCCTTCATTACTTGGATAGGCGTGAAAAATAGATGGTGATGTTTCAATCACCCTGTATTTGTACATAATTCATGATCACCCCCCTTAAACTTCCCAAGCAGCGTAGGCCTCCACTCAGCAAACTTCAAGTCTTCCTGTCCCGTGCCATCAGCTCCAGGTCTTTCCATGTCATCATCATTTTCATTTGTGTTTCACGTTCTCTTCACATAATTCACACATATCTCAGCTTCCATTCTATGTGTACTGATTTATCTCAATGAGTATAATACAGACAGACATGAAACCCACAAGAGGAAGCATGCCTTGCCTTCAAATGGCCACATGAAGAGACGCTGACAGAACTGAATGAAGGACAAGATTCTTAGAAATTGATAAAGTGGTAGACTGATGAGATGAATGAAGCACGTGATCACAATGAAGGGGCATTAAAAGATATACTTGTGAGAAGAACAAAGTGGTTGAACTATAGAGATGAATAAAAAAAGTGTGATCACTGCTCAGCACACCCAAAGGCAGGAAGCTGACTGACTGATTTGTAGAGAGTCTGCAGAACCTGGCTGTCTTTCATGCCATTCACAATTCTTGTATAAGTTCTCCATCAGCTTCATTTCTTGTCAACACATCACTTATTGGATCTCATCTTCTCTGCCAACCTCTCTGTGACCAATTAAAAAGAAAAAAAATTACATTATCTACTGTGAATATGTCTTCTCTGCTTAATCATATAATGATGTATCTACAGGTTTTGTTATATATATTTTTTAAAGGAGGGAGTGGAGGAAATGGAATGAAAACCACTGGCTCTATTTTGGTGCTGGCTGTTGCCCCTCCGTATTTAATAACATGTATTTCAAATAGAAAATACGGAGGTCCTACAAAATCTAGGTATGAAAAGAGAACTAATGAGGGAGATCAAAGTTAGGCAGTTACAATACTTTGGCCACATAAAAAGGCACAACACCTTGCAGAAGACCATAATAGAAGGGAGAGTTGAAGGCAAATGTGCAAGGGGAAGACAGCGCTATAAGTGGGAAGATAACATCAAGAGATGGACAAGAAAGAGTCTATCAGAGTGCACCACCAAGACAAGAGACAGAAGACGTTGGAGATCCATTACAGCCAACCTTCGTTGTGGAGATGGCAGCTGATGATGATTTCCAATAGAATACATCACAGCATAACCAGTATAGAAGCCACAGACAAAGTGGAAGGAGCAAAGAAAGGACCTTGAGCACAAAGCAGGTAACAGAACTTGTTAAAGCCAAGGAACAGACTGTATACTACACATTTCCATACATCTAAATATATCATCTATTGGCCATGATACAAGAATAATTCCACTAAAACAGGGCATCATAATCTGTAGTCAACGGACTCCTGAGGAAGGTCTGTGAATGGATTCTACGGGGTATGTGTACATTACCTAAAATTTACAAAGTCCATGAATGGATCCTAGGGGTTGTTGTTTAACTACAGCTGCTGAGCTTTTCGCTCTTTTGCAGCCAATACCAAGTTGAAGAGTCCTTGGTATTATCTACACTGCAGATCTAGGCTTTTCTGCCATTCCAAAACATGTTGAGTCGAAGTCATGAGCTCTAGTTTCTCCAGCTTGGCTTGCATGATTTAAAGGATCATCACATCTGATACCGAGCTAGGAGGTAGAAGCGTGTTGCATACTGTGTATTCCCTGCCATCCAAGGGGACTCTCCAAATATGCAGAGCTAAAATGCTGTGCTCTGGTTCTGGGCTCTCCCAAGGATTCGTCAGTGAGGGCTCAGAGACAAGAGTTTCACATCCAAATATACATAATATAGCATTGTGCATAGTTGGTGAACATATAAGGATGATGTATGCACAGTTTAAATATTGTATTGTCTTTTTGTTTGTGTGCCTGGTGAACATTTTAAATCAGGGCTTCTTAGCTTTTTTTTTTGTACCATAGACCCCTTTGCTTGTCTGATAAAGGCTAAGGACCCCCTTATTAGAAAACGAACATAAACGCATAATTAAAAATTGTACATTGTAATTTTTAGGCTATGTACACATACCCCGTAGAAATACATGGAGGCATATCTGGAGTCATCCTTATATTACCACCAGCTTTGCACAATGTTATAGTGTGTAGATTTTGATGTGAACCTCTGTCTGAGAGGCTAATTATACCTTTCTTGACTTGAAATCATCCACAGTTCCAGGGATTCCCCCTGTGGAGAAACATGTTGAGAACCCAACATTGCACACTAAGCTTGGAGGAGTCACTTGAGGCCCTGATGTAACTCTTAGCTTTTACCTGGTTGCCTATGTGCAGGGGAATCTCACTATGGATCCCGTGACAGGCAGGGGGAGCTGAGAAGTGGCTTTGTGTAGGATGTGACAATTCCTTGGGAGAGCCCAGAACCAGAGCACAGTATTTTAGCTCTGCTTATTTAAGAGCCCCCTTGGATGGTGGAGAATGCACAGCTTCTTCCTCCTAGCTTGGGATCAGATGTGACGATCCTTTTAAATGCAAGCCAAGCTGGAGCTCATGATTTCAACTCAACACGCTGAATTTACAATGCAGAGATAAAAGAAATGTTCAGAGAATGGTGCTTCAACAATGAAAATGAACAAAAAAGATTGTATCACAATCTTTCTGATGTCCTCATTTCTCCTTCACACAAAGAAATGAGAAATGAACAAAAGAAACAAATCTACACAGAGTAAATCAAGCTTTATGATAACACGTTTTACAGAAACGCAGATGGACACGTCTTTGTAAAAAAAAAAATAAACACTGTGAATCATTAACAACTACGGCAGAACAGATTCAAAAAGGGGTGGAATAATACAATCAATACCTTTTAGCTCCTCAAGGAGAACAGGCCTTCAACAAACAAATGCTAAGGCCCCCCCCCCCCCCCCCACACACATCACATGCCAGCGACTCAAGTTCTTTCAGTGTCTTCCTCATCATTTTCAATTCTGTCTCCAGTTCTTTTCTCCATGTGTTCTTTGGTCTCCCTCTGCCTCTCTTACCCTGGGGATTCCAGATCAAAAACTGCCTTGTAGCGCTATCAACAGGTTTCCTCAAATGTGTTCCTATTCATCGCTAGCACCGTCTTCATTGACCTATCCTACTGTGTGCCAAGGGTGGAATATCTCAGTGAAATCAAACTGACTTGCACCACAGCAAACAATATATACACCTGCTGACAAGAATATGAAAGTTGGCTACAGTAAAACATATATAAACAGGACACATTAGATAAGAAAACCAGTAGTGGACACAAACGCAACAAAACTTACTTTACGGTCACAGGTCTTCATCACAGATGGAACGCATGCAAAGAAAACAAAATGACTAAAGTAAAATTCAAAAACAAGAAATCATGAAAGAATATGGCTCTCATTGGACAAAGGTACCCACAGATCATTCAGCAGACATGTGAAATGAAACTTCCAAAAGAACAAGCACTAGAAGTTTTCAAATTATAAATTAGATTTACAAGAAATCAGAATACTATGTACACAGATCTAGATTTCATCAGAATTCAACAACCAGAAATGTAGAATAGAAGAGTCACCAGATTTTGTTGAGGAAATTGTTTCAGTGTGACATCAACTGTAGTCTGTTCTTGTCATTCATTCCCATAGGGCTACAATAATTGGTGCCTAATGATTTCTGCATGAGCTATGTTCTTCATTTCTGCAAGAAAGACTTCAGTTGCTTTAGCTTCCACTGTTGCTGTTCTTGTCCATGTTTTCTTCACATGCCCCCCTTTCCCAGTAGCCTAGTCTTGTGCCACTGCTGTACAACTTTGACCGTTACACATTAACTACCGAATTGAAAAACACTCTGTGGCCGAATTAAATTTTTTTCCCATTTTCATCCTGTAGGTGTTTGCACAAAGTAAGCTGTAGTTTTCGTAATTGTTTACATATTTTTATGAATTACACGTCATTTTAAAGATAAATGAATGTATTATTATAATAAGCACTGTTTATAACTCTAATAGAGGTTGTTGCTATTTAACGGCCCTCCAATGGCCGAGGACTTGCAATATTTTCACAATTATAACTGCTTGCGCCCCATCTCTATCAAAATCACAATTTCAATCAATGTGCACACCGTTTTCACTCTTGTCCTCATCGCTAGATCTATCAGTCAATTGTTGAAACATGTTTCTAGCCTATTCAGCCATTAGACGAGATGTATACGCACTTTTTGTGGTCCTATCACTAGTTGCCACGGTAAAGAGTTTTACACGATTTGGTAACTAACCCAAAACGCTGAAAAATATGAACATAATATCAATTTTCCAGTGTTCTACAACAACCATGCTTTGGGAATTTGTTTTCCGGTGGCAACTTAAAATCTCGAACCAGATCAGAAAGTGTTTCAGTACATTTTTCATTCATTTTATTACTAAAATTAGATTGGCGCTCTGAGCGGCTCACGGTCCAAATGATAGGATTTCAAAAGCCGGTCCCATCGGGTTGCGGTAGTTAATGTGTTAAGTTTAAAAAAAAAAAAAATACTGAAACACAGCAGAATACAAATGTTTATAAGAGAAATCAGAAATCAATGGATTCATATGTAGATAGGAGAAATAATCAGAAATCAGTGGTCACAGATGTAGATAAGATAGATGATCAGAAATCAGTGGTCACAGATGTAGATAAGATAGATGATCAGAAATCAGTGGTCACAGATGTAGATAAGATAGATGATCAGAAATCAGTGGACACAGATGTAGGTAAGATAACTAATCACAAATCAGTTCACACAGATGTAGATAAATAATTGAAAAAATCAGTGCACACAGATGCTAGTACAGGTAATCAGAAATCAGTGGACACAGGCGCTAGTACAGGTAATCAGAAATCAGTGCACACAGACGCTAGTACAGGTAATCAGAAATCAGTGGACACAGATGCTAGTAAATATCAGAAATCAGTGGATGCAGATTAATAAAGTAACTAGTGAACTAATTGTTGCATCAATTCATGCTCCAGCATGAATAGAAAACCTCCATAGAAGCCTTGAATCTTCAGGAACTGGTGTGGATCTACTGTCCTGGTCATGCAGGGGTACACGGCAATGAAAGAGCTGACAGACTAGCTTCAAGAGCATCCATAGAAGGTGCAGTGAATATGGATAAGGGAGAGATACTGAGGGCATTTAATGATCACCTATTAGGGAATGATGCCGCAATTGATGAATCATCAAGGCTAAGACTGCTGGAATTTGGTATCAAACATAAGAGCAGCAGAGATGGACGTATGAGAGGATGCATCCGGCATGTATACAACCAGCATGCAACAGGAACAATTAGCATTCATACATTTGCTGAGGGAGACTGAGCACCTATAATTTGTGCAGTGACGGCGATTACGAGCAACAATAACCAGTGAACCTAAGCCAGAAAGCAGATTCTTGTGCTTGATTTGATAAGATCAACAAATGAATGTAGCAACACTTGTTTTGACTGAATCAACAACTGAACAATGCTGACAGAAATGATGTACAGAACAAAAACACAGTGACTCTGAAACAGGAAAAAGCAAATGAACACAACTAAACTATGAACAATGTAGGAGATTTGGTCTGACAATATGAAGGATGAAAAATGGTATAATTATGAAAAGTAATCTTAAAGAGCTTATGTGACAGAAGTAACAGAAGGCTGGTTGTCAAGAATTAGCAAATCCCACAGGAGAGAGGATCAAATGCTAATTATGAATTCATTAAAAACAAAAGGCTAAAGTGGTAATTATTAAAAAAGATCAATAGAAAAAAAAAGAATGATATTATTTACACTTACTTCCTAATAAAGTTAAGGACCCAGCCATAAATGCTCGCTTCTGGCATTCTTTGTAAATCTTGTAATGCTGTTTGAAAAACAGATACAAATTACAATCTTACAGAACAATGCTGATTTTAATTAGCAGTATTTAAGATCTTATGTCACTAATAACGATCTACAAAGCAGCAAGTGAATAGGTCAGAGAATTCAGTATCCAGATTCTTGTTTATGAAAATAATTACATGTTCTCTTTTCTACAGGAAGTTTTTTTTCTTCTTCTTCGTTCGCCCTGAAAAGGACGGTGGT
This sequence comes from Oreohelix idahoensis, assembly GCA_024509875.1. Lineage (NCBI taxonomy): Eukaryota > Metazoa > Mollusca > Gastropoda > Stylommatophora > Oreohelicidae > Oreohelix > Oreohelix idahoensis. Next base: position 382,797 of record JAMPIV010002116.1, on the reverse strand, counting down.
TGCGTCGTGTCTGTTTACGCCTAAGCTGTGATATCTGCACCTTTCGGTCGACACATCCGACTTCAGCACGGCATTTTTTAGGGACCGGGTTTGTCTTCCCATTGCGATCCGCACTCGCTCAGCCAGACTGCACTGCTGCAGACTGTTTCCAGGACCACCACGTGGAGGTGGAGTGCGGTCTTGACCAGCTCTGGTTCGCTGGTCCTGATGCAAGCAGTACAGCTATGGGTCGCTGACTGCATTCACTATTGCTGCATCTTGGGGTCCCAAGGAAGTGATGATTGTTCGTTAATTGGAGGCCCTGTTCTCTGAAAGTAGTGATGTGTCTTCTCCTTATAAGGTTTAGTGACCTATCTTCTCCTTATAAGGTATAGTGATGTATCTTCTCCTAATAAGGTTTAGTAATGTATCTTCTCCTTATAAGGTTTAGTGATCTATCTTCTCCTTATAAGGTTTAGTGATGTATCTTCTCCTTATATGGTATAGTAATGTATCTTCTCCTTATAAGGTTTAGTGATGTATCTTCTCCTTATAAGGTATAGTGATGTACCTTCTCCTTATAAGGTATAGTGATGTATCTTCCCCTTATATGGTATAGTGATGTATCTTCTCCTTATAAGGTTTAGTGATGTATCTTCTCCTTATATGGTTTAGTGATGTATCTTCTCCTTATAAGGTATAGTGATGTACCTTCTCCTTATAAAGTTCGTTCGTTCGTTTAGTGATGTATCTTCTCCTTATATGGTATAGTGATGTATCTTCTCCTTATATGGTAAAGTGATGTATCTTCTCCATTTAAGGTTTAGCGATATATGTTCTTTTTTCTGGATTTAGGGATATGTCTTCTCCTTTTGAGATTTAATGAAGTATCCTTAAACCCTTTCCTTCATTAATGAACTGAAACGTCTTCTCTTTCTGAAGTCAAACTTCACAAAATCTTCAGTTTTTACTTTTATGAGGACATCTAAGACTATGTTCATAGTTTGGCATTATTTATTCTTTAGTATTTAGGCATGGGATGTGACGTCCGTCATCGGCAATAATAATGTGTATTTGTTTGGTCCTTGAGATTTCAAATAAAAAAGAAACTTGAGATATCAAATAAAAAAGAAACTTGAGATATCAAATAAAAAAGAAACTTGAGATATCAAATAAAAAAGAAACTTGAGATATCAAATAAAAAAGAAACTTGAATACACTTGACAAACAGCCTAGATGTACAGTGTAAATAATATCAAGGAATCTTCATGTTGGTATCCACTGCACAAGAGGGAGAAGCTCAGCAGCCCTAGTTTAACAACAACACTTGACAATTTTTAATAACCATAAGAAACAGCACTTTGTACAGACTTACATTGTATGTAAATTTTATTAAGAATTAATACTCAACTTACTGCATTGACTCTGGCAACTATAACTAATAATAATGTCCCCTAACTGCTCCAGAAGCGTTCCTGTATTTTCTGGACAATACAAATCATTGGACTTTTCATTTTTGTATGATCACACAACTCGTGTCAACCTCAAATCATGGCAGAAATAGTCAATATATAGTATAAGCAATAACTTAAATGACAAAATGACTGAATGAGACGTTAGCAGAATAGTTCAGGCACCTGTCTTCTGTACGGATGTATGCTCTTAATGTCTGTGCTGTAACTGTTGTTGTTGTTTAACTAGGGCTGCTGAGCTTGTAGTTCTTTCACAGGCAATGCTGAGCTAATTTCCAAGGCATGATCTACGGTGTAGATCTAGGCTTTTTGTCAGGTGTATTAAAGTTTCTTTTTTATTTGATATCTCAAGTTTCTTCACTGTTATATAGAACCAATCCTGATACATGGAAGTGAATCAAGGGCATTTAGTAAACAAGCAAGGAAAGCACTAGAGGCCACAGGGATGTGGTTTTACAGAAGAATGTTAAAAATACCATGGACAGCCAAAAAAGAGTAATGAGGTCGTCCTGAAAGTGGCCAATGCACAAATGAGGCATACTGAAGCATATTAGTCACTTTAGGAGGAAGTAACAAGAAGAAAGATGGAATATATAGTGACAACAGGAGATATGGAAGGAAAAAGAGATAGAGGACATCACAGCACTGAAAGACGTCAACAACAGAATTGATAAACAGTACCAGAGACTGGAAGTTATGGAGGGACGTGATCTCCTACACCACCAGGAATGGTACCTGAAGAGGAAGATTATGAGCAAGTACATTTCTGAGGCACGGCATGAACGATGGCCACCGACCGAGCAAAATGGGGACAGTTTGTTGGTGCCCTACAAAATGCCACTAGGCATGATGGCCACTGACTGCTTTCTCAGTCAGGGGCTAAGTATCTAAGAAGAAGAAGGCATTTTAAAAACTGTACTGAGTATGTCATTTAAAAGGTCAAATGCTTCAAATCAAGAATGTAATCTAAAATTTTTATGCTCTTCTTCTTCAAGAACTATGCCTAGTAGCGTAGGAGATCATGTCTCTCCACAACTTCCTGTCTCCAGTACAATTTATCAATTCTACTGTTGACTTCTTTCCGTGCCACGATGTCAAAATGTCCAGTATTTGCTCTCTTTGTCCTCCCCTATCTCTTTTCCTTCAATCTGACCTGTTGTTACGATATATTCCAGCTTTCCTCTTCTCATGACATGCCCAAAAAAAGTGGATTGTTTCTTTCTAACTTGTGAAATAAGTTTCCTTTGTGCATTGGCCTCTTTCAGGACATCCTCATTACTCTTTTTGGCTGTCCATAGTATTTTTAACATTCTTCTGTAAAACCACATCTCTGTGACCTCTAGTGCCTTTCCTTCTTGTTTACTAATTGTCCATGACTCACTCCCATATGTCAGGATTGGTTCTATATAACACTGAAGAACTTTATTACTTCCAATGACAAGGAATTGTTGCATAAAATACTCTTCACTTTATAGAATGCTGCTTTTGCCTGAGCTATTCTGCTTCTTCACTTTTCAGATGCATCTTCAATCCTTTGTTACTAATGAACCCAGGCATTTGAACTTATCGATCTGTTTTAAAACTGTTCCATTTACTTTGATAGTCCATTCTGGCAAAGCCCTTTTCTTTGAGATGACCATTACTTCTGTCTTTCTGCTATTAAGGCTGAGGCCTTTATCTTCACTTTCTAAAACTATTGTATCAACCATTTCCTGCAGCTCCTTTTCACTTGTTCCTATCAAGACTGTATACTTTATCAAGATAAAAGCTGTATCAAGCATACTTTACGCATCAACAAACGATAAAAGCTTCTGAGCCATCAAGCATATCTCTCTTCTCTTCCTCATTGGTCTACCTAAGCGCTCTTACTGTGGAAAACAAGGACTGCTTGTAATATCAACAGGTTTCATATGTGAATTCTGTTTCTCATGTCATCAGATCTTGGCAGTAAAGCTGTGCCCAGGCCTGGGCTATCATTTACAGCCTTTTTCATTCGATTCACCCTCCGACTCCCCAGCACAGAGGCATTTAACTTACGGACAAGGGTTTCCCTCGCGTCCAATGAACTCATCCCTAACTCCTCTCATTTTCATTTCAGTCTCCAGTCTTTTCTCTGTATGCTTTTCAGCCTACCTCTACTTCACTTACCATGTGGATTTCAGAATATGGACTGCCTAGTAATGCTATCAACAGGTTTCCTCAGTGTACGTCTTATCCAGCTAGCATCTTTTTCTCATGTATATTTCCACTGGCACTTGTTTGGTTCTTGTCATCTGATCCACATTAGTGACCTTAGTGAAGTATAGGCCTACATAATACTTATTCTTACATCACAACAATAAAACACTAAAAAGAAAATAGAGTTCTTCTTCTTTCATTGGCTTGAAATATATTGTTTGTATCTGCAATGTTGTTTCTTGTATAAACTTCCCTGTCTTTTGTAGTTCATACAGAGGTCCATATAGTTTTGCTTCCAGTGTTGTTTCTCTGGGCCAGTGGGTTTGCCTCAATATATCATATTCGGGGCAGTCTTGAAGTATGTGCTCTGAGTCCAGGGTGCCTGTCCACATGTACACATGGCTGAATTACCAATCTTAAATTTTGTATACATGTGGCTGCGGAGTCGGTTGTGTCCTGTTCTGAGGCGCAGAATGACAATTTGTCCTGATCTGTTCACAGCTTGGTAGTTGTCCTGTGTTGGCATTGGTGGCTTTCTGGTTGATTTGATCAACTTTTTCTTCTGACGGTACGTAACTGGTACATCCAGTTGCTCGTCTGCAGCACCTTCTTTAGCCAGTCGGTCTGCTCTCTCGTTTCCTGGTATTTCACAGTGTGACGGTATCCACTGCATGGCGACCTTGCACTGGTTGCACAGTTCAGACAGTAGGGCTTGTATACCTGGAAAATAGAGTTAACTGAATACCCTTGTTGTCGTTTTAGTTCCTGGGTCAGGCTAAAGTGGAATGCGTCTACTGCTCCCTGGGCTAAACATTTACTAAGCCTGTTGTGTGTGTGGGTCAGCCATTCATATATAAAAACTCTGCTACAGATACAACCCCAAGGAGCATGTGAGGCCTTTCATGCAAATCTAAGGGGACCAATGATTCTCCATATCGAGCGAAAGGGAACATAGGTCTACCTAAATATTTCAGCTAAAAATTCAGGTCAAACACTCGGCCAGATCTTTTCTCTGATATGCTTTATTCACTCTATCCCCCTCCCCATGCTTTAACTAAAACAAAAAATGTGGATTTCATGCCAATATGGACTGCCCGTCGTAATGCTATCACACAGGTTTTTGCCAAATCAGTGTACTTATTATATTTAAATGTACCATTCTAATGAGGAAACAGAATTGCAGGGGCTTGTACTGCATATAAGCAGTCAAAAAGGGCAAGTCTTCAGTTTAAACGCCCATGTGGAAAGCCATCTGGAAGAAAGTAGCTGTGAGTTCCTGACATAATTGCCCGAAGAGCCTAACAAGATGAGCTTAATTGACGGTGATTTTAATGCTATATCTATGGAGTGGGGAACTCCACGGAAAATAGACAGGATGTTGCCTTGAGCCAGGCTTTACTCAGCTCAAACCTATCCATTTTAAATGATGGTCGCCCAACAAAACTGGCATCTAGACCAGGAGATACTGATGGTGTCATAAATCTGGCATTGATTTCTAGTGCTGCCGCCACCATTGCACGTTGGGATGTATTGCAAGCTCATGAAAGCGATCACCTACCCAGTGTAGTACTCACTGCAAAGGGAAAGACCACCAGACACAGGAAATCGAAATAGACTTTCCAGTATCATACAGGCCCACATGACAGTAGTGTCCCTGTGCACATATTGTGTCAAATTGTGAAACAAAAGACAACTTGCACACCTTTTACACAACCACCCTGTTGGAATGAGACAGTGAAGACAGCATGGCTAGAAAAGGAAAGAGCAACAAAGTCATGGCAAATAGCACGAAAGAGAAGGACAATGAGTGATGATGAGGTGGAAAATTTTAAGGAATAAAAGCAAAGAGCCATCAATAACTTCAAGGGCTTGGCAAGAGAAGCCAAGGACACAGTGTGGGAGGCCTTTGTGACACAGGTGGGCACTGACAAAACACTACAGAAATTCTGGTCCTTACATCGCAGAATGAGTAGGAAAAGTTCAAGCCAACCAGTTCCTAATATTCTCAACTCGACAGGGATAAGCCTGAAGACTGATGCCAAAAAGGGACATGCATTACTCGAGCTTTATATTTCTCAGACATATAAAGATGATAAAGCTGCCCACCTAGAAATTAAAGACCATATCCTGGAAAGCAACAGAAAAGGCGACATATATTTCGGCCTCATATACAAAGAAGACATTGTGTGCACTTTAGAAACCTGTAGAAATACTGCTCCGGGTCCTGATGGTGTACAGTATCACCACATATAACAGCTGACACAGGCATTAAGAATGTGGTGAGTGATTTCAACACCAGCATACTGAATGCTGAGGTGCCGGAAGACTGGCTACATAGTTACTAACGGCCACTTCGTAAACCTGGTAAAGACCCCACACTTCTCAGCAGCTATGGAATTATCACAAAAACTACTAGAAAAGATAGTAGCATGGAAAATAATGAATCACCTCGAAAATGCACAGATCCTACCTGATACTCTCGGAAGCTATTGGCCCATGAAAGTAACATGGGGTAATGCTGGAACATTTGCTTATGAGATGTACGAAGGGTTCCAGGGTAAGCGAGAAATGGTTGCTGTAGCAATTGACCTTGAGGATGCTTATAACAGTGCAAACTTTGAAACATTAATGAACTACTTAATGCCTTGTGGTGTTAACCCTTGGATGACAAGATGGATAGCAGCTGCCTTAACTGAGAGATCAGTGGCTTTTCGCTTGGTTACTTGGACATCAGACCCAATGTCAATTTGTTCGGGACTACCACAGGGTTCTCCACTATCATCGGTGCTGTTTAATATATATTCAGCAAAAGTAGCTACTATTCAGCCAACTGGGTTGGGACGAACATTGACTTTTGCTGATGACATACTCATTTACAGAACTGGCTCTGACCGACAGGAAATGGTTAATAGCATACATGGGACACTGCCAGAGGTGCGAGGAAACTGGGTTCAAAGTCAATCCCAACAAGGCATGCATAACGTGGTGCTCCTTGAACAACTCCATTGTGAAAACAGACCTTCCAGATATTTACTCTCAATGGACAGATTATTGAACAGCATGAAAAGCTGAAATACCTTGGAGTTACATTTGACCGCTAGCTATCGTATAAGTGCTATGTTGAGCACATCATACAGAAATGCAGGAGAGGTCTGGCAGCCCTGAAAATAATGGCCGCAGAACTTCTGGAGCAGAGATTACTATTTCTTCTTTATCATCAGCTAGTCATAACGGTCACTGAGTATGGACTGGGAATACTTATGCTGTCAGTAACACAATGTGAATGACTAGGAACGCATTCAAAATGAAGGAATGCGTACAGTCTTGGGCTGTACACGAGATACCCCCATTGTGACAATGAGGTACATGTGTAGCGGGAGGTTATTTAAAATTATTATATGAGTAAGAGTATGCCAGTAAAGAGTTCTGACCTTACCAGTAATACCCCAGTCTTAGAAATAAGCACTGGTGTATTGTTATCATAAAAATAGTCAGACTGTAAAAACCCTGGCCCAGTTGGTAAGAAGTAGTACCAGGATTTAAGGTGCCTCCTCCCTATGACTATCTTATGATTACTTATATTCTAGGGGATAAGTAAAATGAACATTCACTGAAACCACAAATGGAAGAAGTGAATAAATCCTCAGGTACAGTTAAAATAGTTTAATAATTACACTAATATTCTATTTCTACTAGTTGGAAAAGAGTATACACATATATATATATAAATATTCACACAATTACTATTATTGTCTGGTTAGACTTCAAGATCTTAAATAATAAAGTTTCTGAAATCACTGTTATTAGTCCTTTGAATTTTAGGATAACTGTCATCAGTTGACTGAGTTTATGTATGGTTACTTATTGTTTTGAACTATTGGCTGTTTCACATGTATAGGTGGTCAGTGTCAAACAGGACACTTATCTTCCAACTTGATACTGCTGAAACTGTCCTTTGCTGATATCAGACTTGGTAGGCCCAACAGTAGGGATGCCAATGACCAGTTGAAGTTCACTCTTTGGGGTCCTGCACTTTTGTGGGATTGCCTCGGATGAACTGCACCGGCTTCTGATACTGGACAGTCTGGTTTGAGTTATTTCATGGAACCTGCAACATATCAGCCTTGGCTAGTATCTGGCTAGACTTGTAGCTGACTAGCACAGATGTCAGACCAGTCAGTCATCAGATGTCACCGTTATACAATCATAGTAAGCAAGGACATCATTTCAGTGATATAGCATTAATAACATTTCAATTAAGTGTAACTGACTAGCACATAAGTCAGACAAGTCAGTCATCAGGTGTCAAAGTTATACAGTCATAGCAAGTAACATCATTTCAATGATACAGAATTAATATTAACCTATCAGTAATAAACATCATCTGGTTTATTCCGCTCCTATACATCCCTTCATATGCTATAACTTGATCCTTCCAAATCATATCAAGTACAAATTCAAATACTGATGCTATCCTTAGCATCTACACAAAAGTAATACATAAATAAAGAAAGTGAGTGACCACGTGATCAGGTTGCTTTCTACTGAAACTGGCTATAGAACACTCCAGTTTACCAGCTGTAAATGGGTACAAAGTTGTGCGCTCTAACTAGGGAAGGCAAAGGCAGCGAGGAAGGGGACTAGTCACCTAACCTCGTAAAAGCGGTATCTTCCATGCTGAAGCTTCTAACAATTTATTTCCCTAAGACAATCTCTGGTCATGGGACTGCCTTTATCTTCATAAGCGATAATGCATTTAATATCGACGAGATACAGCATTAAATATAATAAATATTTTCTATTTGGCTGTGGGGCTAGTTTTGATACGTTTTTGTACAAGCAACCATCTTCCACTAAGCACATGAATAAATCATATTAAAATAATAATACGTTATATCAATGAATATTATACAGGCATATTTTGTGAATTCTAAATGAACCTGTAATACAAAATAAAAGAAATTATTATACAGGATAGCTATCGTAAATTCGCTTACCCTCAGACTCCAGACACTTAGACTGAAATTTTCTGGCGATCCGCTCACACTTCAGATGGATTTAGAGTCGTGGCGTTATCTGCCCTCAGTCTTGTCTCAACCTCTTGCGTTGTGTATCTCTCTCAGTTTACCGATCCGCTACTTATACGCAAAGCGCGGACGTATCGGAGAGTACCGACGTCACAGCCTAAACCTAACCTGAAAAATCCTTCCCGAACAGTGATTTCGGCCGATCTGTGCGTCGACTGAAATTTTGCCTTTATCATTCTCGGCATAGATAATATTCATATTGTTCCATCTTAACTAGTTTTATACAGCTGATAAAACTCTATCTTCCTATCCATGTAAATTCCCAAACTGTTATTTGTTGATTTTAATATTTAGAACAGAATTGGGTTTACATGCTTTTAGCGTAACTGTGGGCAGCCGAAATACGCATATATCTCCGTAAATGAGAACTTCCTACCGTTCCATCTTATATGCAGTTATACACCATCCTTCCCTGTACTGAAATGTAAAATCCTTTTCATACGGATTCCCTTCTGTTGTTATTTATCGTTGGCGATTTCCTCTGTCCGATACACATTTCGCTGATACGCCGCCATTTTGAAAGCGGTCACTCGATCGTAGATGGGTTTATAAATCTAACTGAACTCATTTGCAATGACTTGAAACCAATTTTGCGACAACATGCTTGGAGTGCTGTTGATTAGATCCAGATATGCAATGGCCCAGGCAAAAGGTTATATGTGAGTAACCACAGACAAACGGCACCCCCTGCATGGAAGCATAGCTGACATTAAGGGAGCAAGAATAAAGAGCGGGATGTCAAGGATAGAACAGGCAGAGACAACAATCAAGCAGGTGGCCACAGTTGAAAATATATTCAAAGGGGAAGAGTGAAGTATGTCAGATGAGTACTGGATTAACTACCAGTAAGTCATCATCAGCCTTGGCAGAGAATGTAGAATTTGGAGCAATGGGAACGCAGAACTGAAAATAAATCAGCTGATACATGATCATGCTGAAGATAATGATGCCATTGTGTACACAGATTGGTCTGTGATCTGTGGTGAGATATCGGGTTGGGGCTTCTCTGCTAGAGTAAAGGGCAGAATCGTCGCCGTTACAAGATAACAACTTCCAGTATGAGATTGGAGGTAGAGGCAGTTACTGCAGCCTTAAGGTGGCTAACTGAAACTCATTAACAAAGGCAGTCATTGTGTCAGACTCTCAGTCCATGCTTCGAAAGGTTCAAAATGGTTGGCTACGGCATGAATGAAAAACATTCATAGAAGTTTCGAGTCTGCAGGAGCTGGTGTGCATCCATTGTCCTGGTCATGCAGATATATGCAGTAATAAGAGAGCTGACAGACTAGCATCAAGAGCACCAACAGTGGGGACAATGGGTTTGGATAAGAGAAATATACTGAGAACAATTAATGATCGCCTGTTAGAGAATGACACAGCAACAGATGAATCATCAAGGTTATCATCATGTAGCATGTCCTTTGCAGAACGTCGCTCTCATCACAGCCCGCCTGAAAGACTCTCGATCTCTAGCCAGCTCTCCTGCTTCCTCCAATGTCATGTTCAAGGTGTCTTCAATGTCCTGTGTCCACCGTCGTCTTGGTCGGCCCCTGCCTCGCCTTCCAGGTACCATACCCTCCATCACTGCTCTCTCTAAGCCACTATGGCGTTTAATGTGGCCAAAATATTTCAGTTTCCGGGACATGATATTGTTTATGAGCCAGTTTTCCTCGATGCTCAAGTCATGTAGGATGTCTATATTTTTCTTCTTCTTGGTCCACGATATTCTGAGAATTTTTCTGTAACACTTTGCTTCGAAAGATTCAATTTTTTTCTTTAATGTTTGATTAATGGTCCATGATTCACATCCATATGTTGCTACCGGAAAGATGCACGTTCTCAGAAGTTTTACTTTTATTAATTTAAGGTTAAGATTGTTGGAATTTGGAATCAAACGTAAGACTAGCAGAGATGGGCACATGCATACATGCCACACCTCGGAGATGAAAAACCTGTACAAAAAATCCAAAACCCTGTACAAAGACCCGCAAAACCTGTACAAAGACTGAAAAAAACATATCAAAAGAGTTAATTCATGTAAAAATATTTTCAATTACAGTGGGCTGCATTATAAATGAGGCATGTGGACTTTGCCATTTAAAGCAGGTCTTAACTTATTTTCAAACCCAAACAATAAATGTCTGAGTTTATTTTACACTGTAAAAATAATGTGAGTGTCATCATTTAGTCTGTTTATGTGCTTAATTATCACTAACAGACTGGGAAATCCTGTGTTCAATAGGACCTTATAAAAGAACTCTGAGACACAATAATAAGGGGAATGGGTTAGAAAACCTGTACAAAAATTATGTACAGGGTGTACATATCTGAAAATGCAAACACCTTGTACAGATTATGGGTAAACCATAGCATGTGGCATGTTAAAAACATGACAGGAAGCATCTGTCGTGTATACAATCAGCGAGCTACAGGAACATTTAGCATTCACAATCTTCGACATATACTGAGGGACTGAGCACCTATGGGTTTGCCGGAGTGCAATGATGTCGATTCTGTTCAACCAGGGCCGTCTTAACAGCATTGTAGGCCCGGCGTAAAGCAATGCACTGGGCCCCTACCAGCCCTACCGACCCACGGGAATAAAAATGATGTCTTATGAACAATATGGCAGCATCCCAGCATGGGGCCCCTAGAATCGTGGGGCCCCTGCCCAGTGTGCCCATGCCATAAGACGGCACTGTGTTTAACAATATAAACGTAACATAAACATGCAAGTACCGGGTATTTCTCGGAGAGTTGTTCCTCTCTTCTTGAGTTTCGAGCATTCATGATGACCGACAGGGCTTGATCGGCGAACAATCTGAATTATTAGAATAAATACATGTTATGTAAAAGCGTGTAGTTTAATAACCTTCGGAAATATATAGGCTATTCGCGAAGGTTTACGTTTGTTCCAGTCCGTGTTTTAGCATTTGGCAGTAATTTAAAATACTTAATTTTCGACTACAGAACAAATATACCGACACATATTGCTTTAATCGCCATGTAGTTCAAAGGCGTCTCTACCCTCCGGGGAGACAAAGAAGGAATTTGACGACTGCTTCATCAGGCGAGTCGTAAGAGGTGACTACTATGAGATTGTGCTTGGGGCTGGCACGTGAGTACTTTGGTGTAAGCTTCCCGGAAGGAGACTAGCAACAGTGGCGGCTCTGTTTTACTTAAGGGGCAAAAGAAGAAAAAAAAAACTTTGTTTCGGAAAGGGGAGAGCACAAACACATACATTCACACAATTTTATATTTTTAATTTACTCCATCTGAGCCGAGAGGAGTGGGGTAGATGACACAATATTTTGATGTTGGAATTCAAAATTATTATCTTGAATTAACTACATTATATATTCTAATTATACGACATCACGGGTTGAACGGGGTATTTTCTTTTTTTTTTTTTTAAATATAACGAGCACGTAGGAAGATATATATGCAGGGCTCCCACGCTCCCAGTTTTCTCTGAACAGGTCCTTTTGACACTTGCTTGTTGACATCCCTGTTGTCTATTGATCGAAACGTAAAAGTTCCAGTTTTTCACCCCTCCATTCAAAAGCGGGCCAAAATCACAGTAACGGAATTTATTCAAGCTTATCGCCGAATTTTTATCTGTGTTGCGCACAGAGCGTTCTGCATATTCAAATTCAAAATTTCCTTCGCACGTGAAGTGATGACAAAAAAATGAACAAAATTCCCGCTCAGCTTGGTTTGTTGGATTTCATGTTCGCTTCCTTACCAGACAGACTGGAGACTTTATATGGCTAACACTGTCCACTTCTGCTTTACTGTGCAGCGTCTACAAGAATATAATATAGAGTATCTCCTCCTAAAATGTGGGAGGTATGAACAACAGGAGATACCAATATTACATTATTTACAGGCATGCAATTAACCCATAACTCTAAGACAAATGTTGAGAATGGACAGAACTAGAAAGCTATATCGTAAAACAGTACACAACAAGAACACAAATTAATATATAAGGATTAGTGACGACATAATGAGGTACCGGTAATCGTAAAGTATATTGATGATATGATTTATTGACTTGGGTGTCATCCCAGACACCCCGGGCGTTACCACCTTCCTCCCCCCTTGTTAACAACATGGTAGATGTGAAAGACTGCTTTTCTGCGACAGGAGAGGGCACACACTCGCACGCACATTTACACAATTTTACACTTTTGATTTACTCTTTTTTGGACTGAGTGGAGGGGTGAAATGTTACCATATATAGATATCGGAAATCAAAATTATTATCTTGATTTAGCTACCCTATATATCCTAGTTATAACACAATAGAGGTTGAACGGGATATTTTTTCTTTAAAAAAAACCAAAACAAACAAACAAATTATTCTTTAAACCGTCTCTATTTTATCATGCGTTGGGTTTGCTTTATTTAAAGAACATAGTTCAAAGAGTAAATATACTTTAAATGGCAGAGGCATACTTTGAGTATACCCAGGGCGGATCCTATCATTGGCACCCCTCCTCCATAAAGAAACACACTTCCAAGTATATTGTTAGCAGTAAGTACTATCACACGCGTTTCCGAAGGCACCCCACTTCTGGCTGTCACCCGGGGCGGACCACCGTCCTCGCACCCCCCTTAGTACGCCACTTATTAGTGAACCGAAAGTTCTGTTGTCTTTGATAAAGCAAAGTAATAATGATGCAGGTAAGTTCAGTGTATGATGTGTCGCTCCTATATTTAGTATTTCACTCGTAAAGTGCACACACGCGCGCGCACTCACAAACACCATACATCACGGAAAACAGACAAGGTATAGCTTTGAGCCAGGCATTACTTAACATGAACCTTACCATCTTAAATGATGGACGCCCAACTAGACTGGCAACTAAACCTGGGGATACAAATGGTGTCATAGATCTGGCATTCATCTCCAGTGCTGCCACCATCATGTCACGTTGGGATGTATTAGGTGCACAGGAAAGTGATCACCTACCCTGCGTCATACTCATTGCAAAGGGTAGGACCACTAGACACAGGAAACCTGAACAGACCTTCAAGTATCCTCTCGACTGTAACAACCCTTTACACACATTGCGTCAAAATGCCAAACAAAAGACAGCGAGAACACCTTTCACACAACCTCCCTGGTGGAATAAGACAGTGGAGGAAGCATGGATATAAAAGGAAAGAGAAACAAAGGAATTGCGTAAAGCCCGAAACAGAAGAATGATGAATGATGGAGAGGTTGAAGAGATGAAGGAGGAAAAGCAAAGAGCCGTTAATAGATTGGCACGGGAGGCCAAGGATAAAGTGTGGGAGGACTTTGTGACACAGGTGGGCACGGAAAAACCCTACAGAAATTCTAGTCCTTACATCGAAGAATTCTTCTTCTTCTTCGTTCGCCCTGAAAAGGACGGTGGTTGCGTTGTGTCTGTTTACGCCTAAGCTGTGATATCTGCACCTTTCGGTCGACACATCCGACTTCAGCACGGCATTTTTTAGGGACCGGGTTTGCCTTCCCATTGCGATCCGCACTCGCTCAGCCAGACTGCACTGCTGCAGACTGTTTCCAGGACCACCACGTGGAGGTGGAGTGCGGTCTTGACCAGCTCTGGTTCGCTGGTCCTGATGCAAGCAGTACAGCTATGGGTCGCTGACTGCATTCACTATTGCTGCATCTTGGGGTCCCACATCGAAGAATGAATAGGAAAAGTGCGAACCAACCCATCCCTAATATCAAAAGCTTCACAGAACTAAGCCTGAAGACGGACGAAGAGAAGGGAAGAGCTTATTCAATCAATATGTGGAACAAACGGATAAAGGTGACAAGAGTGCCCGCCTGAAAATAAAGGACAGTGTTCTGGAAAATGCCCTAAGGGGCCAGATATACTTCTATCTCATTTCTGAAGAGGACGCGGTGTACACATTGAAAACCAACAGACACACTGCTCCGGGTCCTGATGGTGTACAATACCAACACATTAAACAGCTCGATGACACAGCCATTATAAATATGGTGAGCGATTTCAATACCAGCATACAGAATGCTTCGGAAAGTTCAGAATGGATGGCTGTGGCAGGAATGGAAAACATCAATAGAAGCCTCAAGTCTTGAAGACATGGTGTGGATCTACTGTCCTGGTCATGCAAGGGTACATGGCAATGAGAGAGCTGGCAGACTGGCATCGAGAGCACCCATAGTGGGGACACTGGGCATGGATAAGGGACAGATACTAAGGGCTATTAATAATCGCCTGCTAGATAATGACACTGCAATGGATGAATCAACAAGGCTGAGACTGTTGGAGTTTGGCATCAAACGTGGAACTAGCAGAGCTGGACGTGAGAGAGGATGCATCCGTCGTAAGTACAACCAGCGTGCTTCAGGTACAATTAGCATTCATACTCTTCGGCATTTGCCAAGGGAGACTGATCACCTATGGGTTTGCCCGGAGTGCAGTGAGGTCGATTCTGATTAACAATAACCATACAAAACAGACAGCAGTTGCAGTTTCATTACACAGTGGCGCGTTCATGATTTTTTTTTTTTTAAACGGCGGGCTTTCGTGCGGGAGGCACTGGAAGGTACCTATTCGGAGTTGGGGGGTGTGAAGGCTCAATCTTGGAATCATCTTCTCTCCATTCCCTCAGAAAACTTTTTAAACACATTTTTTTATATACTTTCGAAGTGATACTGAGCCTGTTGTGTATATGGGAAGGGCAGTGTCATAAGTTCGGCCATTTTGCCCGAAGGACAGTGTCATAAGGTCCGCCATTACGCTCGAAGGACAGTGTTACAAGGTCCGCCATTTTGCCCGAAAAGTATTTAACCGGATACGTAACCGTGATGTTTTCATCAGCCTGGCAACTCGTTCACGCTTTTTTTTTTTTTTTAATGAAGGAAAAATATCCGTTCAACCTCTGATAGTTAACAGCTAGGATATATAATGCCTTTCATCTCTAATTTCATAATAAATTATGCTCACGACAATTTCTGTTAAGCGCAGAATCACCACATCGAAATGACCAAGGTTGCCACTCAAGATCTAGAGATAAACCCAGATTTTGTTCTTAAAAAAACCCAGAAATACCCAGATTATTTTATGCCTCAAATACACGGAATAGACGATGCTTACACAATCTGTTAGTGCAACTTTAGCTCAAATAAGCTGTGTGCTACTAATGTTTGTTTATTTCTTCATTTTTATTTTATGCACCACTTCACATACCTAGGGTCTACCATCAATGACAAACTCTCACTGGATACAGAAATCGACAGCCGCATTGGCAAAGCTGCAGCTACCTTTGCCCGCCTCACATCGCGTGTTTGGGGAAACTCTAAACTCACAATGAAGACCAAAGCTGCGGTATATAATGCCTGCGTCACCAGCACACTCCTATATGGCAGCGAGACCTGGACGACCTATGCTAAGCAAGAAAGAAGGCTCAATACCTTCCATTTGCGGTGTCTACGCCGCATCCTCGGCATCTCGTGGAAAGATAAAGTGACAAATGTCGAGGTGTTGTCACGTGCTGGCCTTCAAAGTATGTATACGCTTCTTAGACAGCGCAGACTTCGCTGGCTTGGCCATGTTCGCCGCATGGATGATGGTCGCATCCCAAAAGATATCTTCTACGGACAATTAGCAGATGGCAAGAGAACAGTTGGGCGACCACAGCTGAGGTTCAAAGATGTGTGCAAGAGAGATATGAGGGCACTGGACATGGATCCAGCAACATGGGAGGATAAAGCTGCCGATCGCACTAAGTGGCGATGCTATTTACGGCGCCACCTCAGATTGGGTGAAGAGAGGCTCACACAAGAAGCAGAGGTGAGGAGGAAACGTCGAAAGGAGCACCAGGAAAATAAGCAGCTGAGGGCTGTCACCTCAGGGGCGCATTCCCATAGTCAGTTATGACTGAAGGGGCTATTATTATTATTATTTTATTTTTTATTACCAAAAAATTCACTATTATATAAAAATGATTTTATTAACACCCCAATATATGAACTCTTGAAAATGAGATATTTTAATAGTTACATACTTAATTTAGTTGCATTAACAAAATGTTCCTCAAATCAAATATAAAATGTTAGTTGTAACTTGTTACTGTTAAAAATTGTCACTTGTCAGCGACTCGGTATCCATGTCGACAACTTCTACTTCATCAAGATCATATGCATGAATTGACAACGTGGAATCTTGATTGTGGAGCAACTTTGTCTTGGAGAAAGGGCTCTTTTAGTTTGAGGAAAAACTTGCTAATGTTCAGAGTTTGACTTTTGGCTTTGAAGTTTTTGATGTGCTTCTGTGTGCTTTTATGTGTCAATAAAGCTATTTTGTTGACATTAGTTAATATACATGAAAAGACCGTACAAATCGTAGCATAGCGATTTCCAGAGTCCGGCTTTATCCAGTCCTACAGTTCGATGTTTGTTAGCCATTCCTCACAAAAAGCCTGTGATACCATGGCTTTACTTTTTTATGGGGTGGCGTGTGTGTCGTCATGCTGCTACAACTACCTAGCGTACCTTCATTATCGCTCATTTAATAATCTTAATTTTTTAAAATTTTTTGACCAAAAAAAAAACAACATGCTGTTTATCTGCTTAAGTCTAAAATTTAAAAAGAATACTTTAAAA
Organism: Oreohelix idahoensis; assembly: GCA_024509875.1. NCBI lineage: Eukaryota > Metazoa > Mollusca > Gastropoda > Stylommatophora > Oreohelicidae > Oreohelix > Oreohelix idahoensis. Next base: position 365,452 of record JAMPIV010002116.1, on the reverse strand, counting down.
CACATCGCAAAAATGACTGAGTATTGTAGACGACAGCCATTAGCAGAATAACAGGAAATAGATAGCTGATGTAAACGAGTGCAAAATACAACGTCATTGATGTGGTTAAAAACATGAATTAAATTTAAGTGGAATAAATTATATATAGCGCATAATTTTTTACATTTAATAGGACGGTTTGGTTTTCTTCCATTCACAGAAACGGAAATACGAGAACAGAGTGAAGAGGAAAGAGATGGGAATGCACCCGACAGATTTACACGAGCGGCGGAGAAAGAATAAAAAAATGAGAAAACGGTTCCAGAGGAAATGCAGTATAATGTGTAATGCTCAGTGCACAGAATATACATACATTGTAAATGCCAATTGTCAAATATACCCAGATTAATGCAGATCTAGAAGAAAAAAAATACCCAGATACCCAGACGGAAGCCAAAAAACCAAGATCTAGTAAAAAATACCCAGCTGTGGCAACACTGGAAATGACATCTCACGGAGACACATGACAATGCAAACATAGACCTAACACCTCCTCCCCATCACCGCCACCCACCCTCCGAATCCCTAACCGGCTCTCTCCTTCAGCCCCCTTACCCCGAAAAATGCCATAAAAATGACAGACCGGTGGGAAGGACAGTGAACTGGAAGCCGTCATTTTGGTCTAATGTGGGCAAGTGACTATGATTACGTACAATGCATATAATTGCGGCATTTATGTTGTGTGAAAAGAGGACAATTTCGACATTTCCTTCTCTGTAACTCTCCAGCATTCCGCACCATAGAGAAGCACAGAAAGCACACAGCTCTGATATAATCTTAATTTTGTCCTTGTGCTGTACTACTGAGAGGACTTCCAGATGTTGTTTAGACTAAAAAAAGGCTGATCTTTGCTTTGTTCATTCTTTGTTGATGTCTTTGCTTGCTCCGCCGTCTGGTGTTACTATGCATCCTATATAGGTATATGAAGGTGTCTGTCTGTTCCAGTTGCTGATTCCTTACTGATATAGGCTCAGGGTTGCTCACATTGAGCGTCATGACCTCTGACTTCTTTAGACTGATGTTCAAGCCCACCTGCTGGCTATACTTATTGAGTCTATCCATTTTTTCCTGGATGTGTTGATGTGAATGTGCTAGCAGTGCAAAGTCATCTGCATATTCCAGTTCTTCTAATGTAGAAAATGTAGTCCATCTTATTCCTCTTGGACTGCCCTATATTGTCTGGCGCATCACCCAGTCTATGACTGTTATTTCGTTGATTTACTACCACTTTATTCCATTTCCACTTCTGCTAGTTTTGAGAAAAATGCGTTCACAGTTTTTTGGGTTACATGTTCTTGTTGAAAAGACGGAAATATCACGTTAAAATGCACGTTTTAATGATGATCCAAACTGTTAACTATAAGATATTGTGTCGGATGATAGGTTAAACTATAAGATATTGTGTTGGATGATAGGTTAAACTAAGATATTGTGTCAGATGATAGGTTAAACTATAAGATATTGTGTTGGATGATAGGTTAAACTATAAGATATTGTGTCAGATGATAGGTTAAACTATAAGATATTGTGTCAGATGATAGGTTAAACTATAAGATATTGTGTCAGATGATAGGTTAAACTATAAGATATTGTGTCAGATGATAGGTTAAACTATAAGATATTGTGTTGGATGATAGGTTAAACTATAAGATATTGTGTCGGATGATAGGTTTAAACTATAAGACGCCAATTTATGACCTCAGTTCAATTTTGGACAAAAGTTGTGATGGAGCCAGTACTAAGGGGATGATTTGTTCAGTCTCTGATTTTGTGTTGTTCTATTATTATGAGCATCTGTAGAAGAGTAGTTAGACAACTCGCCTTTCGTGGCAAAGGTACAGGGTTTGAAAAGCTATGGCATCACGTTTAAGTCTACCCAGCTGTGAATGGGCAACTGACTCTGCTCTTGAGTTGTAGAAGGCAAAGACAGCAAGGATGGGAACTGGTCACCCCACTTCTCAACGCTGGACCTAGTATTGAGGTATCATCTATATATCAAGTACAGGATTGGTCTAACAGATCTCTGCACCTGTGACACCAGCCCCATGACAGCCCAACATCTGCTCCAGTCCTGCCCAACTTACAGCAGTGAACGGAGTAGCATACGGCAACAACCTACTTCTTTCCACGAAAAACTGTTTGGACATGTCACGGACCTTTGAGCTGACTACTGCCTTTATTAGAGTCATTAATGTCTGAGGGTGAATGAGGAAGAAGATGATGTTGAATGCACTGTCATGGGGCAAAGCAAACTTAATAAAGTTATACTTAGAAAGGTTGCTCCACACCATGAGACGCCTCACAAAAATGATGATTATATCTATGATAGTTATGGCAAGACGCAGTAGCTAGGTATGACGAAAAGGCTTGGTTTCGAGGAGAATTGCATAGTGTCCGCCAAAGGTGGCAGGGTCCACTGAAAGAATAAGGTGGAACATTGAGAAATATTTGTGGCAGAGATAGAGGACTATAGACAGAAGTAGTCTAAAGAAGCTTTATTGGATCCAAATATTAAGTGGACATGAAACTGATTGAAACGAATATATCTATAATATATGAATGAATTGAACCGAGGAATTGTGCAAATTCATGTATAGCGTGATGTTAATAAAAATTATGAGAGTCGAAAAACTTCAACAAGAGTCAGAGACATATATGTTAAAAATTCAACTGCTTTACTGAATTCGTTGAAGTGTTTCCAGTTATACTGTTTGGACGTTGGTAAATGATCTTCATGCTTCGATTACCAAAGCGATTATAAATCCATGATAAGCCAGGTTTTTAGGTTGGCAAAGTCTACAAATGAAAAGTATCACAGATCAAATAGATAGATCTTAGAGAAATAATTTTAGATAAAGTACCACATAATGATATAGTTAAAAAAGATAAACCACCAAGCGAAGTCAGTAGCTACCGGCCCATTTCCCTGACTTCGTGCGTTGGGAAAATGGCAGAACGTATGATAAATGCACGCCTCTACTGGTGGTTAGAGAAAGGAAAAGCCCTCCATCCTAACCAAGCAGGATTTAGAAGAGGAAGACAGTTGCTGATGACCTGGTCTTTTGGGCAGAAGGGTAGTCCCACTTGCAACTGCAAAAGAAACTAAACCGTGCACTGGCTGCTCTAACAACCTACTGCAGCTTCTGGAAAATGGTGATCAACACGAGTAAGACAGTCTACACTATATTCACACTCAGCAACAAAACAGTAAAGAAAGAACTGGATTTAAAACTTGATGATGCAAAGCTAGCTAAAGAGAACAATCCGACTTATCTAGGGATACAGCTAGATACCAGACTCACATACAAAACACATGTTGAGTCCCTAACTGCTAAGGCCTCTAGAAGGCTAAACCTCATAAAGCGTTTGGCAAGCACTGATTGGGGATCCAATCAGAGCACCCTACGACAACTGTACTTGGGATACGTGCGCTCAGTTATGGATTACTCTCTACCCCTGCAAGCCACTGCTAGCCCAACACTCAGACTGAAACTAGATCGCATACAAAACCAGGCACTCATATTCATCTGTGGAGGCTTGCGAACTACTCCGACCAGCGCATGTGAGATTTCCGCCAATGTAGAACCCCTAGAACTAAGGAGAGAGAAATCAGTCATTATCATGGCAGAAAGATTCTTGCGAGCTGACAAAGATGACCCCTGCAAAAACGTTATCGGTGACCTCAACTCCAGGTACCGAATTAAAAAGACATCTTTCACTAGAAGGTACCAAGAGCTTTCAGGGAAGCACTACATACCAGAGACTAGACTACCTACTCAAGTTGTGCCTGACCTACCACCTCACGTAGAACTAAAAAGACCAATAATACGTACAAACCTTCTACAACCCGCAAATAAAAGCCTCATACCTACGCTGCTGAAAACACTTGCTATGGAAACCATCTGTCAGTACGATGAAGACATTATCCATGCCTATACAGACGGGTCAGCTTTCAAAGCAGTAATAAATGCTGGATATGGGGCCATAATCATCCCACCCAGTACTGAAGAACCCGTCAAAATTGCAGGTCCCTGTGGTATCTGGTGCACAAACTACGAAGCTGAAGTAGTCGCCATCCAGAAAACCCTAACTAGAATTTTTGAACTCTTTGAATCAGACGAAATGGAACCAAATGATGTTGTGGTGTTCTCAGACTCGCAGGCTGCCCTCTTGGCAATAGGAAACTGGAAAACCAACTCGATCAGTACTATCCAGAAGGTTCAAGAAACATGCCACAAAATTATGAACTTGTACGGAACAGAAATATACATGCAATGGATACCTGGCCACATAAACATCACATTAAATGAAGTTGCTGATAGACTGGCAAAGAAGGGAGCAAAAATGCCACAGATTGATCACCCACTGAGTATGTTAACAGTTAAACAAATAGTCAAAAACAACTGTAAAGAAGTTTGGCTGAACACATGGGCACAGGCTAAAACAGGAAGAAGACTCTTCATTCACCAAACAGCCCCAAATAAGAAAGATGCTTTGAACGATATCGAACGAAGGTACCAAACCAAAATCTTCAGATTGAGAACAGGCCACTCTACACTAAATGGCCACAGAAACAGACTAAGTTCACAAAATATAGCAAAATGTAGACACTGCCCTAACCCGTTTGAGACAGTAGAACACCACCTACTACAATGCCCTGCACTTCAGGGACTGAGACAACAACTGCTACCACACAACCCATCCATAGACAATACACTGTATGGCAGCTCAGAACAGCTTATACGAACTGCGCAGTACCATATAATGGCATCAAGGTCACCAAGAGCTGAGGCTCAGTGACAGTGGATCAAAGAAGAAGAAGAAGAATGATATAGTTATGAAGCTAAATTATGTCAGACTTAACCAACAAAAAAGTAAGAAGATCTACACTTAATAGGGAGCCAGTATATTGAAGTCTCTAACACTTCACTGCACTCCAGCACTATCTGCTATGGAACTACTGTTACTGTTATTACATGTGACTTCTTCAAGTACCCTGCTATCTACTGTAGGGTAGAGATGGCTACTGTGTGTGTGTGTGTGTCGAAACAATGCTTCTAATCAGCGTTGAGTCCGAAAGATTCGACACACTGCCTGCTTGTTGTTTCGAAACAGTTTCAGTTCCTGTCTGCCTCACTGTTTTGCAGAGACACACTGTCTCACCTTCCGTGGGCCTTTGTAAAATTGGAGTCAACCATTCGGAACATTAGTATGGAATATCAAACATGTCATATTTGTCAGGGATGTGTTATGATGACTTGATTTTACAAGTGATATTATTTTTGCTGAGAAGTTATAGACACTGGAAATTGTGTCAGTGCTGCAGTTGTCAATGTTTTAGGCACTATGTTAAAGTTGAAAGTGTCCGTGTGTTCGTATAAATGTAATGGACACTTTATTAGCTCTGCTGATATCTGTGTACTTGGTGTGGATTTGAATCATTGTCTACCAAAACTAGCTTACTCTAGTTTGATATCATATGTTATTATTACTGTTATTATTATTGTTGTTTTTTATTATTTTCACATATACTGCAGCTATCATCATATCTCCGTTTTATTTCATCATAATGAAGACTTGTGTAAAAATATTGAATTGTGGTCACACGAAACGCCATAGATTTTCACACACGCCAGTAGTGCGCAAGAAAAAAACAGAGGAGATTGTCTCACACAGTTCAGGTATAGTAATGTATACTGTCTATTAGAGACTTCTTTCTCCTCGATACGGCAATAGTGCCGTTGTGTCGAAACAGTGTGTCGACACAGTTTAAATCACTGAGCCGACTGTCTCGAAACAGCGGAGTGTGTCGATTTGCCCACCTCTACTGTAGGGGGGTCATGTCTCTCCAAAACGTCATGTGCCCATTGATGTTTATCATTTTTGTTGTTGACCTCTTTCCGTGCCACAACGATAAACTGTCCAGTGTCTCTTCTCTTTGTTGTCATCTGTATTTTTTTTTTTTTTCCTTCAATCTTCCCTGTTATCAAAATATATCCCAGCTTCCTATGGGGACTTCTGTACAACTGGTTGTTACAATCTTCATCCAGTCTGATGCCACACTATATCCTGTTAGTACTAGTTCAAGGTAGTTAAAGCCTCAATCATCACTATAAATTTTTCTTCCTCATCTTTTACTTCTTCTTTCTCTACCTCTTCTTCTAATTTTTTTTTCTCCTTCATCTCCTGTTTCCTCTCCTCCTTTTCTTCTTCTTCCTCTTCCTCCTGATGTACTTTTTCAGGTTTTAACACAGTATCACACTATCCCTTTTCAACACCACATAATACACAGTTTGATAAACATTTAGACAGAGATCAAGTCAAAACCCTATGTTCTGGTAAAAAAGAGCTTTAAAAATATCAATAGTGTATAACATAGAACTGCAAGAAGTAATGAAATACCCAGCAAAAATGAATGTACATAAACACAAAACAATCAGAAATAATAAGCTGCAGTAAATGAAAATGTGTATAAAATTAGTGATATAGTTTACTCTGGTGTAGGGGATGATGTGATCTGATAATCAAAAACAGACCACCTGTTCCATCAACATCAGTTATTCAAATATGTCAAGCTAACTTCCATCATATCTCACATTAAATCCTGCATATGGGAAGTTTCTTTCATTCATCCCAACGAATACAAGTTATTGACAATAACTGATGACAGACTTGAAATGACAATCTCTCTGCTAGTCTTATAATAAATAGGAAAAGTGTTGACTTCTGCTCCAAAACTAACAACTTCGGCTTTAAAATGTAAAATCAAAACATTGACAAAATTTTTTAATGCAGTAAGCACGCACAAAAGTAACAGCAGAATGTATAGATATCAACAAATAAGTTGTACATAATTATTAAGGACAAAGAAGACCGTGCACTGCTTCACAAGATTCAAAAGTTTTAACCTTGCCATTTTCAAATGACAGGCATGTCCCAGTCAATCAATCAATCAATACCCTTTAGCTCCCCAAGGAGCATAGGTTTTCAACAAACACATGCCAAGTCCTCCTGTCATGTGCCAACAGCTCAAGTTCTTTCCACATTTTCCTCATCAGTTTCACTTTTGTCTCAAGCTCTCTTCTCCATGTGTTTTTTGGTCTACCTTTGCCTTTCTTTCCCTGTGGATTCCAGAACAAGCACTGCCTTGTAATGCTATCAAAAAGTTTCCTCAATGTGTGTCCTATCCATTGCCATGGTCTTCTTCTCATCTCTTGTTCCACTGGCACTTATCTGGTATAACTGCTAAACTTCCAAATTTCAGCTCATCAGGAAACACAAATGAATCAAGATTCTCAAGTGTTCTAATAATAGAACCCCTTACCTTTGAAAGAAAAGAAAAACCGAAAACTAGAAAAATGCAAACCCTCACTCACTGTAAGTTGTAAATCAGGGACAAGGGAAAAAAAGGCTTTTAATCTCATGCACAAATTCTCTTTAGTTATCTTTTACTGTGTACACATCTGCATGCTTTTATTCAAAATCCCCAGAGACAGCTTCGTTTAGGAAACCGCATGTTTTGGTTTTTCTGATGTTGCCAAAATCGTGCTTGAAAAATAGCCCAAAGTCACCTAAACGTTGCCCAAAATGTATTCTGGCTGATGGGAGCCCGTGTTGTTGAATAATTCTTGTAATATTGTCAGTTCATCTGCTTCTTAGTCTTCCTTGTGCTCTAAAACCAGATCTTCTACCGCTGTAGGTGCACAGTGGTAATTGATTGGCTCCATTCTCATGAGGTGGCTAAACCTCTTTATTTTCTGTCTTTCTATATATTTGATGCAGGATGTAGTTCTTACAATTTTTCTAATGTTACCATCTCTCATTCCACCTCTCCAGCAAACATTAATGGCTTTTCTAAAGCATCAAACCTCACAAGATGTGATTTTCCTCTCCTGTGCTTTGTTCATGTTTGTAACTGATAGTAACTTGTCATCAATTGTTGTTTAGTTTCCATACTGATATTCAGATGCATAAGTAGTGGTGACAATTGGTAAGTCACTGCACTTGCTTTTTGACATCTTCTGTCAATTTCTATTTGGAATCTTCAGTTTTCTGTGAAGATTGCCTCCCAGATAATTCTGAAACCTGTTTGTGTTAAACATTTTTACATGAAAGTTAAGTGGGCCTGGTGATCTGCTGATCTTTTTAGTTTATGTCTTTAATGTACTGATGTTCATGCTGTATCCTTGCACAAGTTGAATTAAGTCCATTTATAAGGTTTTGCTGGGGCACTGTACGAAGGATGGCCGCCGACTGAACAAAGTGGAGCAGGTTGTTGCTGCCCTACATGACGCCACCAGGCGTGATGGTCAATGACTGCTTTGACAGTTGGCGGCTAAGGATCAAATAAGAAGATATGGTTTTGCTATTTCCTTTTGTCTTTGTACATTAGACTCTGATCATGTACAAAAAGTAACCCATTCAGTCAGTTGTGTTTTTCACTTTCTGGGTTTGCATCATCTTGTGGGTTTGTTTCTAGATGAACTGAATAGGATGTGGAAATCAAAGAACATGTTTCAATTTTAATGATAAAGAAAGATACTATTCTTTGTCACTTAATTTATAACAATCACATGTTTTACATGCAACACAAAAATATTTTAAAACTGTTCAAGAAGAACCTGTAAGTCTTTGTTCAAATCAGCAGACATAAGCAATCTTCAAAAGCATATAAAACACAATTTATAGCAGTGTAACAATAATAACAATAAACATTAAAAAATTGGGAGCTGTGGAGAGACATCATATCCTTTGTCATTCTTGTTAAACAGAATTTTTAAAAATGTATTTATCAATATTTATATGCCAATAGCAAACTGAAGGCAGTGTTGTGCTATTAACTTTTGTCAGCATACAGCGCATAGCAAGAGAAATTTGTTGTGCACTTTAAACAAGCTAAAAAGATATTTAGTTATGACATGTTATAAATATACAAATATAAGTATATATATATTCAAGATCAACATGGTCACAAGGTCATTAAGTAAAAAAGTTTTCATGATTATTCTGATCTGAAGATCAATAAATAAAAGTTTTTCATGATTATTTTTATGCGGTAGCGCAGTGGTTAGTGCACTGGCTTCCTAACTCGGTGGTCCATGGTTCGATCCCCAGTTGAGGTGGGATTTTTTTAGACCGCAAACGGCTCCGGGGTCGACCCAGCCTCATGAATTGGGTACCAGATCAACTTCTGGGAAGATTAAGGCGGCCAGCGTTGTACTTGACCACATCACCCCTAGTGTGCCGATGGTCAAGAAAATATGGGCCTAACACCATATTCCCAATATGCCTCAATGGGCATGTAACGGGATCCTTTACCCTTTTTTTTTACCAAAATAATTAAACATAAAACGTTTCATGATTTTTTTTTTAAATCTCAAGATCATTATAGTAAATAGAAAAATAGTCAAGCTTATTTTGATCTCAAGATCATTAAATAAAAAAGTTTTCATGCTTACTTTGATTTCAAGATCATTAAATAAAAAATTTTTCATGATTTCTTTGATCTCAAGATCATTAAATAGAAAAGTTTTCATGCTTACTTTAATCTCAAGATCATTAAATAAAAAAGTATTCATGCTTACTTTGATCTCAAGATCATTAAATTAAAAAAATGTTCATGATTACTTTGATCTCAAGATCACTAAATAGAAAAGTTTTGATGATTACTTTGATCTTAAGATTATTAAATAAAACAGTTTTTATGGTTACTGTGATCTCTAGATCATTAAATAAAAAAAGTTTTCATAATTACTTTGATCTCAAGATCATTAAATAAAAACGTTTTCATGATTATTTTGACCACAAGATCATTAAATAAAAAAGTTTTCATGACTATTTTGATCTCAAGAACATTAAAAACAATGATATTAAAAATTTATTAATCTGAAAATATTAAATAAAAAGTTACTCATGATTTTCATAAAAGGGCAATAAGTAAGAAGAAAGAAACAGATTTATGATTAAAACTGACTCAGTGTAGTAAAGCATCTTTCATATAAACTGAAAGTAATATTGAAAGTTGAGTATTTTTGATTCGTCCCAAAGATTTCATTTTTGAAATACATCCATCCAATAAATTATTCACAAATCTCACAAATCAATATATATATATATATATATATATATATATATATATATATATATATATATATATATATATATATATCTATATATATATATATATATATATATATATATATATATATAAGCAAATTGCTCACTACCACCCCAAAGGAAGTAATGTATAGATAGAAAGAATATTTCTCAGAACTCCTTGATGGTGAGCAAGGTCAAACATCAGAAACGATAACCACTAGCAAGATGGTTTGGCCATGTCTGCAGAATGGGAGAAGATCGGCTGCCATGACAGGTATGGGTGACTAAGGTCCAGGGATCCAGACATCCAGGACGACCTAGAGTCTACTGGGAGGACAACATTAGACAATCTCTGAAGGACCGAGGACGAGAATGGAACCAGGCCAGAAGCCAGGAGGAAGACAGCCAATAGGTTAGTATGGCGCTCTCTCCTCCAAACCTCGACACCTCACGCTAGAAGAGGAACAACTAAGTAAGTAAATATATATATACATTTTTAAAAAAAAATGTATTATATATATGTATATTCTTCTTCCTCATTCACCCTTAGACTTCTACATTAATGACTAATAAAGGCAGTAGTCAGCTAAAGGTTCCTGACATCTACAAAAAGATATATGTATATGACTTACTGAAAGGTAAACACAATATTAAACTGTCCCTGTAATGATAGTTCTTGGTATTTTAATGTTTGTGTCAAAAGAAATAAATACCTCTAGGATGAATTAAGCCATGTTTACTAGCCATGCCTTTTAGCTAGTGGTAGCTGAAACATGATGAATCATCAAAAACCAAGAAAGAACTATTATAACTCCTTTAACCAACAACTTGATAACCCCTGAGAATCATGAACTTCAGGAGGGACATGATGTCCCTTAGAATTTCTGGAGTTCAGAAGGCTGAAACACTTTCTTGAGGAGCGAGGAAGAAAGAAGTACATCATCAGATGATCTGGAGAGTAGAGATTGCCTCAGTTTCTGTAGTTCTTAAGCCTATGGGCACCAAACACTCCCTTGTCTGAGGTATATGTATCAATCATTCAAATATGTATAAACACACACACACATATATATATATATAAGCACACATAGACACAAGGCAAAGGTGTACAAAACTACATACTCACACACATGCATGCACATATACATTACTCTCTTGACTTCCATTTATTTTACACATTTCATTATCACTCCTTGACATCGCTATTATTAAGTTAATACATCTTCTTATTCATACTTATTCTTTTCTTTCTAGTTTATTTGTATTTATCTTCGTATTTCTATTACTGTGGGTTTTTTTTTTTTTGGTGTTTTTTGCCAGCCATCTGTTTCCTCAATGGCTGCTCCTTATTAATATTGTTTTCAGTGTAATTTCTAATATTCATTTGCTTGTTGATGGTAAGTCTACTGTCACTACACTGTCATTTTCACCATCAAGAATAGCTAATAGCATTAAAAAAATACACTGTTTTGAAATGTCAATGTTTCCTTCCTACTCATGTCAGTGTTGCTGTGATCCAGATGTCTATTATCTACTTTTTAGCAACATTCTTCATTTTTCTAGAGTGACAACAGTCAGTGTTTCTAATAGGATTTAACAGAGCGATACAACATTTTACCATTTATGGCTTGTATCATATTAATTTTTTTAAGCACTTAGCCTAGTTTCAACTTTTTTTTCCAATTGTTTTTATAAATTTGTCCCTGACACAGACCTGGTGGACGTGACATTGGACATTTCTTTGCCCTTTGTCCTAGTAATTCATAAATTACCTAGTTTTGTTAAATCCACTATTTCTGTTGTGGGGAATTCAGATTATTCCACACTCAAAAAACTCACTACAACCCAGCCTGGACAGAAAAGTATTCCACAAGAGATGAATAATGCACAAGGAAAGAAATACAACATTCACATTTAAACAAAAACATATTTTTGTCCATTAATTAAATATAAATTTAAAAATTTATTTTACTGACACCATGGCAAAAGGTGAAGAATAAATTAAAACTGTATTTGAAAATGATAGTTCTCGGTATTGTAATGTTCTATAATTAACAAACTGTCAGTGGCATGTCATTAGAGGTTAGGGATAGCAACCTCATCATGCAAACCACGTTGCTACAGAAACCAGTACTGTAAGAGTGCACAAAGTGCTTTAGTGCAGGATTCCTGAATGTAAACAAACGGAAGTGGTGGCCTTTTGACTCTATAATAGTCAACGAGGAATAGTTATTCATACTTTGCCTTGTAAAATTTTGGAATAAAGTTTTTTCCTAAGCCATGAAGGAAATGGAGATAGATTTTCCCTACAATGGCTGCTTAAGACCTTAAACAATATTGTTTATTCAGAGACATGTAATTTGGTAATATTCAAATGAAGTGTAAAATTCTAAAAAATGCTTGTTGATAAAAAACATAAGTCTACTGTCACTGGCCACACTAGTCCATTTTCAGAGTTTCTGTCAAGAATGTAACTGATAGCATAAAAAAAATACACTGTTTTACAATCTCACAGGGAAAAAAAAAATAAACATAAAAAAAGAAAACAACTCTTATATAGAAAAATATGCAACTGGCTGGACATTCTTGTGTATATTAAAAGGCAATTTCCAACTGGTTACTATAAGCCAGTGATAGTCGAATGCAAGGTTTCTTAATTTGTGGTCCATGGACCACATGTGAATGGATTCTAGGGAGTCCGTGTACAGAACTTTTTGAAATTGTAACATTTTGAATTATGCTTTTATGTACATTTTGTTCTCTCCAAAAAAAGGAGTCCATAGCCTTCATCGAACATTGAAGGTTCATAGCCTCCATTGAACAATCAAAGAGGCCCATCGACTTCATTGGATAATGAAATGGATCCATGGTACAGCAAATATTAAGAAACCCCGATTTACGGTAACTTGAAGCTAGTGGAAATATGCTTGTGCATTTTAAAATATAAAATTATCAACTGGTTGGGTTCCAGGAATGTCACATGTTCAAAAGTCAACAAATCAAAGCATTCTGACATTATGTTAGAGCATGCTAGACTTGCAAGAGCCTTCTTACACAGCTGTTCCATTCTGCTCTATACAACTAAGTGATACTAAACACTGATTGTCCAGACTATGTATAGACTTGGTCTGTCCATCCGTGTCAAAAGTTTCAAAGTCATTGTGGCTGGACAACTGTGATGTGGAGACGTCTTGTGAGCCATTATCCAAACAAGGCTGGTAATGATGTTGTAGATTTTGAGGCAAACTGGCTGATTCGTCTGTCAGAGGTTCCACAGGTTCATACAAAATCAATGGAATCTGGAGACAAATGATGGGAAACAATCTTAAACTATTCCTTATATGCTGACATTTAAATTATAAATCATCTTACTCTGCAAAAACATACGTGATGTTTATTCCTCTGAGCTTAATATTTTAACTCGTACTTCATTTTATGGTGGGGATCTTGTAAAAATCCTGGTAACTAGATATTTGCTCCCAAACAGTTTTTCGCCTGCTCAGTTATTTCATTTGTCCTTCAAGAAGAACTCTGCATGTCTTGAAGGACAACTTACAGAACCTTTTGGGATAAGAAAGGGAGTGTGACAAGGATGCCTCTTGTCTCCATTTCTTTTCTTACTAGCAATAGACTGGGTTATGAAAACATTGACGACAAACAACAGAAATGGAATCCAGTGGAATCTGACTAAACAGATGATCTACATTTTGCTGATGACTTGGCTCTCCTGTCCCATAACCATAATCAGATGCAGGACAAAATGAAAACACTAGATGAGAGGTCACAGCAATTGGGTCTGAAAATACACAGGGAAAAGACAAAAATAATGAGAACAAATGCAAGAAATCATAACAGGGTTGAACTTGAAGAAACACCATTACAAGATGTAGAATCGTACACATATCTTGGCAGCTATATAGACAAAATTGGAGGGACAGACAGTGATATCAAAATAAGAATACAAAAAGCAAGAGGAGCTTTCACTGCATTGGGAAATATATGGAGATCAAGAGAAATCGGATCCAACACGAAAATAAGAATCTTCAACTCAAATGTGAAGTCAGTCCTATTGTATGGCTCTGAGACATGGAGAACAACAAAAACAACAACCAAAAAGCTACAGACTTTCATAAATGGGCGCTTGCATAGAAAAGATGGATTAAAATGGTATTAGAAGGTTACCAATGAGGAACTGATGACAAGAACCAGACAAGTGCCAGTGGAACAAGAGATGAGAAGATGATGATGGCGATGGATAGGACACACAGTGAGGAAACCTATTGATAGCAGGGGTGGGTAGGTAGGTAGGTAGGTATTAATGCAGAGATAGAAATATGCCTCTGACTTTAAATGAAAAGGAAGAGTGTAACTGATCATACAAACATTTAATTACATGTGTGAGTTATTTATTAAGAAAATACACTACAAAACGAATATAGACACATGCAACTATATATAACCCACCCACCCTTGCTTTATTATTGCTATTTTTCCACCCATCATCTGTGTTGTTTATTTTTCCATCTGTCTGTATCGTTCTTATATGTATTTCTCATCCTATTACGTGTTTGCAGTGTCTATTTTTTTTAACTTGTCTATATCTTTTGTCCTATAAATCTGGCTCACATAGCGATCCCAACAGCTACAGACCAATATCCCTTCTATCATCTCTTTCAAAACCACTAGAGAAACACATTTACAACACCACATTTCAACACTTAACAACAAACAAACTGCTCATTGATAGCCAGTCAGGTTTCAGACCCAAACATTCCTGTCACACAGCTCTCACCAAAATGGCAGACAACTGGCTGTCGAATGTAAATGATGGAAAATTAGGTGGTGCTGTTTTTGTTGACTTCAAAAAAGCATTTGACATGATTGACCACACTATCTTGGCTCAAAAGTTGGAAACCCTCAGAATAGGCCCTAATCCACTAAACATCATCAAATCATTCCTGGCAGATCGACAACAGTTAGTGCTTCACAACAACTCGACATCAGATTTCTCGAAGATAGATACAGGAGTACCGCAGGGCTCTATTCTTGGGCCCCTACTCTTCGCAATGTTCATCAACGACCTGCCACTACATCTAAAATATTCAACATGTGACCTCTTTGCAGATGATTGTACTATCTACACTAGTGACAATGACTGCGTGGCACTTGAAATGACTCTTCAAAGCGATGTAGACAATCTAACAAAATGGAGTAATATGAATCGTATGCGAGTAAACACAGCAAAAACGAAATCTATGTTGATTACCACCAGACAGAAACTCCTAAGCTGCACCAAAAGATCGCTACAGCTACACACGGAATCAATACAAATTGAACATGTAACAGAACACAAAGTTCTAGGGATCACGATTGACCAGCACTTAACGTGGAACTCCCATGTACGGAATTTAACCAAACACTTAGCTCAAAAGACGTACCAGCTAGCCAAAATAAAACACTTCTTAGACGCAGACACTAGACTATTATTCTACACCTCACATATACAGACACATCTAGATTACTGCTCTACACTATGGGATTGTTGCCCTGCTTCCACCTCGAAGAGACTGCACTCCCTGCAAAAGAGAGCAGTACGTCTGATCACCGATAATCGCACGACACCACACACAAGGACAGGAAAAGAACCCAAAATACTGTCGCTAACAAATGTCTTCTCTACAACAAAGCCAAGCTGACTCACACAATTCTATCTAACAATGCCCCGTCGTAGCTACGATCATTGCTTCAAACCAGTAGAAGAGAGGGACAACAATTACATCAGTTACGTCTGCCCAAACCTAGGATCGACCTGTTCAAAAAGAGTCTAGCCTACTCTGGTGCCTACTTATGGAACAGCCTTCCACACCACCTAAAAAGCCTACCTACACAATATTCTTTTAACAAAGCACTTTTCAAACACTTCCTCAACACTGATTATCTACCCCCATAGAAACAGCATTTGCCTGTCAACATCTCATCCATAGGTCAACATTTCTTTTCCTCCTCCGCTCGTTTTTTGTGAATAATTTGTTTTATATTCATGTAATATTATTATTATATTCACTTTAAAATATTATTATATAATGTAATGTATGTGAGAATGTACCCACATAATACTGTACTTTAGAAATGTGAGTCGTGAGAATGTACCTGCATACCACTGCACTTTAAAAATGTGAATTTTTTTTTTTTAACTGCTCAAAGACTTTTCCTGCCCCAGAAGTGCGTAAGAAAGCGTTATTATTATTATTTCATTTTCCACCAAGAATGTATGGACATAAGCGAGAATGTGTTTATGTAATTTTTGTATTGATGATTGATGACACATTCAAAAATACAGATTAATTGTAGACGGATTGACCGCATGAGTGAGTGTCGGTATACAGAATTTATTTATTTTTATTTATTGTTTTATTTATTTTATTTTATTATTACTTTTTTCCCCTAATTACCTAGCTTGTTTGTTTCAAAAAAAAAAAGCTACTAATTTTTTTATATTTTAATTATGATTGCATAATGTAAATGAATGCTGTTATGGTAACTTTATAATGTTGCATGCCTTTAAATTAATGCTTAAAGCATCATGTGAGAATGAAAGGATATAGTATGCAAGATTAATGAGAGTGGAAGGGCAGAATGTTAGACGGGCCTGCGCGCCCAATTCTTTACCCTTCGAAAATAAAGTTCGTTCGTTCGTTCATCCTAGTCACCTGTTTGTATCTCCTTTTAATTAAAAATTTTTGTTTTTACATTTTAAAGACAAAGTATCTCATTCAACCCTTAATGGGTTATAATTAGGATATATAGTGTAGTAAATTCAAGAGAATAATTGCTTAACTTCTTGTATTGGTATTTCTTTTGTTCTGGGTTTGTATTTTTAACTTGCTTTATTATTGTTCTTTTTCTGTGCATCACCTGTGTTGTTTACTTTTTCATCTGTCGTATCGCTTTTATCTGTGTTTCTCATCCTGTTACGTGTTTGCAGTAAACTATAGTATTTTTCTTTGACCTGTCTATATTTCTTGTCCCTGTGACCTGTTTGTAACTGTGGCTGATGAAGGGTGAACCCTGTAACATCCCATGTTTTCTGTGTAGCGTAAAGTTATAAAACTAATTCCATACCATTTTCTTTTTTAATTAATATATTTACTTCCTTCCCTAGCCTTGTGTGAGACAGATGCAACTGGGAACAAATATGTCTGATGTGGGATGATGTGTGTGATGCATATTGCCAACTCAGCACGACAGAACAATGGTGATCTTCACACTCCACACGGCCCACAACAGATTGGGAGACCATCTATTCAGTAAGCTAAAGATAGGGACGGGACCCGCGCTGGTGTAATGGCTACGGCGTTGTACTGGCGACCAGGTTTTCATGGTTCAAACCCGGGCGTCAGCGTTTGAAGGAATGTTTACGACCGGAAATTTGACTGAATAACCTGAACGGCTCCTGCACATAAATCCCGTGTGGATGGGAAGGAGTGAAGCTCCTGACTGGGTTGGAAGGAAAGTCCACTGACCCCCCTGCCTCGCAATGACATGTCATTGGGCCAAAAGAGCTGGAAAGCTCAAGTGCCGCTGGTTAGAAAAAAAAAGATAGGGACGGCCGATGGGTGTAACTGTGGGGCCGATTGGTGTAACTGTGGCACCGATAAAATAACTTCCAAACATCTGCTTCAAAGATGCCCAACAAATGAGGAACAAAGAAATATGCCCGTTATGAGTACCATTACTGGAAAAACTTGATGGAGATACACATAGCCCCAAGCTGACCACTGCAGTCTTTGAAAATATTCAAGTAGACGTCTGAAAGTACACAAAGAAGAAGGATGATGTGTGCGTGTGTCCTCTTTGGTGACCTGGTTGTACCACTTCTATCCTCCAATTCTACGCAAGCACTCAGCCATGACAAATTTGTAACTTCTTGGTTGTGTGTTTTTTTTTTTTGTTCTTCATATTTCTGAGCCACACAATAGGACTGGCTTGACATCTGAGTTGAAGATTCTGATTTTTGTGTTGGACACGATTTCTTTTGATGTCCATATATTTTCCAAAGCAATGAATTGCATTGTTACCATATATTAAAAAAAGGGGAGCAAAGAATAGTAACACTGTAAACTACCAAGCATGTCATACAAGGCGACTAAGGAGGGTTGGGCATAGGACAGGTTACCCCCATCTTGTAGAAACTTTAACCCACAAAAACTTCAGCAAACAATCATAATGAACTATATAGTAGTAGCCCCCTTCAGTCATAACTGACTATGGGAATGGGCCCCTGGGGGGGTAGCCCTTCAGTCATAACTGACTATGGGAATGGGCCCCTGGGGTGGTAGCCCTTCAGTCATAACTGACTATGGGAATGGGCCCCTGGGGTGATAGCCCTTCAGTCATAACTGACTATGGGAATGGGCCCCTGGGGTGGTAGCCCTTCAGTCATAACTGACTATGGGAATGGGCCCCTGGGGTGATAGCTCTCAGCTGCTTTTTTTTTTTTCCCTGGTGTTTCTTTTAGCGTGTTCTTTTCTCTTCTGCTTGTTGCAAGAGCTTCTTTTTGCCCAATATAAGGTAGCACCATAGGATGCATCACTACTTGGTGCGATTGGCAGCTTCATCCTCCCAGGTTGTTGGATTTACGTCCATTGCCTTCATGTCTCTCTTACACACATCTTTAAACCTCAGCTGCAAACGCCCAGCTGTTCTTGTGCCATCAGCCAGTTGTCCGCAGAAAATATCTTTGGGGATGCGACCAATCTTCCATGCAGTGGACATGGCCAAGCCAGCATAGTCAAAGCAGTGTTTACATGCTTTGAAGGCCAACACCTCAACATTTGTCACTTTAATGGATTAAATAAATCATTATATACTTAAGGGGAGTGACTATTATTGTATCTTGCATGATTGAAGGTTTGATGTTTTATGAAAGTAGGGATGATACAGTCTTAATAGCAAAAAGTGAAAAGGAGCTGCAGGAAATGGTTGATACAATAGTGACAGAAAATGGAAATAAAGGCCTCAGCCTTAATAGCGAAAAAGACAGAAGTAATCATTATCTCAAAGAAAATGGCTTCCCCAGAATGTACTATCAAAGTAAGTGGAGCATTTTTAAAACAGGTCAATAAATTCAAATACCTGGGCACATGAATAACAACGGATGGAAGATGCATCTCAGAAGTGAGGAGCAGAAAAGCTCAGGCAAAAGCAGCATTATATAAAATGAAGAGTATTTTATGCAACAATTCTTTGTAATTGGAAGTAAGACATAGAGTTCTTCAGTGTTTTATAGAACCAATCTTGACATATGGGAGTGAGTCATGGACAATTAGTAAATAATAGGGAAGGGACTAGAGGCCACAGATATGTGGCTTTATAGAAGCAAGTTAAAAATACCATGGACAGCCAAAAAGAGTAATGAGGATGTCCTGAAGGAGGCCAATGTGCAAAGGAAACTTATTTCACAAGTTAGAAAGAAGCAATCCACTTTTTTGGGGGCATGTTATGAGAAGAGAAAAGCTGGAATATATCATAACAACAGGTAAGACTGAAGGAAAAAGAGATAGGGGAGGACAAAGAGAGCAAATACTGGACAGTTTGTCATCGTGGCATTGAAAGAAGTCAACAGCAGAATTAATAAATTGTACTGGAGACAGGAAGTTGTGGAGAGACATGATCTCCTATGCCACTAGGCATGGTACTTGAAGAAGAAGAAGGTAGGGATACTTCACATTATTTGTGAGAGAGATATTATATGCACATCTGAGACCTATGTATCCTTAAATAAATTTTGGATTGCATATTGCACTTCCGTCAATATTTGCACATCTTCTGTACAACTGTGTATATGGGGTGTGCCATTGTCGATGCATTATGTTCTAAAGTAATTAGAAGGACAGAAAACAACAAATCCTTCACCTCAGCTGGTGTTGAAGCTGTTGAAGCTGTTGAAGCTGTTGGCTGCTGTGCAGTATTTGACATCACATTTTCCTCATCATTCTTGTCTTCTGTGTCCGACGGGCTTGTATCATCCAACCTGGCATGGTCTTTGGTGTCATGACCCAGAAGTTTTCGTTCATCAGTCAGAGGAGATGGGAGAGGGGATAGGGAACTGGGTTGGATTACATACCTGAAAATATAAAAAAGTTTAATCTCTACTGTGCTGTGATATTCTATTTTTAACAGTCATAGACTGGGTGATGCGACAGATAACAGAGGGCAGTCCAAGAGGAATAAGATGGATGGACTACATTTTCTACATTAGAAGATCTGGAATATGCAGATGACATTGCACTACTAGCACATTCACATCAACACATCCAGGAAAAAACGGAGACTTAATAAGTTTAGCCAGCAGGTGGGCTTGAACATCAATTTAAGGAAGTCAGAGGTCATGACGCTCAATGTGAGCAACCCTGAGCCCATATCAGTAAGGAATCAGCAACTCGTACAGACAGACACCTTCACATATCTAGGATGCATAGTAACACCAGACGGTGGGGCAGGCAAAGACATCAACATCAGAATGAATAAGGCAAGAACAGCCTTTTTTAGCCTAAACAACATCTGGAAGTCCTCTCAATACATCATCATCATCATCATTCTCCCTTGGCCATTGACTGACATGACTAAGCAGTCTCCGGCCATCACACCTTGCGGCGTCATAGGGCAACAAGAAACTATCCGTTGTTCCGTTACACCTAACGGCGTTTATTGGTACAACAGATTATTAATTGTTGTTTCTTTGATCAGTGACAAGCAAGCGGATGATCAGTCCACTGTGCCCCGAACTTGCCCTCGAGTGTATTCTACTTTTGCCGCCATAAAACCATTTCACCATGCCAGCCATACTTCCATCCAGCCAAAATTTTATTCGGGACCGAAGGTCCGCGAAAAAGGACAGTCTGGTACAGGCACAGCTCTCACTCGCTGCCTCCACTATGCTGGGAGGACCCGGCGACCGGGACCACACACAGCCTTGAGAGGACAAAGATCGCCTTAAAGGCCTCTCAATACAGCACAAGCACAAAATTAAGATTATATCAGAGCTGTGTGCTTTCTGTGCTTCTCTATGGTGTAGAATGCTGGAGAGTTACAGAGAAGGAAATGTCGAAATTGTCCTCTTTTCACACAACATGCCTAAGAAAAATTCACCGAATCTTTTGGCCGAATACCATCACCAACCAAGATCTGCTTACTCGGAGCAAGCAAGAGGACATGCACACCATCATAGCTGGCAGACGCTGGAGCTGGGTTGGCCATGTCCTCAGAAGAGACCCCAATGCCATCACAAGAACAGCTATGCTTTGGACCCCTGAAGGAAAACGAAAGAGAGGCCAACCAAAAACAACCTGGCGGAGGACTGTGGAGGCTGAGATGCAAAAAATGAACCAGAGTTGGGGCACTGTACGAAGGATGGCCACCGACCGAGCAAAGTGGAATCAATTTGTTGTTGCCCTACAAGACGCCACTAGGCGTGATGGCCACTGACTGCTTTGACGGTCGGCGGCTAAGGATTAAAGAAGAAGAAAGTGCTGTGATATGCTAAAGCAAAGGCTTAAAAAGGGGGGAAGGATCTCGTTACATGCTAACTGAGGCATATTGGGAATATGGAGTAAGACCCATATTTTCTTGACCATTGGCACCGGTACCCAATTCATGAGGCTGGGTCGACCCCGGAGCCGTTTGCGGTCTAAAAAAAGTCCCATCTCAACTGGGGTTCGAACCATGGACCACCGAGCTAGGAAGCCAGTGCACTAACCACTGCACTACCACGGCTCCTAAGGAATAAAACATTATTATTTATTGATTTCTTCCTCTAGATTTATATGCTGAGATTATTCAAACAAACATGGCAGTAGATGAAATTCCTGTTTTTTTCTCCAGACTCATTATGAAGCATATGGTACCGACTTATAGACCTCATTAACGCAAGCAAAACAAACTTTTTTCTTTTCTGAAGGATTGCACATCACAGCCAGAACAGGTATATGCTTTTATGCACTGATAATACATGCTCTAACCATCTTCAATTTTTCTTTGTTATTTCATCAAGTTATTATTGCAACCGTGATTACTCATTTTTTGCACCAGATAATAATTGCATCATCATTACTATATTATTTTGCGCTCCTTACGGAGCAAGCATCCCCCACTGTAGCTGGTCTTCTTGCAGGAAGCCTGCACCAAGCATTCAGATGCTCTTGTAGCAGTGGTATCTGTTGCAATGATGAGGTTTCCAGCCGCAAGCACAACCTCATACTAGTCACCTTAGCACAACCTCATACTAGTCACCTTAGCACAGCCTCATACTAGTCACCTTAGCACAACCTCATATTAGTCACCTTAGCACAACCTCATATTAGTCACCTTAGCACAACCTCATATTAGTCACCTTAGCACAACCTCATATTAGTCACCTTAGCACAACCTCATATTAGTCACCTTAGCACAACCTCATACTAGTCACCTTAGCACAACCTCATACTAGTCACCTTAGCACAACCTCATATTAGTCACCTTAGCACAACCTCATATTAGTCACCTTAGCACAACCTCATAATAGTCACCTCAGCACAACCTCATATTAGTCACCTTAACACAACCTCATATTAGTCACCTTAGCACAACCTCATATTAGTCACCTTAGCACAACCTCATACTAGTCACCTTAGCACAACCTCATATTAGTCACCTTAGCACAACCTCATATTAGTCACCTTAGCACAATCTCATATTAGTCACCTTAGCACAACCTCATACTAGTCACCTTAGCACAACCTCATACTAGTCACCTTAGCACAACCTCATATTAGTCACCTTAGCACAACCTCATATTAGTCACCTTAGCACAACCTCATATTAGTCACCTTAGCACAACCTCATATTAGTCACCTTAGCACAACCTCATATTAGTCACCTTAGCACAACCTCATATTAGTCACCTTGTACAATTTGTCATATTCTTTCTTTGTCCCTTCAGAGACCCTAGGGAACCATACAGGGGCAGATAATAAAATGTTCTCACAGAATATGAAGAATTCTTCTTTGTCTGCAAACAAAATAATAAGAGATAAAACTTAAATCCTGAAGGGAATCCCTCAAATACTGAAGTTCACAGTAAGGGAATCCCTCAAATACTGAAGTTCACAGTAAGGGAATCCCTCAAATACTGACGTTCACAGAGAAAAAAACTCTTGAGAAAATTTATTACAAGTCTGTATCCTTTTATCCGAACTCCCGAAAATGAAAAATCCTCAAAATCGAAATTCCCTAGGCAACTTTGGGCCATTTTTAGTGACTTTTAGAACATATTTTCACAACTTTAGGAAATTTTGAGCACATCTGAGCAACTTTAGGCCATTTTTAGTGACTTTTAGAACATATTTTCACAACTTTAGGAAATTTTGAACACATCTGAGCAACTTTGGGCTATTTGGGCTACTTTTCTAACATGATTTGTGTGACATTTGGAAACGGAATAAAAATTTGGTTTCCAAAACACAGCTGTCCCCAATGATTTCAGATAAAAGGATACAGACTATACAAAATCAGATGCTATTTAAAAACCCATTCCAATACTCACACAATATCTCCTAGTTCAAGCTTGAGGTCATAGCTGGGATTGATAATGACGTAGGATATAGTGGATCTTTTGTCACTAACTTCACCTGTTAAAATAAAAATTACATTTTTTCTAACACATCAGTATTGATAAAATAACATGCAATCACGTATGAAACTGTTATATTTATTAATTAACAGGTGTACGATTGCCTAAACCGTTAGAGTGCTTTCATCTCACGGCACAGCTCCTGTGTTCCAGGATCAAAACCTGGTAGCATCATACTCCAGTCTACCTAGCTGTGAATGGGTACTTGCCTCTTGAGTTAGGGATGGAGAAAAAAAAAACAAAGAAGGGAACTAGTCACAGCACCTCATTAAAAAAAAGTTGGACCGAGTAGGGTGACGTCTCTAACACTTTACTCTCTTATGGCAGATTCTGCTAAAGGAAAACCTTAACCTTTTTCTATTTACTAAACCATAAACTGCTCTCCATAATTAAGTATGATTTAATGTTAACTCTACCTCGAAAAGCATTTCGGTCCTTTTATTGTAAAGATAATCAGGAGGGGGAGGGGGCTGTCCACGGGTCATGTCTCGCAAGTCTCATCTTCCAGTTTTTTGTGTGTGACTGTCCTTTCAGGTACAACTGCTTCAGTAGATCATATACTGAGGCAGCCAGAAGACCCCTTGTACCTAATTCTACAGAAAGGCAATGCCTCTAAACAGCAGACAAACAATGTCTTCAGGCACACAGCAGACAAATGTGTCTTTAAGTAAACATTAGCAAAACAGGGGTCAATTTGTCTTCATTGTTTGCTGTTTACACAACCACATTTATTCCTCTGATAACATTTGGTATAAGGATCAATGATGGTGTGAGGATAAGGGGTAGTCTGACGGGGTGCTCATATGGATGATGGCAGATAATTGGTGGATTGGGTGTCATCCCAGACATTCCCAGGGCTTTCTCACCCCTTTTCACCTTGTTAACAATAGGGCAGTTATGAGAGACTTTCCTGTTTTTTTTTATTTAAATTTTTTTTTTATTTTTGGAAAGGGGAGGACACACATGTTACGGTAGTTTTATTGATATCGTCTGCTAGAATTGGCAGTGCGCATTTTTAGGGTCAATGGAATTAATATCCATTGACCCTAAAAATGCGCACTGCCAATTCTAGCAGACGATATCAATAAAACTACCGTAACAACACACATAAATTCACACAATTTTACAGTTCTGATTTATGTATTTGGACTGAGTGGAGGGGGGAGAAGATACTATATTTAGATATCGGAAATCAGATTTTATTATCTTGAATTTACTGCATTATATATATCCTAATTATAACCCATCAAGGGTTGAATGGGATACTTTGTCTTTAAAAAAAAACAAATACAAAAAAAAGCAAACAAAGTCTTGAAGCACACAGCAGACAAATGTGTTGTTAAGTAAACATCAGCAAAACAGCGGTCAGTGTGTCTTTATTGTTTGCTTTTACACAACCACATCGATTCCTCTCATAACATTGGTAGCCTGTTTCAAGCTTCTCTCATTGCCTTATAGTTTCTCCCACAAATGGACTGCTGAAGGTCATGCTGATAATCTACTTCTCTTATGGAGGTGATGGTCTTAGAGATTATGTTCTACCGCTTGCTTGTTCTCTTCACATGGGCACATGTCTGTCTGTCTGGTTCTCAACTTGTCGAACCGTCTGAGTTTAAATCTGCAGTGGCTGTTTCTCAGGTTGAAAATTACCGTTTGATTTATTCTTGTAAAGAAGTTTAATGCTTCTGTTTCATCTGGCTTTGAGTGCTTTCTATGCTATTTTTTAAATTTAACTTACTTACTTAGTCGTTCCCCTTCTACCGTGAGGTGTAGCATTAGAGGTTTTTTTTTTTTTTATTTAAGTTAAATTTAATTATTGCTTTTACCTCTTCATATGTTGCCCAACTGTCAATTTGAATTTTGCTTCCGTCTTTTTTGGCAAGTATATCTTTCTTCTAATTTCCATATATCTTGCAGTGATCAGCAATCCACTGTACTTTTGCTTTGTTGAATTTAAAGCTGGTTTCTATTAGTCCATCTGAGAGACTGTCTAGGTCTTTGTTTCTAAGGTTCCTTGGAGCAGTTGTGTCTGAAAGGAAATCTGTCAGGAACACTATCTTGGCTCTAGCATTATCCTGGTTTTTCCTTGATGGTTATTGCAGCTGTTTTCAAATTCTTGTACCTCAGCTTTGAGGTTGTTTACAGTGGCCACTGAGACTGAAGGATGGAAAATATATTCTTCATGAAAGGAAAAATAACTAAGATTTGTTTGATGTACAGAATGCATAATTGTTGAACATTGTTTGACACTATTTGACCAGTTTTTGCTGTTAAATAAAATTCATTAGTAAAGGACAAGGCTGTTGAAAATTGATTGTCAGTTGGATAACAGATGTACTGTCAAAGTTCACATCTATTAACCACTAATTCTCTCCAACGCACAACATCTATAAAAGGAACGAATGAACCACATCACTTAAACAGAGTCTAAGAAATATTCATCTCTGGCGAGCTATAAGCCAGTACTAGATCACACTTAGACATGGACTAAATAAAAGGAAAAGAAAGCTTCTATAAATAAAGTAATAACAGGAATATTGAGTAAACACCACACTGCAACATTGGCATTGGCTGCAAATGAGCAAGACGCTCTGCAGTCCTAGTTAAAACAAACAACAACAGTAGTTTCAAAAACAAAGTAAACAAGACAGAAAGTGCTTGCAAGCACCAAAGATAAGGACAATGTCTTCAAGCTGAACAGAACAGATCAAGTCTTAACTGTAATCATGTAATGTGAGTCCCTGTGTCTGCATCCTGCACTTGACCATTTGAATAATGTCTTGTCTCTCAGGTGATAGAAGTCCACTTTGTAACATTTCATTATGGGGTGCCAAGGACATCTGAAGATACATAAAAGAGCAATGTTCAGGGGCACAATGAGTGGTACTGAATGATGTTTTATGAACACAAATGTGGTATTGAATGATGTTTTATGAACACAAATAAGTGGGACTGAGTGATGTTTTATGAACACAAATAAGTGCTATTGAATGATGTTTTATGAACACAAATAAGTGGTACTGAATGATGTTTTATGAACACAAATAAGTGGGACTGAGTGATGTTTTATGAACACAAATAAGTGTTATTGAATGATGTTTTATGAACACCAATAAGTGTTACTGAATGATGTTTTATGAATATAAATGAGTGTTACTGAATGATGTTTTATGAACATAAATGAGTGTTACTTAATGATTTTTTATGAACACAAATAAGTGTTACTGAATGATGTTTTACAAACACAAATGAGTGGTACTGAATGATGTTTTATGAACACAATTAAAATTGGTAGTGGTTTATCATTTACCTAGTGACAGTAATGATAATTTTCTTCTAAGGCTGATGATCTGTTTAATATTTCATTGCCCCTGTTCCTTTGTGATTATATGACCATCTTATCATGCCATCCAAGATCTTCACTCACTGCCTTTATATCTCCCCCCCCCCCCTTCCCAATCACTCCCAGACAGACAATTAACACTGTAAAATCCACTCCTTTTGACTTTGTTTATTTTTGTTCAACAATAAATTATCATTGTTTTTTATCCACTTTCCAATGTGCACTTTCCAAATCTTTAAGTTTCTGTTGTGTAATGCTTCTCCACCTTTTTCATGATCATATCATGGTATTTTATCTTCCATGTGTTTCACATATACTTTATTTCTTATTTTGTAATGCTTCACCTTTTTCATGATCATGTCATGGTATTTTATCTTCCATGTGTTTCACATATACTTTATCTCTTATTTTGCATCTTTTACAATGGCTTAACAACCTGAATAATCTGTTTTATTTTTTGTTTTAGATTCTAGTCATACACTATAACAATACTACTTTCACAGTTATAAACAGGCCACTGAATATTAGAAAGTACTAAACACTGTTTTTGTAGATGAGGTGAACTATGGGATCTTGATAAGGTGAAATTAAGGGATCTTAATGAAGTGAACTAGGGATCTTGATGAGGTGGACTAGGGAATCTTGATGAGGTGGACTAGGGAATCTTGATGAGGTGAACTAGTTAATCTTGATGAGGTGGACTAGGGAATCTTGATGAGGTGGACTAGGAATCTTGATGAGGTGGACTAGGGATCTTGATGAGCTGAACTAGGAAATCTTGATGAGGTGGACTAGGGAATCTTGATGAGGTGGACTAGGGAATCTTGATGAGGTGGACTAGGGAATCTTGATGAGGTGAACTAGTTAATCTTGATGAGGTGGACTAGGGAATCTTGATGAGGTGGACTAGGAATCTTGATGAGCTGAACTAGGAAATCTTAATGAGGGGAACTAGGCAATCTTGATGAGGTGAACTAGGGAATCTTGATGAGGTGGACTAGGAATCTTGATGAGATGAACTAGGGAATCTTGATAAGGTGAATTAAGGTATCTTGATGAGGTGAGCTAGGGAATCTTGATGAGGTGAACAAGAGAATCTTGATGAGATGAACTAGGGAATCTTGATAAGGTGAATTAAGGTATCTTGATGAGGTGAGCTAGGAAATCTTGATGAGGTGAACAAGAGAATCTTGATGAGATGAACTAGGGAATCCTGATGAAGTGGATTAGGGAATCTTTATGAGGTGAACTAAGAGATCTTGATGAGGTGAACTAGAAGATCTCAATGAGGTGAAGTAGGGGATCTTGATGAGGTTGACTAAGAGATTTTGATAAGGTGGACTAGAAGATCTCAATGAGGTGAACTAGGGAATCTTGATGAAGTGAACTAAGGGATCTTGAAGAGCTGAACTAGGGAGTCTTGATTGTTGTTGTTATTACTGAACAGAATCGACATCATTGTACTCCAGGCAAACCCATAGGTGCTCAGTCTCCCTCAGTATATGTCGAAGAGTGTGAATGCTAACTGTTCCTGTAGCTTGCTGGTTGTATACACGACAGATGCACCCTCTCATACGTCCATCTCTACTAGCCTTAAGTTTGATGCTAAATTCCAACAGTCTTAACCTTGATGATTCATCTATTGCTGTGTCATTCTCTAACAGGCAATCATTAATTGTTCTCAGTATCTCTCCCTAATCCATATCCAGTATCCTCACTGTGTGTGATCTTGATGCTAGTCTGTCAGCTCCCTCATTACCACATACCCCTGCATGACCAGGACAGTAGATCGACACCAGCTCTTGTAGATTCGAAGCTTCTATGATTGTTTTCCATTCATGCCACAACCAACTACTTTGAACCTTTCAAAGCATAGATTGAGAGTCTGACACAATGACTACCTTTGTTAATGAAATTTCAGTTAGCCACCTTAAGGCTGCAGTAATATCCTCGACCTCCATTCTCATGCTGGAAGTTGTTATCTTGTAAGCCCCGCTATGTTCAGCAATGATTCTGCCCTGTACCCCAGCAGAGAAGCCCCAACCGGATTTCTTACCATGGATCACAGACCCATCTGTATACACAATGGCATCATTATCCCCGGCATGATCATGCATCAGTTGATTAATTTCCAGTTCTGCTTTTCCATTGCCCCAAGTTCTACAGTCTCTGCCAAGACTGATGATGACTTGCTGGTAGTTAATCCAGTTCTCATCTGACATACTCCACGCTTCCCCTTTGAATATATTGCCAACTGTGGTCACCTGCTTGATTTTTGTCTCTGCCTGTGCCATCCATGACATCCCTCTCTTTATTCTTGCTCCCTTAATGTCAGCCATGTTTCCATGCAGGGGGTGCTGTTTGTCTGTGGTTACTCGCAAATAGGCTTTTGCTTGGGCCATCGCATATCTGGATCTAATCGACAGCACTCCAAGCATGTACTTCATTGTCACAGTGGAGATATCTCATGTACAGCCCAAGACTATACGCATCCCTTCATTTTAAATGCTTTCTAGTCGATCACATTGTGTTACTGACATCGTGAGTATTCCCAGCCAATACTCAATGACCGATATGACTAGCTGATGATAAAGAAGAATTCGTAATCTCTGCTCCAGAAGCACAGCGGCCATTATTTTCAGGGCTGCTAGACCTCTCCTGCATTTCTGTGTGATTTGCTCAACATGGTACTTATCCGAGAGCCCACGATCAAACGTTACTCCGAGGTATTTCAGCTCTTCATGCCTTTCAATTTTCTGTCCATTGAGAGTAGTATCTGGGAGGTCTGTTTTCACAATAGAGTTGTTCAAGGAGCACCACATCATGCAGGCCTTGTTGGGATTGACTTAAGAGCCAGTTTCCTAATGCATTTAGACACCTCCGGTAGTGTCCCATGTATGCTTATTAACCATTTCTTGTCGGTCAGAGCCAGTTCTGTAAATGATCATATCATCAGCAAAAGTCAATGTTCGTCCCAACCCAGTTGGCTGAATGGTGGCTACTTTTGCTGTATAGATATTAAGCAGCACCGGTGATAGTGGAGAACTCTGGGGTAGTCCTGGGAAAATGGGCATTGTTCTGATGTCCATGTTTCCAAGCGAAATGCCACTGACCTCTCAGTTAAAGCAGCTGCTATCCATCTTGAAAGCTAAGGGTTAACACCGCAAGCCATTACACACTTTATTAATGTTGCAAAGTTCACACTGCTAAAAGCATCCTCTAGGTCAATTGCTACAGCAACCGTTTCTCGCTTATCCTGGAACCCTTCGTACACATCATAAGCAAAAGTTCCAGCGTTACCCCATGTTACTTTCACGGGTCTATAGCTGCCTAGAGTATCAAGTGAGATCTGTGTATTTTCGAGGTGATTCATTATTTTTCGTGCTACTATCTTTTCTGGTAGTTTACCATAGACATTCTGCATTGTGATAATTCTATAGCTGCTGAGAAGTGTGGGGTCTTTACCGGGTTTAGGAAGTGGCCTTAGGTAACTATGTAGCCAGTCTTCTGGCACCTCAGCATTCTGTTGTTGAAATCACTCACCACACTCTTAATGCCTGTGCCATCGAGCTATTTAATGTGGTGATACTGTACACCATCAGGACCCAGGGCAGTGTTCCTACTGGATTTTAAAGTGCACATAGCGTCTTCTTTGGATATGAGGTCGAAATATCTTGATGAGGTGAACTAAGGGATCTCGATGAGGTGGAGAAAGAAATCTTGATGAGGTGGATTAGAAGATCTCAATGAGCTAAACTAGGGAATCTTGGTGAGGTGAGCTAGGGAATTTTAATGAGGTGAACTAAGAGATCTTGATGAGGTGAACTAGGGGATCTTGTAACTTGCTTTGTTAACAAGTAAAATGTCTTAAAAAGTTTCTCATCTAAAACTATGCCTCACTGTTAGAATTTCTTCTATTAGCTAGTAAACTATTTTTAAAAGTTTTTCTCTGCACATATAACATACCGAGACAGCCTCAGTTCCTGAATGATACTGTGTGCGATAGATTCCAATAGGAATTTCACAGGCAGTTGAGCAAAGCTTCTGATACAGCCTGCCATAGGTTCGAATCCAAAGGTCATCTTTAGCAATTTTAACCTGTTGGGAGATTATTACAATCATCAACTTACATTCACAGAAAGACACTAATAACATTTTATTTTTTTATGTTTTGAGCCTGTAAGTTCTTGACATAAATCTTTTTACCCCAGAATGATTGATTGATTTTTGGACCATGCAAATAAAGATTGGTGTTTATTTTGTGCGTGGCATACTCAGTTCAACACCACATGGATTATAATTTGGCTGTATAGTGTTCTTTTTTCTGTACAGTATATTACATTTGTTGTTTTTCCAGACTGCAAATTCCCTGGAATTTGGTGTTGTTTCTTAATGTCTGTGGTGTTTAAGGTGTATCCCTTTCTATTCCCTTAAGTATATGTCCCTTTACCCTGCATTTTGAAGAGTTGGTAGACTTTGATTTATTGTATTTTTCCTTATGTGGTGGAAACTGAAATTATCTCTAGTATTTCTATTAGGCATAAGCGGATTTTTTTAGGTTTGGTAATTTATCTTACATCTTGTACAGAACTTGTGTGGTGAATATTATGTTTATGTATTTTGGTTCGCCCTTAATCATTCTCATCTGCTCTGGTAGTTATGCTAATTTTTGTTTCGGTAATATACAATTTTATTATGTTGTGCAGCTATCTGGGTCAACTTTTAGTACAGTTTCTAGTGATGGGGATGATGAATATTGTGCTTTCAAGTACTCTATGGGTGGTTTTCTTTACTGTTCGTATATATCGTGCATGTTAGCACATATTGTGTTAAGGTATTTTTCTCAAGACATGTCCCACAGTTGGGTTTCCCCCTTCATAAAATATCCTATTACATAAAAAATAATACACTATGAGAAAATGCATAACAAAATCATGCAGACAATATATAGGGCAATAACATCTGAAGTAGTCTGGATATCTGGTCAAGATTAAAACAGTTCAATAATCAATATAAAGCAATGAAAAAAAAGAGAAAATTGTAATAACAGTAGAAGAAACTTAAAATAATCCATTTGTATATCACGAATCTGAACCCAAAACCTCTGAGTTACAACAGGTAAGCTCTACCACTAAACTATCAAATTGCCAACAAGATCAGTTTTAAGATTCAAATACCAAGCAAGCACACCAGGCTTGGAGACTTTCAGTTTAGCATCTTCATCATTAACATCATCAATCCTTTCATTTTAACTAAATAAAATGGCATTATTAATCAATGACTCACAGTTGTCAAATGACCTGACCCAACAGCCATGTCGATTCCCAGCAGAAGTCTCACAAATGTGATCAAATAATCTTTCACAAAAGCCTGGAAAGAATAAATACACAAATGTCATCATTCATTCACTACTCATGATCTTTGTTCACATGACATAGGAGGCATAAACATAAGTCTTCAACATATTCTATAAAAGAATATTCCAGAACCCAGTAACTGTATTGTGAGAGGAAATGCTCTAACCACTTAGCACATTGGATGCTCATAAAACAGTATTCTTGTAAAACAGCATCCCTATAACAGTGTCCCTATAAAACAATGTCCCTATAAAACAGTATCCTTATAAAACAGTATTCTATAAAACAGTATTCCTATAAGGGACCGAAAACGCATCAAAAGTGAGGAATGCAGTAAGTGACCCATAGCTTGACTGCTTGCGTCAGCGAACCAGAGCTGACCAAGACCCTACTCCACCTCCAAGTGGTGGTCCTGGAAATAGGCTGCATCACTGCAGTCTGGCTGAGAGAGTAGGGATCGAAGAGGGAAGGCTAACCCGGTCCCACAAATGCCATGCCGAAAACAGATGTGTCGGGCCGAAAGGCGCAGATATTGCAACTTTGCTGTAAACGGCGACACAACGTAACAAACGTCCTTTTTAGAACGAACGCAGCAGAAGAAGAAGTATTCCTTTAAAACAGTATCCCTATAAAACTCCATACAAATTATCATCATCATCATCATCGTCTTCAAGGAGCAGATGACTTCAACAAACTTACGCTAAGTCTTCCTCTTCAGTGCCATCAGCTCAAGGCCTTTCCAAATCTTCCTTGTTCCTTTCATAATTGTCTCCAATTCTCTTTTCCATGTGTGTATTGATCTACCTCACCTGTGTGTATTGATCTACCTCACCTGTGTGTATTGATCTACCTCACCTGTGTGTATTGATCTACCTCACAATGTCTTACCAATTGGTTTCCAGAACAAGAACTGCTTTGTAATACTATCACCAGGTGTCCTCAGTGTGTGTCCACCAGGTATCCTCAGTGTGTGTCCACCAGGTGTCCTCAGTGTGTGTCCTATCCATCACCTCCATATTCTTCTCATGTTTTGTTATCGTAATTATTACATGCTACCATGTTTTTTTTCTCTCACTGTGTTATCTTCTACATGATTTGCTATATAAATTGTTCAAGACTCCAACAAAAACATGTCATGTATCTAGAGAACTAAAAATTCCTAGCAATAAGAAACTTCTTAGACTGCAACTAGGAATGAACTATTTAACACTAGAAGAGCTTTACTGTACAGAGCGTCTAGAAATAAAATAATATAGAGCATTTCCTACTAAAATGTAGGAACTATGAAGGACAGAGAAAACCAATATTAGATGATTTCCTGGCATGCAGTTCATCTATAACTATGGAACAGGTGTTGAGAATAGATAGACCTAGAGAATTGCACAATACAGTAAAACAGTATATAACAAGAACTAAAATTAATATATAAGGATCAATGATGGTGTGAGGATAAGGGGTAGTCTGATGGGGTGCTCATGTGGATGATGGCAGATAATTGGTGGATTGGATGTCATCCTGGACACCCCCTGGGCTTTCTTCCCCTTTTTCACCTTGTTAACAACAGGGCAGTTATGAGAGGCTTTCCTTTTTTTCTTTTCTTTTGTTGTTGTTTGTATTTGTTTTTTATTTTAACTTTTTTTTGGTAATGGGAGGGCACACATACATACATTCACACAGTTTTACAGTTTTCATTTACTATATTTGGACTGAGTGGAGGGAGAAGATAATATATTTAGATATCAGAAAAAAAGATTTTATTATCTTGAATTTACTCCAATATATATCCTAATTGGAACCGCAATAGCACAATGGTTAGTGCATTGGCTTCCTAGCTTGGTGGTCAATGGTTCCATCCCCAGTTGAGGTGGGATGTTTAGACCACAAACGGCTCTGGGGTCAACCCAGCCTCATGAATTGGCACAAGAGCAACACTGGGAATGTTAAGGCAGCCGGCATGATGCTGACCACATTACCCCTACAGTGCCTATTGTCAAGAAAATATAGGTCTAACACCATATTCCCAATATGCCTCAATGGGCATGTAACAGGATCCTTTACCTTTTTATATATCCTAATTATAACCCATCAAGGGTTGAATGGCATACTTTGTCTTAAAAAAAACAACGTAATTTGCTCTTTAGAATATAGTTTAAATATAAGCTTATATAGCTTATATAGAATATATATAACCCAATCTCCTTTTGACCATTTAATCTAGTGGTTCTGTCTGTGGCTGCCCAAAAAGATGTCTTCCTTGATTATATATATATATACTAGTGTAAAAGCTCGTCATAAGACAGGAGTTAAATTCAAAAGCACCAATATCTAACAGCAATTTTACTTATTCAAAAGTATTTAAAAAAACCAAAATATTTGTTTTACATCTGATGTTAAAAATCTGAACATGACAGAAGAGCATCTTGATTTTCTGTTGTTTTAATCTGGTACAACTTAAATCATGGATCTCCGCATCTTCTAGTAAAACTTTACTAATAATGTAGTTTTACACTCTTTAATATTAATCTACTTTTAAGTACTCATTTTTAATGAAAAAATACACCGATATAAGGGAACCAAATAATTTTGTACAAAGTATGAAAGAGAGATGTTAGGGGCACCGTCATTTGCACGTTATTCTTTCCGTGTTGTTTCCCCGGTGTCTCTAAGAAGATAAAGAAAGAAAAGGATTACTGCTCCCTCAAGCATGTGATAACAGGCAGCCAATAAGAGAGCTGTGCATGGAACTACAATTTCATCATGTAAAACTGGAGACAGGAAGTTGTGCAGAGACTTGATCACCTACGCCACCAGGCATGGTACTTAAAGAAGAACAAGGTTGAGTAGCCTCAGGACATCTACATTAGACTAATCAATTGGCCGTTTAGTTCTTCATATTCTATAAAGGAAGATTCCAGAACCCAGTAACTATGCCGAGAGGAAATGCTCTAACCACTTAGCCAATTGGATGCTCGTAAAACAGTATCCCTGTAAAATTATCACAGTAAAACTGTATCCCTGTAAAACTTACTTACTTACTTAGTTGTTCCCCTTCTACCATGAGGTGTAGAGGTTTGGCAGAGAGAGCGCCAGACTATCCTATCGGCTGTCTTCCTCCTGGCCTGGTTCCATTCTAGTCCTCGGTCCTTCAAAGATTGTCTAATGTTGTCCTCCCAGCGGACTCTGGGTCGTCCTGGGGGTCTGGATCCCTGGCTCTTTGTTTTCCATGCTTGTCGTGGTAGCCGATCTTCTCCCATTCTGCAGACATAGCCAAACCATCTTAGTTGGGACTGTTCTACTTGGGTCTGCAGGGGGTGGGATTTTAGGCCTTGACGTATCGTCTGGTTGCGGTCTATGTCTCTTCTTGTTACTTCAACCACCTTCCTCAGATACTTCATTTCTGAGGTTTGGATCTGGCTTTTGTGGGTTGTAGTCATTGCCCATGACTCGCATCCATATGTCAAGACTGGGACATAGGTGGAGCGGTGTACAGCCATCTTCATTTTCTTACCAACCTCTCTTTTGCTGAGGAATCCACAATTTATGGCCTGAAAAAGTCACCCAGCTGCTGCTTTTCGAGTGGGTTCTGTAAAACTACCCCTATAAAACAGTATCCTGGTAAAACTACCCCTTTAAAACAGTGTCCTGTAACATTACCGCTATAAAACAGTGTCCCTGTAAAACTATCCCTATAAAGCATTGTCCCTGTAAAATTATCCCTATAAAACAGTATCCCTGTCAAACTATCTCTACAAAATATTGTCCCTGTAAAACTATCCCTATAAAACAGTGTCCATGTAAAACTATCCTTATAAAACAGTATCCATGTAAAACTATCCCTATAAACCAGTATCACTGTAAAACTATCCCTATAAAACAGTGTCCATGTAAAACTATCACTATAAGACAGTGTCCCTGTAAAACTATCCCTATTAAGCATTGTCCCTGTAAAATTATCCCTATAAAACAGTATCCCTGTCAAACTATCTCTACAAAATATTGTCCTTGTAAAACTATCCCTATAAAACAGTCCATGTAAAACTATCCCTATAAAACAGTATCCCTGTAAAACTATCCCTATAAAGCAGTATTCCTGTAAAAATATCCCTATAAAACTGTATCCCTGTAAAACTATCTCTATAAAACAGTATCCCTGTAAAACTATTCCTATAAAAGTGTCCATGTAAAACTATCCCTGTAAAACAGTGTCCCAGTAAACTATCCCTATAAAACAGTGTCCATGTAAAACTATCCCTATAAAACAGTATCTTTGTAAAACTATCCCTATAAAACAGTGTCCATGTAAAACTATCCCTATAAAACAGTATCCCTGTAAAACTATCCCTATAAAACAGTGTCCATGTAAAACTATCCCTATAAAACACATACCTGTCAACCTCCTGAGACAAAAATCTGTACGCCGGACCAAAAAAATCCTTACAAACACCCAAAAATCCTTACGCAAAAAATATATTAATAAATTATACGCAATACAGTTTTAAAATGAGAAATGACATATACAAATCTATTAGCATTTGAATTATTGTGATATAAAACATGCTAATAGTCTCATGCTGTTCTTTACATATAAAAAACTAAGTGATCATGATGTACACTGTTCTTTCGATGTACAGTGTTTTGTATTATAATCAACACATGCACTTTTAGCACTTTGCAGAATTGCATTTGTGGGCTTAAAGTCTGCACCGCATGTATCAATGTTAATCTTACACTGTAAAATAGAAGTGAGTGTGTCCGCATTCATGGACCTCCTGCAGTCTGTGTGGATTTTTTTCATCATTGAAAATGATCTTTCGCAGTCAGCATTGCTGTGAGGGAGTATCAGCAGTCGCTGAATGATGACTTTCAAATTAGGGAAGCGGATGGCACCAGTACTAGTTTTCTGGTCAACAACTTCCAGCCAATAGCTACAGAAGCTCTTTTTCTGACCACTATCTGTTAGTAGAGGCACACACACATCAGACAACATACAGTAGTCATCGAACTCATCTTTCAGTGCTTCCTGATCAAGATCTTGGGCAAAAGCATCTGCCAATCTGCAGATGTTTGGATACCTGAGATTATCTTTAGCGCTTGGATCTAGCACTTTTAAGTCCTTTAGAACCTGGTTGTCAAAGGGAAATTTATCAGTAATTTTTTTAACCACTGATGTGTAAAAATTTCTGACATCCTCAAAAAATGAACTCTTTACTCCACTATCAAGCTCCATTTCTTCGATAAATGCTCTGTTCGAGAGGCCAATTGCCAGTATGCTGTCATTATGCTTCACCCAACGATCACTAAATTTGATATGCCTCAAGTCAACAACCTGTTTAACATACTTCATCTCCACATATTTAACTAAAAATTTTCTAAGCAATCGGTCCATCTCCTCCATCATGCCACCAATCTGCGACTCATCTGTTTGAAAGAGTTTATTAAACTCATTTAACAGTGGCAGAATGAAACTCAGAAAACGAAGGGTCAGCTGGGTTAGTGGTGCTTTTAAAAGTTTATGGATGTTTTGGACTCTGCCAGGCTTTTCAACATCATTGTGGCTTTCAAAATAAGATGAGAGAGCTGTGTACTGGTTAATAATTCTATCCACTACCTTCTGCAATGACAGCCAGCGAGTCTGACAATGTTTAAGAATATTCAGGTCATCTGCTTCTGTGAATAGTTGGAACTCCTTATAAGCCTTTCGTCGTTTTGAGCTGTGCTCAAAATGATAGTACATGTCTAACAAAAGGTCTTCTACTGGCACAGTCAACTGTTTGATTCCATCTTGTGCACATAAATTTGCAAGGTGGCAAATGCACCCAATACTAAAAAACATAAGGGTTCCTCTGCTTGATCCTAGTAAGTACTGAGTTTGATTTCCCCACCATGACATTGCAGTTGTCACTAGCAAAGCCGATGCAATTTTTCCATGGAATATGAAATTTTGTGAACAGATTATCAACATCACTGAATATCGCCTCACTGGTTCCACCACTGCATACAGGCATGTCCAACAATCTCGTTCTTGGTCCCAATCCTTCTTCAAAAACTCTCACCATAATAGCTAACCGCTTCTCTGTTTTCTTGTCATTTGATTCATCAACCATTAATGAGAAGGGTGTTTCCCTGCACAGCTTTATCACTGGTTCTGTTGCAGATGGAGCCAGGCAGTTTTTTAATGATAAGTGTTGTCTTTGTCCTCTTAGACTGGAACTTTCTGGCAATATCACTGTCAGGAAACATTACAGGCGCCAAGTCACAAAAGTGATCAGCAACAGATGCAGTTAAGTTATGCTGGGCAATGAAATTGGCAAATAAAACTTCAGCCCTTATAATGCCACCCTCTTCCTGCTTTGGCTGAGCAAAAAAGGTCTTAATAGATGCTCCCTTCTTCATTGCAAACATTTGTTCATGCAATTTCGATTTAAAATGTACTTTCAGATCATATAATCCTGAAGCTACTACTTTAATATCTTTGCTGCATAATCTACAAAAAGCATGGGTTGATCCTAACTTGGATGCATCTACAATGCCAGGGAAGAGTTTAACCCATTCGACCTGAAACTTACCATGACCTGCAAGCTTTTGTTTCTTTGAATTAGGCTCAGCCATCATTCAGTGGATGAAATATTTCAACTAATAATCTTTGTAGACGAAGAGAATGATTAAAAAATACTACGAACAAAGCAAATGGCTAACAGCAAAAAAAAAAAAATAAAAAATAAAAAATTATAAACAAAATTATGAACAGAATATCAAATCTAGGAAGAAAAAACGTACCACCAAAAATTTACAAAATTATTATTTACGAGTTGGTAGCTTAAAGTGATAACAGATTGCCACTTTATTAAAAAATAAAGCAGCTAATCTTGAGTGCTGGAATAAAGTAGGCCTACTCAACGCAAACAAACTTTTTTTTTTCTAGTTATGTAAGGCCTACACAGAATATTATGACAATTTAACGGAAATATATTGAAGGGCAAGATATAACTGGAAAGATTAAGACAGCGATTAAATTGCAACAAAGCAAAACAACAGCAATATTTAACCACGTTATAAGTACTTAGCTTTTTTAAACGAAATGACGTCAAAGTGTGGTGGCAAGCAAACGTGGTCGTTGATAACAGGTAACTTTAAAAATACGCCATTTCACGCTGAAAACCAAAAGCGTTTGAGGCCGAATTCAAAGTTTTTGCCGAATTGTTGGGAATGAAAGGATTTGACTGGTTGCTGGGAGAGACCTCAGTTTAAAAACGGACGCCGAGATTCCCGGAATTAAAAATAAAAACAATGGTTAAATAAAAACCTGGGCTAGAAAATATTTTCTGATTTAAAATTTTAAAAAACTTGGGTTGGAAAATATTTTTAAAATTAAAAAAAAAAAAAAAAAAAAATTAAAAAAAAAAAAAAATTTTTTTTTTTTTTTGGCGGGGAGAAAAATCCGTACAACGAGTCTGTACGGCCGTACACTGCAAAAGTATCAAGAATCCGTACATTGTACGAAAAATTCGTACAAGTTGACAGGTATGAAAACAGTATCCCTGTAAAACTATCCCTATAAAACAGTATCCCTGTAAAACTATCCCTATAAAACAATATCCCTGTCAAATTACTGTACCTGATACAAAAGGGCATCCAACATGCTGGCATTAAACACATTACCAGCAGAAAATGGAAGGCGGAACATGTAGTAGATGTTGGATCCTCTTTCTCTCTCTTTCTGTTAAGAAACAAGAAAACAAGTCTCAACTGAAACACTGTTTACACGAATAACATACATATCATAAGTATGAAATTAAATATCAACCAATATCTTTCGAGCTTTCAAATTCAACCCCCCTCCCCTTCCCCTTCCTCAACTTTCTTTTTTAACCAAAAATAAACAATACAAAAAGTTTGAAGAGTATCATTTTATTAAAGAAACAAAATATCCCACATAGTGGGACTTTTTTATTGACCATGTGTGCACTAAATGACATGGAGGAATGACACCATAAGCAGATGGTAGAAATTAAATACACTTTCTAGAATTTTGGACACTATATATCTTTATCATTATTTTCCTTTTTCCTCCCTATGGAGCATGGGAGCCACCACTGTAGTTCAGCCCCCATACAGGAAGCCATGCACCAATCATTACATGCCTTTGTAGTGCTGGTTTCTGCAGCAATTTGTTGTACATGGTCAGCTTGCCACCCCCATGAATGGTTCCTGTGTCAGTCTGTATGCCTTATGGACTGGATCCCGTGTCAGTCTGCATGCCTTACTGAATGATCCTGTAAGCCTTACAGACTGGATCCTGTGACAGCCTGTATGCCTTACTGAATGATCCTGTGTCAGTCTGTAAGCTTTTTACTGAATAATTCTGGGACAGTCTGTAAGCCTTACTAAATGATCCTGTGACAGTCTGAATGCCTTCTTACTGAATGATTCTGTGTCAGTCTGTAAGCCTTACTGACTGGTTCCTGTGGCAGTCTGTATGCCTTACTGACTGATCCTATGACAGTCTGTAAGCCTTACTGAATGATCCTGTGACAGTCTGTATGCCTTACTGAATGATTCTGTAAGCTATGTTGATGGGAACATTGTGCTTCTGAATGGTTCAGTTAAGCTGACCAAGTCGTGGCAGTGGGTGAGGCTAGACAAAGAGAACAAAACAAGCTCTACAGGTTGGAGGGTTAGGTTGAGACTTTACAACCTTCGCAACCAGTGCGCAACAGGAACAATTAGCATTCATACCCTTCAACAATTGCTGAGGGAGACTGAGCACCTATAGGTTTGCCCAGAGTGCAATGACGTCGATTCTGATTAACATTGACATTAATAACCTTCGCTGAGAAAAGAAACAGCTACAGAAAATGCTCCCATGGAATCAGGGCAGAGCTACATTCTCAGCGTTTTGTTCCATGAGGAATGCAAAAATGAATAATGATGTTGACTTTGATAAAGGAAATTCTTATAAGAGTTGGAAATTAATGACAGGAAAAGTAAAGAAAGACACATTAAAGATGATCTCACTGAATAGGAGAACAAGTGGTCATAAACCATCTCACAAAAATGAAAGCAGACAGCATCAATGAAGAGATCATCAAGCAAAGATAAGTGATCACATAATGCAAAGATAAATGATCACATAATGCAAAGATAAATGAAGATCACATCAAATAAAAAAGAATAGTGACCTTAAGAATAATGATCATACAAGTATAACGTAAAAGGAATAATCATCAGGAGCCGCGCTGGTGTAATGGTTACCACACTGCATTGGCGATCGGGTGATCCAGGTTCAAGCATGGGCGAGAACATTTGAAGATGTGTCGTCGACTGAGATTTGGACTGGATTAATTCGAGCCCTGGCAAAGACATTTGAAGAAGTGTCATCAACCAGGGACTGGAATAACCTGATCGGCTCTTGAGCCGACCCAGCTCTAATGGGTACTCTCCAAAGACAGCGAGTATCTGCCTGAATGGCGACAGGACACCTGTCGGTGTACAGGAAAAATAGGATACTCACGTAAAATCAGTCTCAGGTTAGACATACTAACCTGAGATTCTGCCTTGAGTAATAGCGGGCGTACGTTAAAAAAAAAAAAGGAATAATCATCAAAAGCAAAGAAGAATAATCAAACAAAGCAAAAAAAAGGAAGAGAACATAAAATGAGTTTCGTCACAGGGGAATAAAGAGGTCATTGGAAATAAGAATAACATGAAACAAAGAAGACATGAAAAGCATTTCAAAATGTAATGAAGATAACATCATAGAAAAAGGAATTTTTTTTTTTTTTTCGTACGCCCGCTAATACTCGAGGCGAAATCTCAGGTTATTATTTATGTCTAACCTGACATTGATTTTACGTGAGTATCCCTTTATTTCTTGTACAGAGACAGGTGTCCCTCGCCATTCAGGCAAATACTCGCTGATTTCGGAGGTACCCATTGCAGCTGGGTCGGCTCAGGAGCCGCCAGTCCCTGGTCGACGACACTCCTTCAAATGTCCTCGCCAGGTCTCGAGTTAATCCAGTCCAAATCCCGGTCGACGAAAAATCCTCAAATGCCGTCGCCCGGGTTTGATCCTGTATCACCCGGTCGCCGGAGCGGTGTTGTAACCACTACGCTAGCGCGGCTCCCTAAGAGGAATGACAAGTACATCAAAGAACTACAGTCAAGATCTGCCACTTTCAATAT
This sequence comes from Oreohelix idahoensis, assembly GCA_024509875.1. NCBI lineage: Eukaryota > Metazoa > Mollusca > Gastropoda > Stylommatophora > Oreohelicidae > Oreohelix > Oreohelix idahoensis. Next base: position 322,764 of record JAMPIV010002116.1, on the reverse strand, counting down.
CAAGACGTCAGCAGGCAAATAATAATAAACAAAGAAGGCAGAGAAGAAGACTGGAACAAAATTGGAAACAAAAGACCTGAAATGTAAAGAATTGTAAACAGGTAAGTTCTTCTTCTTCTTCTTTGTTCGTTCTGAAAAGGATGTTTGTTGCGTTGTGTCCGTTTACAGCAAAGTTGTGATATTTGCGCCTTTCGGCCGACATATCCGACTTCAGCATGGCATTTTTGGACCGGGTTAGAAACAGGTAAGTAATTCAGTTCATTTAGGAATAATCATTCTGAGGCAAAGACATCATTCATCCTCACTTAGCAATTATTTTTTGCCCTCAACAGTGTGTGTGCAGTCTTGCTAAATGTTTACAGAGTCAGGATAAAGTATCTTGGAAAGAAACTGAAGCTATGATTCCAACTCAGCAAGTTTCAGAATGGTACGAAAGCTGCGGTAAAAGCCTAGATCTTCAATGTACTTTGTATTGACTGTGAAAGAGCAACAAGCTTAGCAGCCCTAGTTAAACACCATGTTCAGCATACAAAGTGGCAGACAGATGAGGAATTGGAACATAGCCTATGGTTTATGCACTGGTGTAATGGCTACAACGTTGTACTGGCGACCAGGTTTTCATGGTTCAAACCCGGGCGTCAGCGTTTGAAGGAATGTTTACGACCGGAAATTTGACTGAATAACCTGAACGGTTCCTGCACATAAATCCCGTGTGGATGGGAAGGAGCGAAGCTCCTGACTGGGTTGGAAGGAAAGTCCACTGATCCCCCAGCCTCGCAATGACATGTCATTGGCATACCTGTCAACCTGTACGGATTTTTCGTACAATGTACGGATTTTTGAAACTTTTAGCAGTGTACGGCCGTACAGACTCGTTGTACGGATTTTTTTCCCATTCCTCATAAAAAAAGAAAATTTTTTTTTTTCTAAAAATATTTTCCAACCCAAGTGTTTTAAGTTTTAAATCAGAAAATATTTTCTAGCCCAGGTTTTTTTAAACCAATTTTTTTTAAATTTTTATTCCGGAAATCTCGGCGTTCGTTTTTAAACTGAGGTCTCTCCCAGCAACCAATCAAATTCTTTTATACCCAGCAATTCGGCAAACACTTTGAATTCGGCCTCAAACGCTTTCGGTTTTCAGCGTGACATGACGTATTTTTAAAGTTACCTGTTATCAATGACGACGCTTGCTTGCCACCACACTTCGACGCCATTTTGTTTAAAAAGATAAGTACTTATAACTTGGTTAAATAGTGCTGTTGTTTTGCTTTGTTGCAATTTAATCGCTGCCTTAATCTTTCCAGTTAGGCCTATATCTTGCCATTCAATATATTTCCGATAAATTGTCATAATATTCAGTGTAGGCCCTACATAACTAGAAAAAAAAAGTTTGTTTGTGTTGAGTAGACCTACTTTATGCCAGCGCTCGAGATTCGCTGCTTTAGTTTTTAATAAAGTGGCAATCTGTTATCACTGGTCTAGGCTACCAACTCTTAAATAATAATTTTGTAAATTTTTGGTGGTACGTTTTTTCTTCCTAGATTTGATATCTTGCCCTTCAATGCCTATATTTCCGATAAATTGTCATATTATTCTGTGTAGGCCCTACATAACTAGAAAAAAAAGTTTGTTTGCGTTGAGTAGGCCTACTTTATGCCAGCGCTCCAGATTCGCTGCTTTATTTTTTAATAAAGTGGCAACCTGTTATCACTGGTCTAGGCTACCAACTCTTAAATAATAATTTTGTAAATTTTTGGTGGTACGTTTTTTCTTCCTCATCATCATGTGACGTATTCTTTCCTGAACGTTGTCTCCATTACAGCTGCTCTGAACGCATCACGATTCTGGGCAAGTCGACCTGCATCAGCCAAAGACAAGTTCAGACTCTCTGTGATGTCCTGGGTCCACCGTCGTCTAGGTCGACCCTTTCCCCTTTTTCTTCCTAGATTTGATATTCTGTTCATAATTTTGTTGTTGTTGTTGTTGCTGTTAGCCGTTTGCTTTGTTCGTTGTATTTTTTAATCATTCTCTTCGTCTACAAAGATTATTAGTTGAAATATTTCATCCACTGAATGATGGCTGAGCCTAATTCAAAGAAACTAAAGCTGACTGCGAAAGATCATTTTCAATGATGAAAAAAATCCACACAGACTGCAGGAGGTCCATGAACGCGGACACACTCACTTCTATTTTACAGTGTAAGATTAACATTGATACATGCTGTGCAGACTTTAAGCCCTCAAATGCAATTCTGCAAAGTGCTAAAAGTGCATGTGTTGATTATAATACAAAACAGTGTACATCGAAAGAATAGTGTACCTCATGATCACTAAGTTTTTTTATATGTAAAGAACAGCATGAGACTATTAGCATGTTTTATATCACAATAATTCAAATGCTAATAGATTTGTATATGTCATTACTCATTTTAAAACTGTATTGCGTATAATTTTTAAATATATTTTTTGCGTAAGGATTTGTGGGTGTTTGTAAGGATTTTTTGGGTCCGGCGTACAGATTTCTGTCTCAGAAGGTTGACAGGTATGCATTGGGCCAAAAGAGCTGGAAAGCTCGAGTGCCGCTGGTTAGAGGAAAAAAAAAAAAAAAAAGAGATTCAGGGTCATTAATTAACTAAGTGATTAATTATTATATGAACTTTTTTTCTTCTATCTTTTTCATGTTCCATCAGGGGCATGAAGCCACCACATACATGCCAAGTAGTATGGGTTACCAGTACTCTGTATAGATTTTTCTTGTTTTCAGATCTATACGGCTGTACGTACTTTCCGTACAGGTTTTCATCTAATTATTTACCCTTTACAATTTGATTCAGCCAAAAATGCCAGTTTGTAAAGTCTACCATCCAAAATTGAGAGTGGGAACACTGTTTAGTGAGACCTGAGTATTTCCGGTATGAGAGAAGCTTCCATTTTTTTAAACTGTTTTCTGAATCGATCAGTATTTTGATTTTTCACAATTTTTTTGTTTTAAGTCATGGCTTTTTGAACTGTGGAATCTTTGCTTTGGGAGCTGATAGTTGGCTTGTATTTGCTCACAGGCCTGATTTAGACTCTGACAATGATGAAAGTGAATCTAGGGAAAGACTTAGGACTAATAATATTGGTAACAGATCAAACATAGGAGGTAGTCAATACAGCATGTTTTTGTTAAAATTTATGATTTTGTAGGAAACCCGCGATCAAAATACACACTAGATTTAGTTTATCTGGTCACGGACTTGAGACATGATGGGTTCACAGCAAAAGTCATAGCAGAGATTATTAATGGGCCTAAACACTTGGACCTCCTGTTGTATTGCTTTGTATTGATTTTCCTATTATATCCAATGTTAAGAATTGTACCAAACGTACAAACAAGGAAAACGCAGTAAACAATAAGTTACGCTTTTTGCCTGTGTGAAAAAAATGACTTCTCAAAGAACAAAATGGTCGATATATGGATCTTTCTCCTCTGTATGGTTCTTTTAAAAATATTTTTTGCAGGCTACAGACTTTATAATTTTTGTACAGGTTTCCAGATTTTTTGTACAGGTTTTTCAAATTTTTTACAGGTTTCACCTCTCCAGGGTGTGGCATGTATGGGCCACCACCACAGCCAATTCCTTTACAGGAAGTCATATCTTGCGCTCTTCTAGTGATGATTTCTATAGCTATTTCTTTCGTGAGATGAAGTTGCCACCTCCACGCAAACCTCATAATAGTCATCTTTTAGGATATTCCTGAGAGAGTGGTGGTTCTAATCCTTCATTGTCTGTTAACTTACCGGCCAACAATATCAAATGATAGTACTTATCCTCAGTCAAACACTAACTTATAAGTACTTATCCTAAGTCAAACACTAACTTATCATTACTTATCCTAAGTCAAACACTAACTCATCAGTACTTATCCTAAGTCAAACACTAACTTATCAGTACTTATCTTAAATCAAACACTAACTTATCAGAACTTATCCTATCCTTAGTCAAACATAAACTTATCAGTACTTACCCTAAGTTAAACACAATCTTATCAGTACTTATCCTAAGTCAAACACTAACTTATCAATATTTATCTTATGTCAAACACTAACTTATCATTACTTATCCTAAGTAAAACACTAACTTATCAGTACTTATCCTAGTTAAAACACTAACTGATCAGAACTTATCCTAAGTCAAGCACTAACTGATCAGTATTTATCCTAAGTCAAACACTGACTTATCAGTACTAATCCTAAGTCAAACAATAACTTATCATTACTTATCCTAAGTTAAACACTAACTTATAAGTACTTATCCTAAGTCAAACACTAACTTATCATTACTTATCCTAAGTCAAACACTAACTTATTAGTATTTATCCTAAGTCAAACACTAACTTAACATTACTTATACTAAGTCAAAGACTAATCAGTACTTATCCTAAGTCAAAGACTAATCAGTACTTATCCTAAGTCAAACACTAACTTATCAGTACTTATCCTAAGTCAAACACTAACTTTTTCCTGCTTGGAAATGGACAAGGCATACAGGTCATCTGGCCTGAACTGCATGAACCTCATGTTGTGGGCATGAGATATTTCTGTGATGATGTTAGCTTTAGGGAACAACCTGACAAACAAATCAAGGTTTAACAAAATTTTAATCATAATCATCATCAAGTGCCATGTTAATTTTTGTTTGCAGCAGAAAATGATTCAAAAACATATTTCATCATCTAGATATCTTCTTCTTCTCTGTACACTCTCAGACGTCTGCTTGAACGTTTTCAAAGAAAGCAGTAGTCAGTTTGAGGCTATTTGAATTTTCGTAGAGCTTTTCCATGAATGGTACTGGTGTCTGCCATATACGCTTTCTCTGTTCCTCTTGTGTTGGGCAACTTTGAAGCAGATGTTCAGCAGTCGTTTTATCAGTGCCACAGTTACACTGATCGGTAGTTCCTATCTTTAGCTTGTTGAATAGATGGTATCTCAATCTGTTGTGGCCAGTGCAGAGTCTGAAGATTACCACTTGTTCCCTTCTGTTGAGCTGGTAGTATGCATCATTTTGTGTGTGACCTGGATGCTCTACATCCCATTAGTTTCTGTATCTGATTGTGATAAAACTCTGTGCCTCCTCAAAAGTTATGCTTGCATCAGGTTGAGGTAGATTTCCACCTTCCTTTGCCAATCTGTGAGCCTCTTCATTGCCGGTGATGTTACAATGAGATGGGATCCATTAGATCATAACACTTTTGAATCGTTGACATAGTTTGTGGAGCACTATTCTGAGGTCATCCAGGTCTGTATTATTTTGGCTTTTCAATGTTGCAATTACTGACTGTGCATCGGTAAAGAAAGCAACTTGCCTCTCTGTGCTTTCCTCTGTCATTATAACCTCTGCTGCAGTTTTCTAGATATCATAGCCATAATTTTCCTGCTTGCTCCTAATGAATCATGGAGCCCCTTTTACAGCTGGTTCTCTAGCAGGAAGCCTGCACCAAACATTCACATGCCATTACAGCAGTGGTTTCTCTAGCAAATTGTTTTACATAATGAGTTTACCAGTCCTGTGCAAAACCTCATGTTAGCCGGCTCATACAACATGCTTGAGTGACAGAGTAGTAGTTCTACCCTTTCATTGTCTCACCCAAGACTCCCCGGGAACTACACAGGGCCACTTAGACATTTCTGGTCAGGTACAGCAGCTGGATAACCTTGAACCAGAAATAAGGTTTTGCAGTTGGTTCAACGTTGGAATTTAGAAGCTAAATATAGTTCATTCAAAAATAGATTATAGACCACACAAGATCTTTCCATATCTTCTTTATCCTTTTTCTGTCTTCAGTTCCTTCCTTCGTGTGTTTTTTTCTTTCTATCTCCAGTTCCTTCCTTCATGTGTTGTTTCTTTCTATCTCCAGTTCCTTCCTTCATGTGTTTTTTTTTCTGTCTTTCACTTCGTTCCTACATGTGTTTTTTCTGCCTCCCTCTATTTCTATTACCCTCAGGATTTCAGAACAGGAACTTCCTTGTAATGCTATCAACTGTTTTTCTTAGTGTGCACCCATATCCAATGCCAGCATATTCTCCTCACATCGTGTTCCACTGGTATTTGTCTAGGTCTTTCCATCATAACTTAAGAAACAACCTCAGTCCCTATTCATACAATCACAGACTTTTTGAATACTTTCTGAATTCTGATTACATGCCCCCCTAATCGGATTATCTTTTCTTATAACATCAACTGTAGGTTCTAATGACGATGTTTGTACTTTTCAACATATGTTATGTCATGCTTATAATTAATTAATGTTAATATGAGTATGCTATATTATTATTTTACTTTACGTTGAATTTCTTGGAATTGACATGTAACATACATATGAAAGGTGAGCGAAAGGAAGGGCAGAATGTTAGACGGGCCTGCGTGCCCAATTCTCAACCCTTTGAAAATAAAGTTCATTCGTTCGTTCATCAGTTCTACAAACCATTTCTTCTTCTTCTTCCTCGTTCACCCTCAGGCTTCCACATTAATGACTCTAATAAAGGCAGTAGTCAGCTCAAGGTCCCTGACATCTCCAAATAGTTTTTCATGGAGAGAAGTAGGTTGTAGTTCGCGTAATCATGATTTAAAGCAAACAGGTGATTGGCCTGTTGTGCCTTTGCATGGGAGGCATCAAAGAAGAGTTGGCCACTCGAAAAGCAGCGGCTGGGAGACTTTTTCAGGCCATAAATCGTGGATTCCTCAGCAAGAAAGAGGTTGGTAAGAAAACGAAGATGGCTGTATACCGCTGCACCTATGTCCCAGTCTTGACATATGGATGCGAGTCGTGGGCAATGACTACAACCCACAAAAGCCAGATCCAAACCTCAGAAATGAGGTATCTGAGGAAAGTGGTTGAAGTAACAAGAAGAGACATGGTCCGCAACCAGACGATCCGTCAAGGCCTAAAATCCCATCCGCTGCAGACCCAAATAGAACAGTCCCAACTAAGATGGTTTGGCCATGTCTGCAGAATGGGAGAAGATCGGCTACCACGACAAGCATGGGAAACAAAGAGCCAGGGATCCAGACCTCCAGGACGACCCAGAGTCCGCTGGGAGGACAACATTAGACAATCTTTGAAGGACCGAGGACTAGAATGGAACCAGGCCAGGAAGAAGACAGCTGATAGAATGGTCTGGCGCTCTCTCTTCCAAACCTCTACACCTCACGGTAGAAGGGGAACGACTAAGTAAGTAAGTAAGAGAAGTAGGTTGTTGCCATATGCCACTCCGTTCACTGCTGTAAGTTGGGCAGAACTGGAGCAGATGTTCAGCTGTCAGGAGGCTGATGCCACAGGAGCAGAGATCTGTTGGACCAATCCAGTACACACCACTTCAATCCTACTCCGCACAAATACCCATTTATGAAAGTCAGTATCTTTCTGCTGCCACCTTTGCTGTTCTCCATGTTCAAAAGCCCTGTATAGTTTCACCAGGGGTCTCTGAAGAGACAAAGACAGAACAGGACTACTGCCTCCTCAGGCTTGTTGTACCAGGTAACTAATACCAGGTTGGGCATAGAGGCTAGCAATCTCATCATGTCAAACTAACTGCCACAAAAACTATCACTACAAGATCATGTGACTACTTGGTGCAGACTTCCTGCAAGGGGACCAGCCGTGATGGTGGCTCCATGCTCCATTAGGAGTGCAAAGAAAAATGATGACAATGTTGTAAACCCATAGAAAAGACAGAATGCAAAACAAAGAACTGACAATGTCAGAGGTGCATGTACACAATAAATCAGGATTACCTAAATATAGTCTGAACTGAGATAATGGTGTTACAATCGGCCAGAGTGTCTTCTTCTCGTGAATTGGAAGTCTCTTTGTTGACGACTACTACATTTTCTGTCTGGTTAATGCCCGCTGTTAGCAAATCCTCAATGCTAAAATGTACAGAAAAAAACATGTGAAGGTTTATTACTGTAAAAACTCATGAATAAAATAAATAAAATAAAAACTGTATATTTTCTATTAACAAAAAACAGAACAACTTTCCTACAAACATGAGAACATTTCCTTCCAGTCTCCTGAGATTAGGACTGTATTATGTTCTTTATTTCTGACTTCAAAAACAAATAGACAAAGTTTCAGAGTGGATGAAAAGTTGGGGCTTCCAAATTAATGTAAACAAAACAGTAGGTATGATATTCAGCAAAGAATAATAAAAGGTAATGGATGGGGGGCCAGCAATAAAATAATGCTTATGTTCTACAAGTCTTTCATCAGGGGGAAACTGGATTATGCCAGCATAGTCTATGTCTCAGCTGCAGCTTCTAACAAAGCAAAACTAGACATAATTCAAAATGCAGCTATGAGAACCATTACAGGTGCATTTATATCAACACCAGTAGAAGCACTAGAAGTAGCTCTTGGCATACCGCCCCTTGGTCTAAGACGGAAAGAACTAAGATTAAATTATTGGAGTAAAGTAGCACAAGAAGTGACCCACCCAGCACATAAAGCATTTGTCAAAAACCAACTAAGTGAATGGGACGTTCCTTTAAATAAAGATAGATATCCAACAGGGTGGAGAACTATAGAAGATCTAATGCAGTTCGAAGAACTGTCAAACATGATTAAAAATAGTAATAAATATAGAAGCAAAATATCACCCTGGGAACTAAAAACACCAATCATAGACTACTCACTTACTGAAAAGATCAAACAAAACATAGAAGATAAGGAAGCCAAAATGATAAGTAGAAAGTTCATAGATCAACTAACAAAACAAAGTCTGGCCGTCTACACTGATGGATCCAAGGGTGATAGTGGGCAACTAGGTGCAGGAGTAGTAATACCACAGTGGGGAATTAAAAAGAGCTACAGTGTAACTGAAGGGGCTTTGATTTTTACCGCAGAGATGGTAGCAATTCTAAAAAGTTTAGAAATAATTGAAGATAACCCACCAGAAGCTGTTATGATATTTACAGACTCACTATCATCACTACAAGCATTAGAACATCCAGGTAAATGTAGCTGGCCAGACATAAAGGAAGAAATTCTAGCAATTAATACATCACTAGGAAACAGAGGATGTAGTGTGAGGCTAGTGTGGGTTCCAGCACACATAGGTATAGCTGGGTAACGAGTTGGCAGACCAGAATGCCAAGAATGGAAGAATAAGTAAAAACAATATAAGAGCAGGACTGGGAAGGTCGGAGATCAAGAGCCGAGTGAAGCTAACTATAAACGAGGAATGGAAGACAATATGGAAGAACAGTAGAAAAGGCAGACACGCGTTCAAACTGCTGAAAGAACCAACAAGGACGTGCCAGGTCAGAGAAAAATTAAAGATACCATCGAACAAAAAACTGTGGCATCTCCGTCTCGGTGCAGCATACTTTATGATAGAGGAACCACACTGCCAAAAATATCAGGAAGAGAATGACATAGACCACTACCTGATCCACTGTAAAAAGTACGAACAACAAAGGCTTGAATTAAAAACTTACTATAGAAATCACAATATAGACATGACATGTGATAAGGTTTTAAGTATAGATGCCCCAGGAGATGCCCAATCAATACTTAAAAGATATATACATAAAACAAAGGAAAACATATAAGGTTAGTACTTCAGAAAAGACATTCAACCAAAAAGAAATTAAGCAACAAGAACTAACAAATCATTAAAAAAAAAAAAAACAACAGAAAAAAAAAAACTTACTAACTATTCCGAGAACAAGGAAAGACAACAAGGTTTAAAAAAAAAAAAATAAATAAAAAATAAAAAAGAACAAATACTAATACAAATTAAAATCAAGTGTAAAGGACAATAGTTATCTATAAACAATACAAAAGAGAAAATAAAGTGGACAAATACTAATATAAATTAAAATCAGCAACTGCAAAAGACAATAGTTATTTAAATTGAATACAAAATTAGTAAATAAAATGACAATAAATACCCCAATTATAACCGATTTTCAGGTTGAACAGCGTAGACCAAGATGGAACGAGAAGAGGCAATAACGGTCAGCTGTTAAGTGCCCGCTCTCCACCCATCACCTCTTCAAAACAACAACAACAACTTTTAGTCACCTGGTACCTGCATCCTACAGCATTTAAAAATGAATGTACTTATTCACCGTTTATAATTTCTTATTGGCCTGCATTGTCAGTTGTATGTATTCCTTGCCCTGGCAAATGACTTATCTAATTATTATACTATACACTTTCTTGTAATGACCTTTCCAAGCTCCTGAAAAGCGCTAGGCCTAGTTTATCTGCTATTTTCTCTAGCAAGTTCTATCACTACTCTAGTTTTTCACTGCTTATCTCCTTTACCACTTGCTACCTCCATTTTATTCTTCCATTTTAAATTTTCTTGCTTTCTCATTATATTTCTGACCTGAATTTCCTAAAGTAACAGCAGTGATCCTTCTTAGTATTCATATTCTTCTTCAAGTGCATTAGATTAGTTGTCACTTTCTTTTGTCTACTGTTTCCATGTATCTGTTCACAATGAAGACATTGAGGCTGTAATGTGGTCCTTTTCTTTGACCGTGGTCCCAGTAAGACTTACTTACTTAGTCGTTCGTCTTCTACCATGGGGTGTAGAGGTTTGATAGAGAGAGCGCCATACTATCCTATCGGCTGTTTTCCTCCTGGCCTGGTTCCAATCTAGTCCTTGGTCCTTTAGAGATTGTCTAATGTTGTCCTCCCAGTGAACTCTGGGTCGTCTTAGAGAACTGGATCCTTGGCTCTTGGTTTCCCATAATTGTTGTGGTAGCTGGTCTTCTCCCATTTTGCAGACATGGCCCAACTATCATAATTGGGACTGTTCCACTTAAGTCTGCAGGGGCTAGGTTTTGAGGTCATGATGTATCATCTGGTTGCGGACCATGTCTCTTCTTGTTACTTCAACCTCAGTAAGACAAAACTCCTCACTGCCTTCCATGTCTATATCAACACTATTCATTACTATATTACAATCATTCACTTCTGTACACTACCATTTTTTACTGCATCATTACCATCCACTTCTACAAAAAAATTTTAATCTTTTGTCACACATTAACAATTACCTCACTTCCCGCTGCTTTCACATTATATCCCAGATAAAACTACAATTATTCCAGCCTCTGCCTCTCTGTCCTTGTTATTCTACCAACATAAGCAGTACAGCCATTGTAACCATTCACTCACCAGTCTATGGATCCTCTCATCCAGAAAACAAGTGGAAAAAAGCTGATCATGTTCAGAAAACTGGCATCTGGTCTGTACAGAAGATAAGAACATGTGACAGAAATATCTTCTTGCACAAGCAAACCTTTTATATCATGTCAGCTTGCCCAGTCTTTCTCATTATAAAATGAATATGACAAATATCAGAAATTGATCATGTTATATGGCATTCACTTTTGTAATCATTGTAAATATCACTTTCTTTGGTATTATTTCCTTTTTTTTTTTAAATTTGGTATTGTTTTTTCTCTTTTACTAATGCATTCCATTTTATATCTTACATTCTATTATGTAATAATGCAACTCTCTTTTTATAACTGTTTGTTGTATTTTTCTCGATTCTTATACTTTTTTCTTTCATACCATGTTTTCATACCTTCAAATGAGCAATGATAACACCACTGAAAATGTTAATGTATTAAAATGTAGTCTGTATAAGAGTAGTAAGTAATGTAAACTTTAAAAAAAAAATAAAGTATCCCGTGCAATCTCTGATGGGTTATAATTAGGATAAATTAGGATAAAGGGTGTACTAATTCAAGAAAATAAAGTCAGATTTCCAATACCCAAATATAGCACCTTCTTCTCCCCTCTACTCAGTCCAAATAGAGTAAATAAAAACCAAATTTGTGTGAATGTTATTGTGTTTGACTTCCCCTTTCAAGAAACAAACAAACAATAAAAAACAAACGAATAAATAAAAAAATAAATAAATAAATAAAATGAAGTCTTTCATAACTGCCATGTTGTTAACAAGGTGAAAAGGGGTGAGAAAGCCCGAGGGTGTCCGAGATTACATCAAATCCACCAATTATCGGCCATCAGCCATTCAAGCACCCCATAAGACTACCCCTTTTCCTTACACATCATTGATCCTTATACATAAATTTTAGTTCTTGTTATAAACTGTTTTACTATATTGTGCTATTCTCTAGGTCTGTCTATTCTCAACACCTGTTCCACAGTTATGGATGAATTGCATGCATGTAAATAATCTAATATTGGTTTTCTCTGGTTCATTCTTCCTACATTTTAATAGGAAATGCTCTATATTATTTTTTTCTAGTCACTCTGCACAGTTAGGTTCTTCTATTCTAAAATAGCTCATTCCTAGTTGCAGTCTGAGAAGTTTCTTATTGCTAGGAATTTTTAGTTCTCTAGATACCTGACACGTTCTTGTTGGAGCCATACCAATTTATCTGCATGTCTGCCCTTCAGACTTCCATCCCACTCTACTGTCCATTCCTCAGTTATTATTCTTTTAATTAAGCTTTTGATCTCTGTTTTACTCATCCCCACATTTATTTGGTTTCTATTATTTCTACTTTTGTTAGCTTCTTTATCCACTTTTCATTTTCTTCGATGTCAACATGTGAAGGTATCCAAGCTATTAGAACAGAACATCCTCTGGAACATTGGTAAGTATTTGCCAGTAATATCTCTTCTGCTATATCAGGTCTATTGCATTCTCGTCGTAAGATTCTTATAGCTTGAATAGCAGAAAGTGAGTCTGTTAATACTGTCAATTTATGAGGAGGGTTGCTAGAGAAGATTTCCAGAGCTTTCAGAATTGCAACCATCTCTGCCGTGAAAACAGACGTATGATCTGTTTTACTACATCCTTTCAACATCTGCCACATGGGAACATCAATTCCTATTACAATTTAAACATTTTTAGTATGAGTAGTACAACAAATAAGAGAAAAACAGTGTGGGTGCATGACCTACTACGAAAGCATTTATTTGTGCTAGTAACTAAGAAATTACTATTAACTACTATAGAAAGTAAACAGTGCAGTTACGACATTTCATAGTTAATAAAAAAACAAGATACATTGAGTATAGGATGACATAAAACAAAACTGAAACTATGTCAAGCTTGGCATACTAACGCTACTTTTAGCGGGAGTTGCCATAGCAAATAGTGACGTAAATGGGAATAGCATTACTCCCTGTAAGATCATTTGAAACAATGACCAGTAAATAAATTAATAAAATAATAGTTTATCCAATGAAACGGTAGCTAGAATTGTGCACTACCAAAGAATGCCCAGAAATAATTGTCTGGTAGTCAGTTGTAAAATCAGAGCCTTGCACATAGGACGAGATTTCAACTGTGCGGGGAAGGTATTTGGCGCCACCCCCGGTCTGTCACATAAGTCCTGGCTCCTCCGCTGAGATATTCAACAAGAACCTCAGTGTATTTCCTTACTCTTCAATTATTTGCAGACGAAAGAAAGTATTTTCTTCATTTTCAAGAAAAATCTGTATGACACAGATTTTTTTGCTTTGTGGTACCCAAGTAAGTACGATTCGTACGAACATTTTTATTTCAGCATATGCCTAAGAAATGCTATAATCAAGTAAAGCAATGAATGAAGCCAGTATTGATAAATATAAAGCAAGTAGAGGCTCTTACACCCAAAGTGCCATATATGAGTGTACCTTCAATAGAGAAGATTGAAGACGATACAGAAGTTAAGGAATATTATAATCCCTGCTGGATAGAAGTAAGAAAGGGACAACTAATCAAACATGAAATGGATTCTATGTCTGAAAACCAATGTAACTTCTGAATTTGTACAAATGTTGCTGTTATGTGGAAAAACTTCAATGGTTAAATAAAACTTGATATTTTATCCAAGAAGTTACTGAGGGTTCTTTACAGTTGAGCTTAGACCCTTAGTTGTGAACCTGTACCAAGTGTTGTACTGTATCAATCATCATCACCACTCTCACATTTTAAAAGAACATAAGAGGAACAAACCAACCTGGGTCTAAATAGACTGAAACCAAAAAATTAATACCTCTGGCGGACTTTAAGCCAGTCTACTACTAACTTGAAATACACAGATAAAACATCACCATTAATCCAAATCAATTAGATATAAACCATTAACACTGCCACATAATGTGTTAAATGATGCCGTACCCAGTCCTTTTTAACTGATGCTACCACAACAGTTAAGACTTGTGAAAAGCAGCGTGATATCCATGATTAAAGTTATTTAGCAATTCAGAATACACCTTAAAAATGTAAGAAAAACAATGGAAACATCTCTGAAAAAAAATTAGATGAACAAAATGTGCACCCTTCAGATCTTCTAATGTCATCTACAGCTGTTTCAGTCATAATATAATCTTACACACTTCAAGTTATAATAGTAAATTTAACATTTAGATGAATTTCAAGTTATGGCAGTAAATTCAACTTTTTGGTGGCAACTATAACTTATGAGGCCTCAGGTAGTTCTTGAAGATCTAAGAGAAGACAATGAACGAATAGGTCTATAGCTCCCTCAGGCATGTTGTATGAGGTGACTAACATAAGGTCTCATCATTTCAAACCAACTGTTACAGAAATTGATGCTGCAAACATTTGTGAATGCTTTGGTACAAGACTTCCTGCAATGGGACAAGCTATAGTTGCGGCTACGTTCTCTATAGCAAGTGAGAAAAAAAAAATGATGATGATGTTAACTTATAAGCCTTTAGGTTGTTTACGTTATTTGTTTAAAAAGTTTACTATACTTTCTTTAAAAATAGAACTAAAAATGTAAATCTTCAAACAACACATATCAACTTACTGTTTTGAGAAGAGTAATACAATTGGATTGAGAGATTTCTTAGGGCGGGCATGAGATCTCAAAGGCACAATAAAATTGTAGAGACCTGAGCTTGCATGGTCTGCAGCAACGATGATGGCTGGATTTGGCCAGTTATATTCTTTTGCATTTCGATAACTACAGTGAGAACACTCCTGAAATATTAAGGTCATGGCACAATTAGGAAAAACATGAATCTACAGCGCAATTAAGAAGTCATTTTCTATTTTTACATGTATCCAATGGATATACATAAAACAAATGTCAAAGCAATAACAGCAATTTTTCAAATAAGTTTCATTTTTATTTTTTATTCGCAGAAACAAAACAAAATAAAATCTAAAATAACCAATAAACTCATGTTACAAGACATCAAAAATTGTTGCCCGCTATGAATTCATGTTTTGAACATACCAGATCTTATGCTGAGTTGTAATGTTAATACACTTGTCTTTACTTTGATGTTTGTTTCACGGTAGTCAAGTGACAATAAGAGTAACAATTAAAAAAAAAAAAGATGTGACTTTTCAATCATCATTTATAGTGTACTGTCACTCTTTATTACGACCTATCATAGGGTTAAAAAAAACTGATCTTGAATAAACTTTAGGAAGAAAGATTTTAGTCTGTAATATTCTTTTTATTTTAATATAAGAAAAGGTTTGGTACTTATTTGTGGTCTCCAAAGGCCTGCATTTTCACAATGTATGCCCTGTAATCTGTCTTTACTTTCTGTCTCAATCATTCTTTCCTTCCATTCTTTTTCACTCTAATTTGATATGCATGGAGGCATATCTGAAGTCATTTTTATATGACCACCAGCTGTGCTCAATGCTATCTTCTTCTTTGATCCTTAGCCGCTGACCGTCAAAGCAGTCAGTGGCCATCACACCTAGTGGCGTCTTGTAGGGCAACAACAAATTGATTCCACTTTGCTCGGTCGGTGGCCATCCTTCGTACAGTGCCCCAACTCTGGTTCATTCTTTGCATCTCAGCCTCCATAGTCCTCCGCCAGGTTGTTTTTGGTCGGCCTCTCTTTCGTTTTCCTTCAGGGGTCCAAAGCATAGCTGTTCTTGTGATGGCATCGGGGTCTCTTCTGAGGACATGGCCAACCCAGCTCCAGCATCTGCCAGCTATGATGGTGTGCATGTCCTCTTGCTTGCTCCGAGTAAGCAGATCTTGGTTGGTGATGGTATTCGGCCAAAAGATTCGGTGAATTTTTCTTAGGCATGTTGTGTGAAAAGAGGACAATTTCGACATTTCCTTCTCTGTAACTCTCCAGCATTCTGCACCATAGAGAAGCACAGAAAGCACACAGCTCTGATATAATCCTAATTTTGTGCTTGTGCTGTATTGAGAGGACTTCCAGATGTTGTTTAGGCTAAAAAAGGCTGTTCTTGCCTTATTCATTCTGATGTTGATGTCTTTGCCTGCCCCGCCGTCTGGTGTTACTATGCATCCTAGGTATGTGAAGGTGTGTGTCTGTACCAGTTGCTGATTCCTTACTGATATGGGCTCAGGGTTGCTCACATTGAGCGTCATGACCTCTGACTTCCTTAAATTGATGTTCAAGCCCACCTGCTGGCTAAACTTATTAAGTCTGTCTTTTTTTCCTGGACGTGTTGATGTGAATGTGCTAGTAGTGCAATGTCATCTGCATATTCCAGATCTTCTAATGTAAAATGCTATAGGATGTAGATTTGGATGTGAACCTCTGTATGTGAGGCTGATTACATTCTCATTGACTCTTGAAATCATCCATAAACTTTGATGGATTACCCCCGTGGTGAAACATGTTAAGAACCCAGCATTGCACACTAAGCTTGGAGAAGTCACTTGAGCCCTAGACATAATTCTGGCTTTTACATTGTTGCCTGCATGCAGCAGGATCTCACTATGGACCCCATGAAAGGCAGGGGGGGCTGAGAAGTGGCACTGTGTAGGACGTGATGATTCCTTGGGAGAGCCCAGAACCAGAGCACAGTATTTTAGCTCTGCATATTTGAAGAGCTACCTTGGATGGCGGGGAATGCACAGTATGCCATGCACTTCTTCCTTCTAGCATGGGACCAGATTTTTTGATTCTTTAATTGCAAACCAAGCTGGAGAAACTGGAGTTTATGACATCAACTCAACACGTTTCGCAATGGCAGAAAAGCCACAGAAAAAGCTGAGATCTACAGTGTAGATAATACAAAGACTCTTCAACTTGGCATTGGCTGCAAAAGAGCAAGAAGCTCAGTAGCCCTAGTTAAATAACAACAACAACTCTAATTTGATTACACTTTAACTTAGTTATAACTATACAACTTTTATACTATAATATAAACAAAGATGGAGGAACAAACAATGATGATAAAATACAAATACAGAAGGCCAGTAGAGTTTTTATTGCAATGGAAATACCTTTTTCCTCTTCTTCATTTATCTCCACAACCTTCTGCTGCTGATCATTTCTGTTGCAGGCTTCTTTTCATACCATGATGTCAAACTGTTCATTATCTTCTGTCTTTGTCATTCTCTCTTTTTCCATCTTTCCTGTTGCTATAATATACTCCAGCTTTCCTCACTTCATAACATGCCCAGAGTAGGTTGATCATTTCCTTCTAATATGAATAACAACCTTCCTTCGTGCACTGGCTACTTTCAGAACATCCTCATTAGTGGTGTTAGCTGTTCATGGTACTCAGTGACTTCAAAGAATTTGTCTTGTTTGTTTACTAATTGTCCATGACTCACTTCCATGTGTCAGGATTGGCTCTATATAACAATGAAGAATCTTTCTTACTTCTATTGACATAGATTTGTTGCATAAATTGCTTCTCAATTTATTGAACGTTGCATTTACTTGAGTTGTTCTATTTTCACCTAAGAGATGCATTGTCCATCTGTTGTTATTAACATGCCTAGGTGTTTGAATCTTTGCTTTGTTTCAGAACTGTTCCAATTACTTTAACGGTGTACTCTGGAGAATTCCTTATCTTTGAGATGGCCATTACTTCTGTCTCTCTGCTATCTTTAGTCTTACTTTCTGCCACTACTGTATCAATCATTTTCCGTAAATATTTTGTTTACTTTTTGCTGTTAAGACTGTATCATCAGCGTATTTCTAGTTGCTTATATTATGTCCATCAACTGATTTTCCTGGCATAAATTGACAGCATAGGACAATATGGCTTGGCGTGTGTTTGCTGAAGACCAGTACTCAATGAAAGATAATGAATGAACGAATTCAGTTAGTTTATCATGACTGACTCTGTCAAACGCCTTCTCGTAGTTTGTTATTGTTATATAGAATTGACATCATTGCACTCTGGGCAAACCCACAGGTGCTCAGTCTCCATCAGTATATGTTGAAGAGTGAATGCTAACTGTTCCTGTAGCTCGCTGGTTGTAAACACGACGGATGCATCCTCTCATATGTCCATCTCTACTAGCCTTACATTTGATGCCAAATTCCAACAGTCTTGACCTTGATGATTCATCTATTGCAGTGTCATTCTCTAACAGGCAATCATTAATTGTTCTCAGTACATCTCCCTTATCCATATCTAGTGTCCCCACTATGGGTGCTCTTGAAGCTAGTCTGTCAGCTCTTTCATTACCACATACCCCAGAATGACCAGGACAGTATACCCACACCAGCTCTTGTAGACTGGAAGCTTTTATGAATGTTTTCCATTCATGCCACAACCAACCACTTTGAACGTTCCGAAGCGTGGACTGAGAGTCTGAAACAATGATAGCCTTTGTTAATGAAGTTTCAGATATCCACCTTAAGGCTGCAGTAACAGCCTCGACCTCCATTCTCATGCTGGAAGTTGTTATCTTGTAAGCCCCACTATGTTCAGCGACGATTCTGCCCTGCACCAGAGCAGAGACGCCCCAACCGGATTTCTCACCACGGATCACAGACCCATCTGTATACACAACGGCATCATCATCCCCGGAATGATCATGTATCAGTTGATTAATTTCCAATTCTGCTTTTCCATTCCCCCAATTTCTACACTCTCTGCCAAGGCTGATGATGACATGCTGATAGTTAATCCAGTTCTCATCTGATATACTCCACTCTTCCACCTTGAATATATTGTCGACTGTGGCCACCTGTTTGATTGTTGTCTATGCCTGTGCCATCCATGACATTCCTCTCTTTATTCTTGCTCCCTTAATGTCAGCTATGTTACCATGCAGAGGTTGCTCTTTGTCTGTGGATACTCGTATATAGGCTTTTGCTTGGGCCATTGCATATCTGGATTTAATCGACAGCACTCCAAGCATATACTTCATTGTCACAATGGGGGTATCTTGCGTACAGCCCAAGACTATGCGCATCCCGTCCTTCTGAATGCGTTTTAGTCATTCACATTGTTTTACTGACAGCATGAGTATTCCCAGCCCATACTCAATGACCGATACGACTAGCTGTTGATAAAGAAGAAATAGTAATCTCTGCTCCAGATGCGTTGCAGCCATTATTTTCAGGGCCGCCAGACCTCTCCTGCATTTCTGTGTGATTTGCTCAACATGGTACCTATACGAGAGCCCGCGATCAAATGTAACTCCGAGGTATTTCAGCTTTTCTTGCCTTTCAATCCTCTGTCCATTGAGAGTAATATCTGGGAGGTCTGCTTTCACAATGGAGTTGTTCAAGGAGCACCACATCATGCAGGCCTTGTTGGGACTGACTTTGGAGCCAGTTTACTCACACTATTTAGACACCTCCAGTAGTGTCACATGTATGCTATTAACCATTTCTTGTCGGTCAAAGCCAGTTCTGTAAATGAGTATATCATCAGCAAATGTCAGTGTTCGTCCCAACCCAGTTGGTTGAATGGTGGCTACTTTTGCTGTATAGATGTTAAACAGCACCGGTGATAGTGGAGAACCCTGGGGTAGTCCCTGGCAAATAAGCATTGGACCTGATGTCCATGTTCCCAAGTGAAATGCCCCTGACATCTCAGTTAAGGCAGCTGCTATCCATCTTGTAAGCCAAGTGTTAACACCGCAAGCCATTACACAGTTGATTAATATTGCAAAGTTCACACTGTTATTAGCATCCTCTAGGTCCATTGCTACCGCAACCATTTCTTGCTTATCCTGGAACCCCTCATATACATCATAAGCAAATATTCCGGCATTACCCCATGTTACTTTCATGAGCCTATAGTGGCCGAGAGTATCAGGTAGGATCTATATATATATACATATAAGGTAAAGGATCCCGTTACACGCCCACTGAGGCATATTGAGAATATGGTGTTAGGCCCATATTTTCTTGACCCTCAACACACTAGGGGTGATGTGGTTAGCATCACGCCGACCGCCTTAACCTTCCCAGAGTTGCTCTGGTACCCAATTCATGAAGCTGGGTCGACCCCGGAGCTGTTTGCGGTCTTAAAAAAAATCCCACCTCAACTTGGGATCGAACCATGGACCACCGAGCTAGGAAGCCAGTGCACTAACCACTGCTCTACCATGGCTCCCATATATATATAAAATGTCATTAATATGGCTCCCAAAAAGATTCAAAACTGTAAATACATTTTTTTTTTTTTTTAGAGGGGAAAGCACACACACAAACATTCACACAATTTTACTTTTCCGATTTACTCTATTGGGATTTAATGGAGTGGGGGAGATAATACCATATTTTGATATCAAAAATCAAAATTATTACTGTATCTTGAATTAACTACAAGATAAATCTTAATTATGATACATCAAGGGTTGAATGTGATATTGTTTCTTTAAATAATAATTTTAAAAAGTTCATATTTTATGTGATGATTAAACACATTTTCAAACCTAAAAATTTTTCTCCTTTAAAATTTAAAAACCAAAAACAACTTCTTAATTTCAAATTCAGTTATTAAACATATTTGAACCATAAAACTCATTAGAAACTTAAAAACCCCCAAAAAACTCCTTAATTTAAAATTTGAAAGTTCTTGTGATTTTCTTTGATTTTTCATGCAGCTAATATTTTAAAGTAAACAAACTTAATAAAAAAATAAAATGGGGTAGTATAATAATTTACACTCTAATACCTTGCTCTCAATTTTAAAGTTATCTACTTAACTCGTGAGTCCACGAACTACCACTGAGCTTTAACAAGTTTTGTACAAATGAAACAAAATCCTTGGTAAAAGTGCTAAGCTTGCATATTTTAATTTAAAAAAAAATTTTGTCTCGTTTTGGCGAGGCACATCCCATTCAACCTAGTCAGTTATATTAGGACACATGTCAAAATATAAAAGACTTTTATGTCTGGTGACTTTTTCATATTATTATTCAGCTTACATGATATAAGAATCATTATAACATGCATAACGCAGCTGTGGTTGAGATGTTGACTACTTACAACGTCCAGCTGAAGGCAACAAAGCTGGCGTTTAGTTTTCAACAAATGGCAAAGAGCAGGGCTTGTCCCAACATATGGAGCAACAGGAGGGAAGCCTCTGACATACCTAATTCAAGACAAATGACATAAGTCCATTACACTCACTTGGATTTAGAGCAAATTTTAAAAAAAAGTGTGAGACATGGTTACACATGGAAGCTGGTATAAACATCATCATAAATGATAATGTGAGACATGGTGACTATGGACACTGGTGGAAACATCATCATAAATGATGGTGTGAAAAATGTGAAG
This sequence comes from Oreohelix idahoensis, assembly GCA_024509875.1. Taxonomy (NCBI): domain Eukaryota; kingdom Metazoa; phylum Mollusca; class Gastropoda; order Stylommatophora; family Oreohelicidae; genus Oreohelix; species Oreohelix idahoensis. The sequence continues at coordinate 301,282 of JAMPIV010002116.1, read as the reverse complement.
CTGGTGGAAACATCATCATACATGAATAGTGTGAGATATGGTGACTAATGGAAGCTGGTGGAAACATCATCATAAACGATAGTGTGAGATACGGTGACTAGTGGAAGCTGGTAGAAACATCGCTATAAGAGATAGTGTGAGATATGGTGGCACATGGAAGCTGGTGGAAACATCATTATAAATGATAGCGTGAAATATGGTGACTAACATCATCATAAAAAGGTGACAAATGGAAGCTGGTTTAAATATCTATAAGATTTAGAGTGGGAAAACAAACAGAGATTGGTAAAAAATCACCATAATAAATAGAGTGAGTAGTAACAACAAATGAAAGCTCATGAAAACATCGCCAAAAGAAACGGGAATGAGAGTGACGTCTTGAAAGGTCTCCTGCTTTGTTTTGAATTGACAGCAGAAGTGACGTCTTGACTCCTGCTTTGAATTGACAGCAGACGTCAGTTTCGATGTGGGACAAGCTAGCGTCTCTAACCGGCAGTCTGCTTGTGTCGTTTGACCAGTATGCAAGGAATGTGTCCAGTAGGACCTGCTTTTAAAATGTGTTAAGTGCCTTTGGGCATCTTTATATTTCACCTGCAAGATCGATTACCATCACTGCCTTATGCTTTCATCTAACAGTATAATGTCAGATTAGTCTTAGCAGTGTGTATGGAATTCTTGGGCACGTAAGTTGACTGTACCATTAAAATGGAGAGTATCACAATCAAGGACAGTAGAGACATGTGCTAGTAAAAGCTACGATGTCATATCATACTCAAATGGAGTAATGTGCTAATAAATATTTGTGAATCGTGCCAAGAAGTTAGGCCTTGATTAATGAGTACCTGAGGTGCGGGCCAGGGAGATTGTGTGTGACTGGCCAAACTTAAATACATATGGTATAATCCCTCAAACGGGATATGCAAGGGGAACATGGAGGGTACTCAGCAGGCCACAGTAATACGGAGTGTCAAGCCTGAAGTCTAATGCACTCTTACCACAGGACGTCGGGAGGACGGTTCCTGAAATAATAAACATTCTTAAAATTTACCCGTACCAGTTTCTGGGGGCCAAAGCCATTGGATGCCTTACAAGCCTAAGAGCGCCTAACGAATCTAGGACTATTTTTTCAAAATGGCGGCACGCATCGTCTGCCAAAAGTTTTTATGAATGGAAGGGATTTCCATCATCATGAATGTGCCTCAAGTTGTCACTAAGTTATAAAAGTGACCTATTATTACACAGAAGTCATAGGAACTGACTATCTTCATTCAAGAAGCAAGTATTTTATCAAAAATCATGGACCATATCGATGTCCTTCGATGTCAGCATGAAGCAATTCTAAGCCTAACCAAATACTAGGCTATTATCATCACTACATCCTTTCCTTGTCGAAGTCTCAAGAGGGATTGTTTTCTTGGCAACAGATAAGTTTATTTATTGTTACATACAGCTTGGCTGTGAATATAATCTGTTTGCCTGATATCTGACTTCACCATATATGTGTTTTCATTACGTGTTTTTGGTTTTGTAACTAGCGGGCTGGATGGAGGGACTTGGTTTGTGATCATTCAATACCGCGAAAGCTAGGTCGAATGAGCAAATCAAGCGTTCTATAGGGCAGTATCTGTGTGATTCAGATAGAGGACCCAGCATACTCTGCTGGTTGTATAAAAGTTTGCCTCTATTGAATTTAACAGATCCATTTTTGTTAGCTGTGTAGTCATGTTTATCTATTGTTTGTTCTCATAAGTACTGTCATTGTTATATTTTATTTAGTTCGTTGCATTATTGTTTGTAATATTGTCTAGCCTCATCTCACTATCATTCATTTCATAGATGTCATAATTGTTGTGATATGCGTCTTGTCTTGTCTATTTGTAATAGAGCATTAGTTTAAATTAATTCATGTATATTTTATAGTTATTCCTTTGTTTTCCCATTTGTATTTCCTTTAGTTGCTCGAACCCTGTCTTGCTGTTCTTACTTGTTGTGGTTCTATTTTTTTTTTCATTACTCCATATTGTTTATCTGAATACATCTACTATTGCAATTATAAATTGATCTGAGATTGGTGGAGTGAATATTGAATATAGCTGACATATTCATATACATAAAAGTTAAAATATTGTGTATTATTGATAAACACAAGAATAAGCAACCATGACTTCATTAAAGGATTTATTGAAGATTGGAAAGGAACTTAATTTGGAAGGTCCAGCTTTGCAAGCTTATATTGATAAAGAAGTAAACAGACAAGAAGAACTTCGCAAAGAGGAATTGGCTGAAAAAAGGAGACAAGAAGAACTCCATAAAGAAGAGTTAAGGAGACAAGAAGAGCTCCATAAAGAAGAATTGGAGGAAAAAAGGAGATCAGAAGAGGTGGCTCTTGAAAGAGAAAAATTAGCCTATGCCAGATCTCAAGAGGAAAGGGCTCAAGAAGAGATCAGATCTCAACAAGCTCAAACTATAAGATTAGCTGAGATTGAACTGGAAAAATTAAAATTACAACAACCACTGTTGCATCCTGGGGTAGGTGAAGATAAAAATAAAGATCATACTACTGCCATAAGGATTAATTTGCCAAAATTTAACGCATCCATAGATGACATTTCATGCTTCCTAAATAGGTTCGAAACTTATTGTGAAGAATATAAGATTGACAAATCTACATGGACATGTAGACTTATGAATTTATTGGTTGGTGAACAATTAACTGTAGTCTCCACTTTGGATGACCAGACTAGAAAGGATTATGAAGCTGTTAAGGTCATTTTATTGCAGAGGTATCAATTAGATGATGAGGGCTATCGTCAGAAATTTCGATCTTTGTACCCTGATTCTGGAAAAGATTTCACTGAATTTATTTCAGCTGTTAAACTGAATTTTTCTAGATGGATTGAACTATCCAAAACTGAAAAAACTTTTGAGGGTTTGTCAGATTTGATTCTAAGAGACAAGGTTTTGTCATCGATTAGTTCTGATTTTCTTGCGTTCCTACAGGAAAGAAAACCAGAGAACCTGACTAAATTACAAACCTTAGGACGTCAATATCAAGTTGCACATCCTAATAGAGTATTGAGCAAAAACAATGTAAGGGACTCATTACCAGCTGCATCGGCCAGATCATTCCAAGACAATGCACCTAGGTATAGATCAAACAGCATGGATAGGAATCAAAGATTTAAACCATCACATAATTACAGTCAAAATAGAGGTAGATACAATTTTAATAAATACCAACCTCAAAGACATTGGAATTCATATCAGGAGGATAACTTTTATCCACAAACCTCATTTAAGTCCAATAACTGGCAAAATAGAGGAGAATATAACTCAAAAGCAAATAGAGGTCAGAAATCATTTTATAGAGGAAATGATCAAAATGCAAATAAAAGATCTTATCATAACAATACTTCCAGACAATCAAGAAACACTGAACGTACCAATGCCATTGTTCATGATAATAATCAGAACCCTAATGATATTGTAGCACATGCAAATTCATGCAGTGTAGACTTAGCAAATAGTGATAACTGCACTAATTGCAATTCTTTATTTCAGCCTCAAGGAGTGCCAAGATTATTATGCGGACACCCTCTCCCAGTCATGTCATCTTTTGAAAGTACTGGTTCATTGATCTTGAACAGAGGTTTTGTCAATAATAAGTTAGCATCTTTACTCAGGGACACGGGTGCAACCACTGTTGGTGTGCGCAAAGCCTTGGTTGATAAGGTGGATTATACAGGAAAACAAGTGAAATGCATAACTTTTGGTGGAACTGTGGAATATTACCCCACAGCAGAGGTATTTTTGGACACACCTTATTTTACAGGACGAACACTGGTATGCCTCTTGGACAATCCAATTGCTGGAATTATTATGGGAAACATACCTAAATTGCATGAATGTACACAGGAAGATATTGAAATATGGGAAAGACAACACTTGTTATGTTCAAATGCTGTGACTACCAGAGCTCAGTCTCGCATGGACAATGATCATCACAAAACAGTCATTGATGTGTTGCCTGAAGATATAACTGAAGATATCACTTCAGAAGATGAAGAAGAAAAGGAAAATAATGATGATGATATAAGTCATTATCAACAGGAAAATAATGATGATATTAAGGTAATCAATGATGTGAATAATGATGATGACAATTTATTTCAGATGGAACTCATTGATAAGGAAACCTTTATACAAAGACAGAAGATGATACTTCCTTAAAAAAATATTTTCATATTGCTCATTTGAATGATGTAATGATAGATAACTGTGCAAAACACTGGTATACTATCAAAAAATGGGATTTTAGTAAGAAACTATCAATTTGCTAATTCCTTAAAGAAACAGATTATGGTACCAGCTTGTTTTCGACCATTCATTTTACGACATGCACATGACATTGAATGTGCAGGACACTTAGGTGTTGCTAGAACAAAACAAAGAGTTTTGTCATATTTTTTTTGGCCAGGAATTACGAAAGACGTCAAATTATTTTGTCGTACATGTACCATCTGCCAAAGTGTAGCAACCAGAAAACCAAAACATGATGCGCCCATTCAAGCATCTGATATTTCTTTGCGTCCCTTCGCAAAGATGGCCATTGACATTATTGGCCCTTTAAAGGTAACATCAGCCAGAGGTCATCAATATGTGTTGACCTGCATAGATATGTGCACACGCTGGCCAGAAGCTATTCCTTTAAAAACCATCACCACGGTAGATATTGCTGATGCATTATTTTTGATTTTCAGTAGAATAGGTTTTCCTGAAAACATACTGTCTGATAGAGGAACTCAGTTAGTTTCAGATGCTATGAAACAGGTTATGGATATGTTTGGGATTCAAAGATCCCTTAGTTCAATATACCATCCTCAGTCTAATGGGAAAATAGAAGTCCTCAACAGATCCTTAAAACAAATGCTACATAAGGTTACAATTAAATATCCTCAAAATTGGGACAGAGTCCTGCCAGCTATTTTATTTGCTTATCGAGAGATAAAAAAATGAACATACAGGCTTTAGCCCATTTGAATTGGTTTTTGGCGCCAGACCACGCGGCCCAATGTCTATATTAAAACAACTTTTAATTGGTGCTGAGATGAACAAGGAGGTTCAGACCTCATATCAGTATGTAGTCAATTTGAGAAAAAAAATAATAGACGCATGCCAGATAGCAGTAGGTTCATCTGAAAAGGCAAAGCTTAGGGCGAGGTTATTTATTAACCAAAACCGCAAATTACGCCAACTTTGGCCTGGTGATGAAGCTTACGTATTATTACCCAGGAAAGATAACAAATTATTAGTCTCATGGAGAGGACCTTACAGGATTGTGGAGAAACTGTCTGATGTTGATTATATTGTCTCAGTAGAGGGAAAAGAAAAAAACTTTTCATATCAATATGTTACAGCAGTTTCATACACGTCCACCATATCTGAGACCAGTCTTTGAAGCTCTTGATCAATCTGTCTGTCGTCATTCTTCTTTGGCTGTCATACAGGAAGAAAATTCGGATTTGACTGATGGTAATGACTCATTATTAGTATTACCTAGTCTTCACTACTTGTCTACTGAAAGTTGGAAAGATGTTGACATATCACCAACTCTATCTTCTTTCCAGAAAGAACAGGTTACTTCTATCTTACGTTCTTTTACTGATGTCCTTACTGATGTCCCAGGACACACTGATATCATCGAACATGATATCATTCTGACAGACTTTCAACCCATTAAGTTGAAACCTTACCCTATTCCTATACATTTACAATGTCAGGTTAAAGAGGAACTAGAACAGATGGTGAAATTAAATGTCATTTCTCCATCTCATTCCCCTTATAGTTTTCCGATGGTTTTGATCAGGAAAAAAGACAAATCTATACGTATATGCATAGATTTTAGACGTCTAAATTCGATCACCATCCACGACGCGGAACCACTACCCGTGTTGGAATCTTTATTAGATAGACTAGCTACAGCTACATTTTTTTTTCTAAATTTGATCTATCTAAAGGCTATTTCCAAGTACCATTAACGGAACGATCCAAGCCTTATACTGCGTTCGCAACCCCATTAGGACTCTTTCAGTTTAACTATATGTCTTTTGGTTTAGTTAACGCACCTGCGACCTTCGTTCGCATGATGAGACGACTCTTCTCTGACAGAGACGACCTTATTACTTACATCGACGACATTTGTCTGTTTCATCAATCATGGGATGAACATTTGAAGGGTATTCAATCCTTACTTACCACTCTACGTCGTCATAATTTATCTGCACGTCCATCTAAGACTAAGATTGGATTTCAGGAGATTTCATTTTTAGGTTATAAAGTAGGAGGAGGTTTTTTGAAAACAGATGATACTACTATCTCTAGGATTCTAAACCTTGATATACCTAAGACCAAAAAACAGGTTAGAAGTATTCTAGGGCTCCTAAACTTTTATCGTAAGTTTATCCCTAATTTTGCAGAGTATACGTCTGTGTTGTCATCACTGGTGAAGAAGGAGTCACCAAATAGGTGTATTTATAGTCATGATGTTCATGTGACTTTAAATAGATTAAAATGTCTGTTTTCCAAGTTGCCTATATTGAGATTGCCTGATCCTTCTAAACATTTTACTCTTACAGTAGACGCTTCCAAAACGTCCATTGGAGGTTCGCTTTTGCAAGAATGGAAGGGCTGTTTACATCCAACACTTTATGTTAGCAGGAAGCTAACGCCGACGGAGCAACGTTACTCGGTCATTGAGAGAGAGCTACTGGCTCTTGTGTTCTGCTTCTCTAAACTGCAACGTTACCTGCTTGGTGCAAGTTTCACACTCGAGACAGACCAGAGGGCACTGTCTTACCTGAAAACAGCGAGATTCAAGAATGCTAAAGCAGCGCGTGCCTCACTGGCCCTTCAACCCTATAATTACCAGATTAAACCCATCGCAGGAAAGTTGAACGTGATGGCCGATGTGCTATCCAGATGCATGAAGCATCCGCTATCGCCAGTTGTCTCCGCAAATGCTGCTTCAATCCAACTTTGATGCTCAATAATAACACTACTTCCTTTGGGACAAGTCAGGAATTATTTCGCAAAGGTAGCATCATGAACTAAGGCACATGCCTTCTTTTAACTCATATAGTGCATACTTCAGATATTACAACCACATTGCTTCGTCATGCACTTAAACCGGTTGAAAAACTATAGACACTATGCCAAGCAACATGATGATGATGAATTACTGTTCATCCAAAATCAAGATATATATTCAAGCGTTCGTCATATGATGTCTAATGCAATTGCTCAAGAACAATGCTTCGTTGCTTCATACACGTTGTACAATGACTTTTGGCAGTATAACAATCCAAGTCGGTGCAATTCAGATACTTTGCTACATTTTCCAAAACTTTTTGCACTAATTAACTGTCTCAAACGTTGTGTAAAAAGGGAAGTAACTAAAATTACTGATTACAAAGTTCAAAAAGGGACATAACCAAGAAATTCCATTTCTTCATATACGTATGAATTTCTCAAGTACAGAATGAACAATAGTATCTGTGCTGTATATGCTATTCCATGGAAGACAAACATCGACAACCAACATAGATGGAAAATGGATTTTCTTCAATGAACATTTTCTTTCCGCCATATATACTTAACTAAGGATCAATAACAATGTTGTGCGAACTATTGACTCACTGAAACTTTAATTCTTTTAAATACCTCTACAGAAAGAACTGTGTATGGTCTAACATGACCAGTTTTAATAACACTCGGAATATTACATTGGTTCATTGGTGTATTATTATATGAAGTGAATTACAGTGGTGCTTCCACTTAGATAACCGATATCTTTCATATGTGTAGATATTAAGTAATATATCTTCATATGACATCTCATTAACATTGTCATTCACCACATGACATTGCATACATACAAATGTTAATAATTATTTTGACATATTGTCACAGTCACCACTTATATTTTAACTTGTCTGCCTCATTTGTTCTATTCTATCTTTGATTGCTTATTATGCATTTCATTTGATAGATAGGTAGACTTACATACCGACACGACTTAGGGCGTTTGTTGACATGGTATGCTGTGTGAGTGCCATGACTGACATATTGACTTTTCTTCACTGCCTTCTAATTAATATAGTTACCTCACATTTGTGTCAAAAGAGCGTCTGCTAACGATAATGGGTTTAGTTATGTTATTACTAAATACCACACCTTGTGTGTTAAATTGTCGATTATGGAGCACGCCTCTAGGTGCTATCATAATGATGACAGTTGAGTATTTGGATATTGTCATATGGTTTCTCCAGTGACCTTGTAAGATTGTATTATGAAAATAATGAAAAGTTCCTTTTCATTATTTTAATCCAGGGGGGGAGTAAATGATATGAGTAAATATCATATCATGTTTTGTATTCGATCACTTCCTGATATATATTGTTTACACACGGTATCCCGTGGTTGCAGGAAGTGACGTCTTGACTCCTGCTTTGAATTGACAGCAGACATCAGTTTCGATGTGGGACAAGCTAGCGTCTCTAACCGGCAGTCTGCTTGTGTCGTTTGACCAGTATGCAAGGAATGTGTCCAGTAGGACCTGCTTTTAAAATGTGTTAATTGCCTTTGGGCATCTTTATATTTCACCTGCAAGATCGATTACCATCACTGCCTTATGCTTTCATCTAACAGTATAATGTCAGATTAGTCTTAGCAGTGTGTATGGAATTCTTGGGCACGTAAGTTGACTGTACCATTAAAATGGAGAGTATCACAATCAAGGACAGTAGAGACATGTGCTAGTAAAAGCTACGATGTCATATCATACTCAAATGGAGTAATGTGCTAATAAATATTTGTGAATCGTGCCAAGAAGTTAGGCCTTGATTAATGAGTACCTGAGGGGCGGGCCAGGGAGATTGTGTGTGACTGGCCAAACTTAAATACATATAATATAATCCCTCAAACGGGATATGCAAGGGGAACCCTGGAGGGTACTCAGCAGGCCACAGTAATACGGAGTGTCAAGCCTGAAGTCTAATGCACTCTTACCACAGGACGTCGGGAGGATGGTTCCTGAAAGAATAAACATTCTTATTATTTACCCGTACCACCTTGCCTCTTTCATACATCATTCTCCAGATGAATTTTCATTCCTTCAGTTTCATAACTGTGTGACTTCACCATGTCCTCTACAGCCTGTCTACTTCCTCTTCAGTGGGCTCCAAGCTTGTGCCTAATTTACACTAGAGGTCAATTTAGGTCTTCCCTTCTTTTGTTTTCTTCCTTTCTGGTGTTCATCTCTACTTTCCATAGGTTTTCCCCTTCTTTTTTTTTAATACCACGAGAACAACTGTAAACTATGCTCACAGGGAGAAAAAAAAGATAATGATGATGGTGACAATGATTATGGTTGTACCAAGTACAGATCCTTCATATTCAAGACAAAACCAATAGACTGAATAAGTATGGCCAGCAGGTTGGCCTGAACATCAATTTGAAGAAGACAGAGGTCGTGACACTAAATGTGGGCAATCCTGAGCCAATAACAGTAAGGAACCAGAAGTTAGAACAGACAGACACATTTACTTACCTAGGAAGCATAGTAACACCTGACGGCGGAACAAGCAAGGACATTAACAACAGAATGAATAAAGCGAGAACAGCCTTTGCTGTTCTCAACAACATTTGGAAGTCTTCCCAGTACAGCACAAACACCAAATTAAGACTGTATGAGAGCTGTGTACTTTCTGTGCTTCTCTATGGTGCGAAATGTTGGAGAGTAACAGAGAAGGAAATGTCGAAACTGTCCTCCTTCCACACAATCTGCCTAAGGAAAATTCTCCGAACCTTTTGGCCAAACACCATCAGCAACCAAGAACTACTTATTCGGAGTAACCAGGAGGACATGCACACCATCATAGCTGGCAGACGCTGGAGTTGGGTTGGCCATGTCCTCAGAAGGGACCCTGATACCATCACAAGAACAGCTATGCTATGGACCCCCGAGGGAAAGCGAAAGAGAGGCCGACCAAAAACAACTTGGCGGAGAACTGTGGTAGCTGAGATGCAAAGAATGAACCACAGTTGGGGCACTGTACGAAAGATGGCCGCCGACCGAGCAAAGTGGAATCAATTTGTTGCTGCCCTACAAGACGCCACCAGGCGTGATGGCCGCTGACTGCTTTGATGGTTGGCGGTTATGGATCAAAGAAGAGAAGAAGTACAGATCCTACACAAAACATACAAGATAATTATTTAACAAATACTTGATGATCCCTATGTAGTTCTAGGGGGGCGTGTGTTCTCTGATGCGACAAAGAAAGAATAAGACTCATGCACGTCGTACAAGGCCACAAATATGAGGTTATGCATGAGGTTGGCAACCTCATTATGTAAAACACGTGACTACCGGCAACACCATGTGAATGCATTAGTGCAGACGTCCATGCAAGGGGACCAGCAGCAGTGGTGACTCCATACTCCATAAGGAGCGACAAGTTAAATCTTTAACCCCCAAGAGCCAGTATACTGTACTTCCCGCTAGACCCATTTGGCCCAATCAACAGTATACTGGCTTTCGTATCTCTTGATCCTTTCTACGGCTGTTTTCTAATTTTGACAACTCAAAAACGCTATTTTCTTAAAGTATAGCCATCCATTATGGACTTTTGTTGTTTATGAATATGAACATTTAAAAAAATTATTTCCAAACAAAAACAATAAAAACATACTGGTATGGCCATTTTTGTTCGGGCCAAACCCACTTTTTTGCTTGGGACTGAAAGAGTTAAATGATGATGATGGAACACTTGATGACACTGTTTTAAGAAGAGATGCTTACTCTGGAAAATCGTCGCCCTCTGTTTCAGGTTCAACCTCCTCATCTTCCTCTGAGTCTGAACCCAGTATGTTGATGTGAACGTTGCTGGTGTCTAGAACTGCAGGCACTGGGGCAATGCTGGGCCTTTTCTGTAGACTCTGAATATTGAGGCCCTGCAACAAATCATTTATTCATGTGTTAAACAATGCCAGTAGCTCCACTGGGGTAGGCTTCTCCAGAAAGATACAGATTGACATAAATAAACCTTCTTTTTCTTCTTCTTTGATCCTTAGCCGCTGACTGTCAAAGCAGTCAGTGGCCATCACGCCTGGTGAAGTCTTGTAGGGCAGCAACAAACTGCTTCCACTTTGTTCGGCTGGAAGCCATCCTTTGCACAGTGCCCTAGCTCTTGTTTATTCTTTGCATCTCGGCCTCCACATAAATAAACCTCCAAACAATACCAAATGCATGCCAGTATAGACACAGCCAAGCTTCTGAATAACACAACAGTCTGAACTATAACTAAAATGAAAAAAAACTCCATCAAGTGGAATAATACAATACAGAGCACAGAACATAGACAATAGGGAAAATATCATACTAAATTAAATTCATCCTGATATAACCAACAGGTCCATGTAGATGGTATATGGTTGAAAGAGAGTGGTACAAAGAAAAGTAGCAAATACGTTAAACAAAAAAAAAAGTGTAGCTGAATCATCATTTAACTTCTCACTCCTTATGGAGCATGGATCCACTACTACAACTGTAACCCTTGCAGGAAGCTTGCATTTTTACATTCACATAGTGTAACAGCAGTGGGTTCTGTAGCAATGTGTGTCACATGATGAGGCTGTCATATGTTCATATTCTTATAAATGTCAGTGTAATATAATATCTTATGTGTTACAAGGGCTCACAAGGGGAGCAAAGAATAGTAACACTGTTTCGGGGTCGGAGTGGATACAAGGTATGGCGTCCACCTCAAATTCTAGAGGTACCGGGTTCAATTCCCAGTTGAGGGAGTATAATTTATGGAAATTTTTCAGAACCACTGGTCCTAATGATGTCATATTCCCCCCTGGTCTCCTGGATAGTGAGGTTGGATGCCTAGCCTTCTTGGATAAGGGCGAAAAAATAAGAGGTCCCGTGTGTCTTCTTCTTCTTCTTCCTCGTTCGCCTTCAGACTTCCACATTTATGACTCTAATAAAGGCAGTAGTCAACTCAAGGTTCCCGACATCTCCAAACAGTTTTTCGTTTACAGAAGTGGGTTGTTGCCATATGCTACTCCGTTCATTACTGTAGGTTGGGCAATACTGCAGGAGGTGTTCGACCGTCATCGGGCTGGTACCGCAGGTGCAGAGATCTGTTGCACCAATCTTGTATTTGTGGTATCTCAATCTGTTGTGTCCAGTGCGTAGCCGAAAAATGATGACCTGTTCTTTCCTGGATAGTTGATGATATGCATCATTTTTCACATGACCCGGGTGCTCTCTTTCCCATTTGGACTTGAATGTAGTCTTTGCCATTGCGTAAGTTGTCTCTATATCATTTTGTTGTAAGGCACCTCCTTCCTTAGCAAGTTTGTCTGCCTCCTCATTTCCTGGTATGTTGCAATAGGCTGGTATCCACTGGATAGTGCACTTGTTGAAGCATTTGGCCAGTCTTTCCCGTGTGTAAGTTGTACACGTTAAAAATCCCATGGCAGTAGGAAATCGTAAAGAGTAGGCCTATCAGGCCGCTGCCCTGGCAAAATTTAAAAATTAGAAACCTACCCACCACAAAAATATTTATAGAATGTGTGATTCCTATATATATATACACAATGGGGTTCTTGGTGCTATGGAGTTCATGCACTGTGCTGAGATCCTCTTTGTGTTATCTAAGAGAGGAGATCAGAGCACTGATGGAGTTGTCCATGTGCAATGAAGATAGTCATGAAAACTAAAACCATAACCAAACACTGTAAATTACCAAGCATGTCATAAGAGCTGACTAAGGAGTGTTGGCCATGGGGTCGGCTATCCCATCCTGTAGAAACTTCCCCCCCCCCCCCCAAAAAAAAAATTAAAATTCTGCAAATATAGACACACACACACCACACACATTGAAGAAACCTGTAGATAGTATAACAAGGAAGTACTTGTTTTGGAATTTGCAGGGTAAGAGAGAAAAACACATTGAAAAGACAACTGGAAACAATGAAGAAGGATGAAGAAGTTATGGAAAAACCTTCAGAAATTGGTACTGAATGAGAGAGGACTTCTGCCACACTTAAAGGTTTACCCATAATCTGTACGGGGTGTTTGCGTTTTCAGATGTGTACGGGCCGTACACGGGTCTGTACGGGTTTTTTCGCCTAATTATTAAATATACATATAAATCTTGTGCCACTACACAATTTGCGTCATGAGATTCGGCGAGATTTTAAGCCAAGTGGATAAAAAAAAAAATAACCAATGAAAATCAAGCTGTCTATTTTTCAATTGCCGCGGGATGTGCGTGGCGTGTTCATTCACAATTTTTCGCTAAAGCTAGCGCGAGGTTACTGATTATTTGAACGATTACGCAGCACTGAAATCTTTTTTGAGTCGAGCCTATTGTTTAGGATTAATTTCCAGTTTAGTATTGGTAAGTAATTCATTTTAAAAAAAATATTACAATAACATTGTTTAGATGAAGTTAGATTTAACTGTCAGATAACTTAGGCCTATGCTTTCTTTTCCCCTAAGGTTTAGCATAATTGATTATTTACGGCTGGTAAAAAAAAAGGCTGATACCACTACATATTATTTGATTTCACTAAAACTTGTAGAAAGTGCGTAAGAAATGTAAATTTGAAAAATAATACAATAGCCTACAAATTATGGGTAGCCTAATAACGTAATGACGGTCGCCGAATGCTCCGCATGTATTTTCGTACCATTTAGAGTTATAATTAGGGTTACAGCTAGGGTTAACCCTAAATCTAAATGGTACGAAAATACACGCGGAGCATTCGGCGAACGTCATTCCGATATTACCAAATTATGAAACTGAAAAGAAGAAAAAACCACAATAGCGTGGAAAATTTACATCTTAACTCGATCAGAGAAAAGTTTATTTGGAGTTAGCCTACTTCTCTTCTTAGTTTTAATTTCGTTTCTTTAAAAAACAATGTTATTTTGCCTTTGGTGGTCATCATTACGGTCATTCAATGATTTATAATTATTAAATAATTAATTAGCCTACTATCAATGTTTGATTGACACTAAAATTTGTATGGGAAGGTCTATTTAAAACTACCAGTTGGGCTTTAACGGCTATTCCAATTTTTGAAGTTCGGTAGAAAATATACAGGCTAATATTACGCCAGCGCTAGTTTATATTTTCATTACCAGCTTTAGCAAAAAATTTATTAGATTTTAAATTTAAGATTCCTAACCCATAATGCTTATTACTGGTCTCTTTAGGCCTGTACTTTTATAAGGCACTATAGAAAACACAGCAACTGTTCTTCATTTCAACCATAAATTGTATTAATTTTTTTCCAAGATTCTATTTCATTATATAATATTAAAATTACAAATAATTATATTTTTCAAATTGATTATTAATATTTGTATTTACTTTTTCACATTAATATTTTTTTTTTTTTGTCTAGCAGGAAATATTGCATCCATCTAACAGCATGGCTGAGCCTAACTTTAAAAAAAGGAGGTTAGAAGAAGATCAACGTCGTGGGAAGTTTCAATCTGACTGGACAACTACATTCCCTGGGATTATTGAGACATCCAAATTAGGCTCTTCACATGCATACTGTAGAATATGCAATAGAGATATTAAAGTGATGGCATCTGGCTTACACGATGTGAGGGAGCATTTCAAAACAAAACTGCATGAAAGGAACTATCAGCTGAAGAACGGAAGTTCTATCAAGGCCTTCTTTACTCAGCCTCAACAAGAAGATGATAAAATAACGAGGGCTGAAGTTTTATTTGCAAATTTTATTGCTCAACACAACATAGCTGCTTCTATAGCTGACCATTTTTCAGACTTATCAGCTGAGATGTTTCCGGACAGTGCTATTGCCAAACGTTTCAAATGCAAGCGAACCAAAACAACAGCCATTATTAAAAACTGCTTGGCTCCATCTGCAACGGAGCCAGTCATCAAATTATGCAGGAAGACACCTTTCTCCTTGATGATCGATGAGTCAAATGATAGAAAAACTGACAAGCGTTTAGCTATAATGGTGAGGGTATTTGAAGATGGCATAGGACCTAGAACCAGGTTGCTGGGCATGCCGGTCGGTACTGGTGGAACCAGTGAAGCTATTTTCAGTGATATTGATGCTGTGTTCAGCGACTTACAAATCCTATGGATTAACTGTATAGGTTTTGCAAGTGACAACTGCAATGTAATGGTTGGCAAATCAAACTCTGTACTAACGCGAATCAAGAGCAAGAACCCTGATGTGTTTAGTATAGGGTGTATTTGCCACCTTGCAAATCTTTGTGCCAAGGAGGGTATAAAGCAGCTGACTATTCCTGTTGATGACCTTTTGATAGATATCTTCTATCATTTTGAGCATAGCTCAAAATGGAAAAAATCATACAGAGAGTTTCAACTGTTTACAGGAGTGGATGCACTAGACATACTAAAGCACTGCCAGACTCGCTGGCTTTCTTTGCAGAAAGTAGTGGACAGAATTTTAAATCAATATTCTGCTCTATCTTCATACTTCAAGAGCCACGACGATATGGAAAAACCATGCCGTGTCAAAAACATTCATCAGTTACTAAAATCACCACTGACCCAGATGACTCTACGTTTTCTCCAATTTGTGCTACCTCTGTTGACTGAATTTAACAAATTGTTTCAGACAGATGAGTCCCAAATAGGTGGTATGATGGATGAAATGGATCGTCTGCTACGAAAATTTATTGTCAAATTTGTAGAGATGAAATATGTAAAAGAGGTGAAAGATATAAGATTGTTAAAGTATGCTGAACGTGATCTACAGCATGATGACCATACACTTGCTGTTGGTCTGTCCAACAGGACATTACTGGAAGAGTTAGATATAAGTTCTCAAGTGAGAAATTCATTTTTCAGAGATGTGAGGAACTTTTATGTTGCTGTTGTGAAAAAGATATTGGATAAATTTCCATTTGAGAATGAAGTCCTTAAGGATATCAAAATTCTTGATCCAGCCTTTAAAGACACAGTTCAATATACAGCAATCTGTAAGCTGGCCAACACTTTTGCACCACATTTAGACCAAGAGGTGTTAAAGGATGAATTTGAAGATTATTGTTTGCTGCCTGATGAATGTATTTCAAGATTTGACGCTGGACAAAAAAGAAGCTTTTCTAGGTACTGGCTTGACATAATCAACCTGAAAACTAGCACTGGTCGTACACGATTTCCCAGTCTGGCAGTCATAGTGAAACGCTTATTGACATTGCCTCACAGCAATGCTGACTGTGAGAGGTCTTTCTCTATGATGAAAAAGATTCACACGGACTGCAGAAATAGACTAAATGATGATACAGTCACAGCATTTCTACAATGCAAAATAAATTCTAACTCTTGTTGTTTAGGTTTTAAAGCAAGTGAAGACATGCTTAAAAAGGCAAAGGCCGCATGTCACTATGATGGTGCAGAACCATCTAATTGAATATACTTTTACATGAATAAACTCTTTTGTTACGTTTTTCAGTCTTTGTACAGGTTTTGCGGGTCTTTGTACAGGTTTTGCGGGTCTTTGTACAGGTTTTTTTAATTTTTTGTACAGGTTTTTCATCTCTGAGGTGTGGCATGTATGTTTTGATGGCATATGCTTTTCTGGAAGCTGATGGATAATGATGATGATGATGATGATAATATAAGTTGTTGTTGTTAATGTTGATCAGAATCAACATCCTTGCCCTCCAGGCAAACCCATAGTAAAAGATGGTGACGTCAATCCACACTGTGTGATTCTCACAGGGTCTCTGACGAGACAAAGGAGTAACAGAACCAATACTTTCTGCAGCATTAAGAGGTGACTAATGTAAGGTAGTGAATGGAACTGGCAACTTCATCAAGTAATATAAATTGCTTCAGAAACCATCACGGCAACAGCAAATAGAGTATACTGGTGCAGGCCTCCTGTAAGTATGACAGCTACAGTGGAGGCCCCATGTGTTAAAGTAAAATAAGCTGTCTGTAAGTATGCCAGCTACAGTGGAGGCCCCATGTGTTAAAGTAAAATAAGCTGTCTGTAAGTATGCCAGCTACAGTGGAGGCCCCATGTGTTAAAGTAAAATAAGCTGTCTGTAAGTATGCCAGCTACAGTGGAGGCCCCATGTGTTAAAGTAAAATAAGCTGCCTGTAAGTATGCCGTCTACAGTGGAGGCCCCATATGCTAAAGGAAAATAAGAATCTTGTAAGTATACCACCAGCTACAGTGGTGACCCCATGTGTTAAAGTAAAATCCCAACTAACATAATTACCGATGTATGTTACGTCGGTCAGTCTCACTCAAAATAGTAACTCGCACCAGAAAAAAAAGTGTGCAACGCACAGTGTGCAACTTACGCGGCGTGGGTGTTATATAAACAAAAAGTTTGGTTTTACTTTTTTTTTTCTTTCACGAAATTAGATGCGCTCGACAAAGAAAAAGTGCATAAAAATTGGTGTGCATGAGCCAACAACATACCAAAGTGAATTGTATTTTCTGACACGGCCAGCTCTATGTCGCCCTCACCCGATGTACAAATCATGAAAACTTGAAAGTTTTTGTTAAAACTACTTATTATGAGGGAACACTCTGTTGGTCACAGCTGAGGAATGCAACCCTGTTGAAAAATTGACGGTGTACATGAACAGTTTGATTATACTGTATAATGGAAAGAAACCAAAAACACTCTTAGAATGTACTTCTATCTGCTCATCTGGGAACGGAACCAGCACACTATAATTAAAAACCTGTCAAGTTTGACGGGTTATTGCTAGTAAGTTATAAATGATTTGATTACACTACAAGACAAGCAAAGTCAAACAATTCTGACAAACCTGACATACCTTTGGTAAACTCAGATTAAGTCTCCTACTGCCTGACCTAGATAAATTGTTGGTTTCTGAGCTGAAGCTCTGAACTCTTGTATGCTGAAGTTCTAAAGCCACTGTACCTGTGAGAGTTAATGCACCATACTTGAAGTGGCAACATATACACTGTAGAGGGTAACAAAAATATGTGTGTGTGCACATGTGCATGCACACATATATGTATATGTGTTTGTGGTTGTTCTATGATACCAAAATAATATATTTTGTAATACCAAATTTTTTTTAAATACTGAAAGCGCTAGTCATTAATACTGTATGATCTGAAAAATGGAGACTAGCTAAAACTAAAACCATAAATTTACAGACTTCCATAAATGCATGCTTGTGTTGAACATAAGGATTGAAATGGTACAATATGGTCACAAACATGGAACTAATGACAGGAACCAAACAATGTGCCAGGGGAACAAGAGATGAGAAGAAGGCACTGGATATGACATACACTGATGAAACCTTCTGATAGTGACACAAGGAGGACATGGAAGGACCTTTAGCTGATGACACAAGGAGGACATGGAAGGACCTTTAGCTGATGACACAAGGAGGACATGGAAGGACCTTTAGCTGATGACACAAGGAGGACATGGAAGGACCTTTAGCTGATGACACAAGGAGGACATGGAAGGACCTTTAGCTGATGACACAAGGAGGACATGGAAGGACCTTTAGCTGATGGCACAAGGAGGACATGGAAGGACCTTTAGCTGATGACACAAGGAGGACATGGAAGGACCTTTAGCTGATGACACAAGGAGGACATGGAAGGACCTTTAGCTGATGACACAAGGAGAACTTGGCATTCATTTGCTGAGTCAAAGGGAACTGAAGAAGAATGATGAATATTTAAAAATAGAGACTTACGTCTGATTTTGTGATGATTCATCACACTTACCAGCACCTGCTATCATGTTAGCCACACACGAGGTTTTCTCTGCTCCCTGTGGCAGTCTTGCTCGGTCAAGGGTAGCAGAATCTTGATTTGGATGAGCTAGAATAAAGGCAGAGTTCTCCTCCTTTGTAATGTTCATGTAGAAACAGATATCTGGCTTCCGCATTATATGCCGCGGGCCTGGGTTTAGTTGTATTGTACTTCCTGGGGTATCCCGCTGGACTCCAACGAAGCTAACACCATACCTGTGAGAGAAGGCATCTAGCGATCAGGGGAGATTATTGGTATTCACAGATTTATTCACTAATTACTCTCATGCTCCCCAAGGAGCATTAACCTTCAACAAACTCACATCAAGTCTTTCTGTCCCATGCCATCAGCACAAGGTCTATCTTCTGTCTTGGATGGCTGAGTGAATTATTTTTTTTAGTTCCTTCATTCATTTCCCTGTTCACTTTTGTGAATATGCTACCAATCCAGCAGATGGTTCCCCAACCCCTTGCCGAAAACCAGCATCAAAGCATTCATGTACTCTTGCAGCAGATGTTTCTAGAGCAGGACCGAAGACGCAGCAAAAGAGATGAATGCAGTCAGTGACTCATAGCTTGACTGCTTGCGTCAGGATCAGCAAACCAAAGGTGACCAAGACCCTACTCCACCTCCAAGTGGTGGTCCTGGAAACAGGCTGCATTACTGCAGTCTGGCTGAGAGAGTAGGGATCGAAGAGGGAAGGCTAACCCGGTCCCAAAAAATGCAGCGCAGAAGTCGGATGTGTTGGGCCGAAAAGCGCAAATTTCGCAGCTTTGTTGTAAATGGACACAACGAAACCAACGTCCTGTTCAGGACAAACGATGAAGAAGAAGTTTCTAGAACAGTTTATTTTACATGTTGAGGTTGCTAGCCCTCATGCACAACCTCATATTTTGTTGCCACTTGTGGCATGCCTGAAGGAGTAGTAGCCCTTTTCTGTGTGTTCTTGGAGAACTCTAGAATCAAGTCTTTGTGTTCTTGGAGAACCCTAGGATCTAGTCTTTGTGTTCTTGGAGAACTGGAGAACTCTAGGATCTAGTCTTTGTGTCCTTAGTGTTCTCTAGAGTCAGTCTTTGTGTCCTTAGAGAACATTTGGATCCAGTCTTTGTGTCCTTAGAGAACCCTAGAAACTAGTCTTTGTGTCCTTAGAGAACCCTAGGATCCAGTCTTTGTGTCCTTAGAGAACCCTTGGATTCAGTCTTTGTGTCCTTAGAGAACCTTTGGATCCAGTCTTTGTGTCCTTAGAAAACCCTAGAAACTAGTCTTTGTGTCCTTAGAGAACCCTAGGATCTAGTCTTTGTGTCCTTAGAGAACCCTAGGATCTAGTCTTTGTGTCCTTAAAGAACATTTGGATCCAGTCTTTGTGTCCTTAGAGAACCCTAGAAACTAGTCTTTGTGTCCTTAGAGAACCCTAGGATCCAGTCTTTGTGTCCTTAGAGAACCCTTGGATCCAGTCTTTGTGTCCTTAGAGAACCCTAGGATCTAGTCTTTGTGTCCTTAGAGAACCCTAGGATCTAGTCTTTGTGTCCTTAGAGAACCCTTGGAAACCAGTCTTTGTGTCCTGTAAACCCTAGGAAGTCTTTGTGTCCTTAGAGAACCCTTGGATCTAGTAATGGTGTCCTTAAGAATGCTTGCCAGTGGTGGACTTCCGCTGGATATTTTTTGTGTTCCACTAATGAACTGTCAGGAAACTAGTCTTTGTGTGATGCTTAGAGAACCTAGGATCTAGTCTTTGATTCCTTAGAGAACCCTAAGCTAGCTTTGTTCCTTAGAAGAACCCTGGGAAGCCACTCATGTCTGTTGTTTTTCTGTTGTCTAGTGTTCTACTTCTTTATTTCCTACAAGTCTTTTGTCTCTTTGTGTCCTTAGAGAACCCTAGGATCTAGTCTTTGTGTCCTTAGAGAACCCTAGGATCCACACTTTGTGTCCTTAGAGAACCCTAGGATCTAGTCTTTGTGTCCTTAGAGAACCCTAGGATCTAGTCTTTGTGTCCTTAGAGAACCCTAGGAACTGTGTCCTTAGAGAACCCTTGGATTCAGTCTTTGTGTCCTTAGAGAACCTTTGGATCTAGTCTTTGTGTCCTTAGAGAACCCTAGGAACTAGTCTTTGTGTCCTTAGAGAACCCTTGGATCCAGTCTTTGTGTCCTTAGAGAACCCTTGGATCCAGTCTTTGTGTCCTTAGAGAACGCTAGGATCTAGTCTTTGTGTCCTTAGAGAACCCTAGGATCTAGTCTTTGTGTCATTAGAGAACCCTAGAATCTAGTCTTTGTATCCTTAGAGAACCCTAGGATCTAGTCTTTGTGTCCTTAGAAAACTCTAGGATCTAGTCTTTGTGTCCTTAGAGAACCCTAGGATCTAGTCTTCGTGTCCTTAGAGAACCCTAGGATCCAGTCTTTGTGTCCTTAAAGAACCCTAGGATCCAGTTTTTGTGTCCTTAGACAACCCTTGGATCCAGTCTTTGTGTCCTTAGAGAACCCTAGGATCCAGTCTTTGTGTCCTTAGAGAACCCTAGGAACTAGTCTTTGTGTCCTTAGAGAACCCTTGGATCTAGTCTTTGTGTCCTTAGAGAACCCTTGGATCTAGTCTTTGTGTCCTTAGAGAACCCTAGGATTTAGTCTTTGTGTTCTTAGAGAACCCTAGGAACTAGTCTTTGTATCCTTTGAGAACCTAGGATCTAAGTCTTTGTGTCCTTAGAGAACCCTAGGATCTAGTCTTTGTGTCCTTAGAGAACCCTAGGATCTAGTCTTTGTGTCCTTAGAGAACCCTAGAAACTAGTCTTTGTGTCCTTAGAGAACCCTAGGATCTAGTCTTTGTGTCCTTAGAGAACCCTAGAAACTAGTCTTTGTGTCCTTAGAGAACCTTAGGATCCAGTCTTTGTGTCCTTAGAGAACCCTAGAAACTAGTCTTTGCGTCCTAAGAGAACCCTAGGATCTAGTCGTTGTGTCCTTAGAGAACCCTAGGATCTAGTCTTTGTGTCCTTAGAGAACCCTTGGATCTAGTCTTTGTGTCCTTAGAGAACCCTAGGATCATCACTTTGTGTCCTTTGAGAACCCTAGGAACTAGTCTTTGTATCCTAGAGAACCCCTGGATCTAGTCTTTGTGTCCTTAGAGAACCCTTGGATCTAGTCTTTGTGTCCTTAGAGAACCTAGGATCTAAGTCTTTGTGTCCTTAGAGAACCCTAGGATTTAGTCTTTGTGTCCTTAGAGAACCTAGGAACTAGTCTTTGTGTCCTTAGAGAACCCTAGGATCTAGTCTGTGTCCTTAGAGAACCCTAGGATCTAGTCTTTGTGTCCTTAGAGAACCTAGGATCTAGTCTTTGTGTCCTTAGAGAACCCTAGAAACTAGTCTTTGTGTCCTTAGAGAACCCTTGGATCTAGTCTTTGTGTCCTTAGAGAACCCTAGGATTTAGTCTTTGTGTCCTTAGAGAACCCTAGGAACTAGTCTTTGTGTTCTTGGATAACCCTAGGAACTAGTCTTTGCTCCCCTTTGAACCCCAGTAACATACAGGTGATTCACAAACAGTTGGGTAAGAAAGATCCTGAAAGATCGTGTGGGACCCAAAGATGCAGCAATAGAGAATGCAGTCAGCGACCCATAGCTTGACTGCTTGCATCAGAGTCAGTGAACCAGAGCTGACTAAGACCCTACTCCACCTCCACGTGGTGGTCCTGGAAACAGTCTGCATCACTGCAGTCTGGCTGAGAGAGTAGGGATCGCAGAGGGAAGGCAAACCCGGTCCCAAAACTGCCATGCTGAAGTCGGATGTGTCGACCGAAAGGTGCAGATATCACAGCTCCGGCGTAAACAGACACAACGCAACCAACGTCCTTTTCAGGACAAACAAAAAAGAAGAAGACAGCACCACATTCATCCCTCCTCCAACTAACAATAGAACATGCTGATGGACATTGACTAGACATAGACTAATATATAAATTAAAAAAGAAAATGGTATGGAATCAGTTTTACTAATAATGGTACACTGGAAGCATGAGATGTTTCAGGGTTCACCCTTCATCAGCCACAAACAGGCAACAAAGACAAGAAATATAGACAGGTAAAAAACACTCAGCTGAGTGGGGGTTGGGTGTTAAACAGAAACATGTAACGCATCTTACTAGGACAAAGAAAATTGCCTGCGTTACGGCCGCAAGGTGTTTGTCAAGGACCAAAGAGCAAAAATAGAAGAGAAAGAAAGCAAGAACTAAGTAAAATACATAAAAAATAAATAAAAATGAACGCAGAGTTCTCCTTCATTGGTAACTCAAGGACACTAATGTCATGGTCTATGGTCACTCCAGCGTCAGACACTGTTGTCAAGGTCTCATAAGTGTTTTTAATACCTGGCACACACACCCCATCTCCCTTTAGTGTCACCCACAAACAGCAAATTATATACAGATGATTGTACTCATATTACTATCTGTGTGTATTGATCTGGCAACTTCAACATATAAAAGAAATTGCTGCAGTTATGTGTTGCATCATTTTTATTTATGTTTAGAAAAAGTTTATTGATTTTCCTGTAGAAGTAGACCACCTTCAATATTCAGCTAGCATCAAGTTTTCTTCAAGGTTACGCAAAGAAATTCAAGAAACAGTCTTGTCTGAAATTACAGTTTCTATAAGGTGGTCGGAGTGGAACAAGTTATGGCGTCCGCCTCAAATTCTAAGGGTACCAGGTTCGATTCGCAGTAGAGGGAATATAATTTATGGAAATATTTTTCAGAACCAGTGGTCCTAATGATGTCATATTCCCCACAGGTCTCAAGGATAGTATGATTGGATGCCTATCCTTCTTAGATAAGGGCGAAAAAATAGGTAGTCCCGTGTGCAAGTTGCGCATGTTTAACTGTTTATTTAAAAAAAAAAAATTTTTTTATCTCCTTTGGCGAGGCATGTCCCATTCAACCTAGTTGGTTTTATTAGGGTGCATGTCCAAATATAAGACCTTTAAGTCTGAGTTGTTTAATTGCGCACATTAAAAATCCCACGGCAGTTCGACATCATAAAGAGTAGGCCATAAGGCCGCTGCCCTGGTAAATTTAAAAATGAGAAACCTACCCACCATAAAAATATTTATCGAATGTGTGATATCGCGGTAGCATAGTGGTTAGTGCACTGGCTTCCTAGCTCAGTGGTCTATTGTTTGATCCCCAGATGAGGTGGGATTTTTTTAGGCCGCACACGGCTCCTGGGTCGACCCAGCCCCAACTGGGTACCAGAGCAGCTTCTGGGATGGTTAAGGCAGCCAGCGTGATGCTGACCACATCACCCCTAGTATGCCGATGGTCAAGAAAATATGGGCCTAACACCATATTCCCAATATGCCTCAATGGGTGTGTAATGGGATCCTTTACCTTACCCACCATAAAAATATTTATCGAATGTGTGATTCCTATATAAACACATTGGGATTCTCGCCAGTGTTATGGAGTTCGTGCACTGTGCTGACATCATCCCTGTGTGATCTAAGGGAGGAGATCAGAGCACTGATGGAGTTGTCCGTGTGCAATGAAGATAGTCCTTAAAAGCAAACCAAAGTTTCTATAATGCTCAGCAAATATGAAATTTGAGGTCAGCAAGATATGGGTTCATGCACAGACGTGGACAGCTGAATTCAGTTGCTTACAGTTGCATCTACTTTGAATTATTCAATATCATTTTTATAAACATCATTGCATCATCATCATTAAATCATTCTGATTATCATCAACATTGCCATCATTAATGATCAAAACCGCTGCATTTTTCAGATGTATTAAAAGATTTAATTTAAAGATTTTATTTCTGTACAATATGACAATATGTTAAAAATTTGTATTCACAAATTGTAGCTGAATCCAGCATAAAATAAGTTTCTTTGCAGGTGCCCAAATAAAAATATATAAAAATTTGTTTAAACCAAAATGCATTCAGAATTTCAATCATTTAAAAATATTTGCAGAACTTACTTGCGATGAGCATGAAAAGAAGCGTAGGTAAAACTCTTTCCTTCATAGTCACCAAAAAATTTACTATCCCCAAGTCGAATGTGATAGATTTCATTTCCAGAGCATTTGCCATACAGTCTCTGCCACTCTTCTTGTGAAGTTTGTCCCTCCCTGAAAGTGACAGACCAACACAATTTATTTATGTAATAAAAAAATGTCTATTTATTCATCCTCATCATCATTCCCTTTATTGTCATCATCCTCATTATTGTCATCATCATCCTCATTATTGCCATCATCATCATTGTCATCATCATCACCATTCTTATTATTGTCATCATCCTTATTATTGTCGTCATCATCATCATCATTCTTATTATTGTCATCATCCTCATTATTGTCATCATCATCATCCTCATTATTGTCATCATCATCATAATTGTGATCATCCTCATTATTGTCATCATCAGCATTATTATTGTCATCACCATCATCATTATTGTCATCATCCTCATCATCATTCTCATTATTGTCATCATCCTCATTATTGTCATCATCAGCATTATTATTGTCATCACCATCATCATTATTGTCATCATCATCATCATTATTATCATCATCCTCATTATTGTCATCATCCTCATTATTGTCATAATCAGCATTATTATTGTCATCAACATCATCATTATTGTCATCATCATCATTCTCATTATTATCGTCATCCTCATTATTGTCATCATCCTCATTATTGTCATCATCAGCATTATTATTGTCATCACCATCGTCATTATTGTCATCATCCTCATCATCATCCTCATTATTATCATCATCCTCATTATTGTCATCATCATCATCCTCATTATTGTCATCCTCATCATTATCATCATCCTCATTATTGTCATCATCATCCTAATTACTGCCATCATCTTCATTATTGTCATCATCATCATTCTCATTATTATCATCATCCTCATTATTGTCAGCATCATCATCCTCATTATTGTCATCATCAATACTGTCATCATCCTCATTAGTGTCATCATTGTTGTTATCACCTCTTTGGTGTCATCCTCATTATTTTCACCATCATCCTCATTATTGTCATCATCATCTTTCACTGTTGTTATCATCATCCTCATTATTGTCATCCTCTTTGGTGTCATCATCATCATTGTCACCATCCTCATCCTCATTATTGTCATGATCATTCTCATTATTGTCATCATCATCATTCCCATTTTATCATCATCCTCATTATTGCCATCATCATCATTATCATCACCATCCTCATTATTGTCATCATCATTCTCATTATTATCATCATCCTCATCCTAATTACTGTCATCATTATCATCATTCTCCTTATTATCATCATCCTCATTATTGTCAGCATCACCATCCTCATTATTGTCATTGTCATCATCAATACTGTCATCATCCTCATTAATGTCATCATCATTGTCATCATCATCTTTCATTGTTGTTATCATCATCCTCATTATTGTCATCCTCTTTGGTGTCATCCTCATTATTGTCATCATCACTCATCATCATGCTCATTATTGCCATCATCATGCTCATTATTGTTGTCATCATCCTCATTACTGTCATCATACTCATTACGGTTATCATACTCATTATTGTCAGAATCATCAGCCTCATTATTGTCATCATCATTAGCCTCATTATTGTCATCATCACCCTCATTATTGTCATCATCCTGATCCTCATTATTGTCATCATGATCCTCACTGTTGTCCTCATCATAATCCAAATTATCATCAACATATTCATTATTGTCATCACCACCATTATCCTCACTTTTGTCATCATCATAATCCTAATTACTGTCATCATCCCCATTACTGTCATCATCATACTCATTATTGTCACCCTCATTAATGTCATCATCATCCCCATCACCATACTCATTACTGTCATCATCCTCATTATTGTCATCATCACCATCATTATCCTCATTGTCATCGGGGTGGGGGGGGGGAAGGAGTGAGAGGATATCTCTTAAGAGACAAAGAAAGAATAAGCATACTGCTCCCTCAAGCATATCATCATCATCATCTCAACCCGTAACCCGTCATGGGTCATTGGGGCGCCATAGTGGAAGCATCAGCAGACAGGGTCCCTCCACTGCTCTCTATCCTCAGCAATGCGTACAAGTGTGGAAAAACTGTGCCATGTCCGTTCTTTGATGTTATCAGCCCAGGATTTTCTTTGCCTTCCTCTTCTCCGTTTACCTTCAACTGTTCCCTGGAGGATTGTTTTCGGAAGGGGAGTCATGACGAGTTACATGACCAAACCAGGCAAGCTTTCGACGTTTCACTACTGACAAAAATTGGTTCTTGGTGGCCTGCATAGGTGTTTATTTTCTCTCTAACATAGACATTTGTTTTGTGCTCTTTATAGCAAATGCGCAAAATTCTTCTATAACATTTATACTCAAACGCCTGAATCCTTCGCTCCGTATCTGCAGTGAGTGTCCAGCCTCATATCATACAAGGCACCTCCTGCAGTATTGCCCAGCCTACAGTAATGAACGGAGTAGCATATGGCAACAACCCACTTCTGTCAACGAAAAACTGTTTGGAGATGTCGGGAACCTTGGGTTGACTACTGCCTTTATTAGAGTCATAAATGTGGAAGTCTGAAGGCGAACGAGGAAGAAGAAGATATCATACAAGGTGACTAATATGAAGTTGTGCATGGGACTGGCAGCCTCATCCTGTAAAACACATTGCTACAGACACCAACACTGGAAAAGCCTATGAATGCTTTGTGCAGGCTTTCTACAAAAGGGCCATTTGCAGCGGTAGTTCCATGCACTATTGAGTGCAAAAAGGAAAATGAATGAATGAAATAAAATTACAGGCACGATAAAGAAAAAAAATGAAAATGGGAAAAAAAGAAACAGAAACAAAGAAGAAAGATACAGAAGAAGTGCAGCTATTCATACTTATAAGATGTTCCTATAACTCTTGAAAGAAACCTGAAAAATGTGAACTGGAGAAAATAAAGGGGTAAATATAAAAGAAAGGAAGAAATAACTGATAGACGCAAAACAATGGACAAATAGATTAACAGATAAGTGATGTAAGACAGAAATAAAACAATATACAGATAAATTAACAGATAAAACATAGTAAGACATATAAAACAATGAACAAACAGGTTAACATACAAACGAATACATAAAATAAAAAAAATTATGTCAGGTAAGACTTACTGTCCTCTTGAAGTGTGCAGTAACAAGGTGACAAATGTGGAAATCCCAGGACACAGGCAGTTGTTAGCCAACAGCGCATACTTGAATTCATCCTCGCAGACAACATGGCCTTGTGAGAAAAAGGCATGGGTGAAATATGACCACTTATATATTATTTTATCCTAATGGGTTAAATATATGGCTTGAATCTTCCTTTAATATGTACTATTGAGCTTTGTAGGAATATGCAATTTCCCTTCATGACCAAATGTGTGGCAATGGTTAACATTAGAGTATGTTTTTCATGATTTTATTTAAATCTTTTATACAGCTTCCTCTTGCACTCTCTTAGTGCTGAAGTAAGATCTTCTGTTTTTGAAAACCTATGATGATACTTGACTGTTCTTTATTCTAAAGAGGTGACCAGATCAATTGTTTCCTTCCTCCCCATGTTGCTAGCATGAGGTCTTGTTCCTATAATCAGACTCTGCTCTTTTGTTCTCATTCTTCCTCTTTTGGTGATATCAGGTCTTTTCTCGTACACCTCTTATGGCATAAACATCTTCTTCCATGTTTTAACCAGTGCCCATGTGTGACACTAATACCTTAAAAGGTAAAGGATCCCGTTACTCACTCAGTGAGGCATATTGGGAATATAGTGTTAGGCCCATATTTTCTTGACAATTGGCACACTAGAGATAATGTGGACAGCACCACACCGGCCGCCTGAACCTTTCCAGAGTTACTCTGGTACCCAATTCATGAGGCTGGGTTGACCCCAGAGCTGTTTACAGTCTAAAAAATCCCACCTCAACTGGGGATTGAACCATGGAACACCGAGCTAAAAAGCCAGTGCACTAACCACTGCACCTCTTAAAAACAGATATAAATATGTTATTTATGAGCTGTTATTTTGTGAGTGCCTGAGCAGCTTCAACTCTTGGTAAACCAACAGTCTAAGTTGCTTCATTCTGTCAAAATTACTTATTTTAAAACAACGTTACTGATTCTAATTGACTTTAAACAGATTTTAAACACACTACAGCAATCATAATTTGAAAGTCAATCATTGTTATATTCATCAAAGTCTTTCCATCTCTTTCACGTCTGTCTTTAGTTCTCTTCTCCATGTGCTTTTTTGTTAGCCTCTATTTCTCTTGCCCTGGAGATTCCAAACCAAGGACAGCCTTGTAATACTATCAACTGGTTTGTTACTGTGTGTCCTATCCCAGAGTTCCACAACCAGTGTGCAGGTATCTGTCTGGTGTGCCGTGACACCAGACAGAATACACCCTTTAATGGTAGACAAAATTGTAGTGTATGATGACATATTATTAAAGAATCTCATACTTAATAGTTTGCAAATAATAAACTGAGTTATCATCGTCTAACAATCCATCACACACACACAAAAAATAATAATAATTAGGGAGTGTTGTTTTATGATTGCGACAAATTGTTAAATACTTGTCATATCCATCTACTTAAATATTACAGAGTGTGTGGAATTTTCAAGATGCTAGGTTCAAATCACAGGTACTGGCACGCTCCAGTCTACCCAGCTGTAAATGGGTACCTGACTCTGCTCTTTGAGTTAGGGAAGAAAAAGACAGCAAGGAAGGGAACTGGTCACCCCATCTCTCGATGCTGGACCTAGTATGGTGAAGTCTCTAACACTTCACTCCACTACAGCAGTATCTGGTATAGGACTACCTTGACCTGTTAAAGCCTTAGTCCCATTCTTCCTTGTCTTCTCAGAGATCCTTGGAAACTACAACAGGCATAAAGAGAACATGGTCAGGGTCAGCGAACTAGAGCTGACCAGGACCCTACTCCACCTCCAAGTGGTGGTCCTGGAAACAGGCTGCATCACTGCAGTCTGGCTGAGTGAGTAGGGATCGAAGTGGGAAGGCAAACACGGTCCCAAAAAATGCCATGCTGAAGTCGGATGTGTCGGCCGAAAGGTGCAAAATATCGCAGCTTCGCTGTAAACGGACACAACGCAACCAACGTACTTTTCAGGACAAATGAGGAAGAAGAAAAAAGAGTACATTATTACCTGCAAATTTTACATGGAACTTATTTTCTGGCCTAAAAAGATGTATATATAGTGGGCACTTGGGAGCAAAGTCTCGGACGGCCCAGGCTCTCATAATCGTGTGCTGGTCCTGTGAAGAAATGAATGTTTAAACATTTTAAAATCAGAAGGAAATTAAAGAACACATTATTAATTTGTCATCTCATATCTATTGCTTATGCTGATAAGCATCACAGAATGGGTTAATTAGTGGTTTCTATTCCAAAGTTTATACTGCTACCTCTGTGTTCTCATATTATTTCTTTGTCATACCCTAGATCCATCTTCTCTTGGGACATACAAATCCACATAACCCCAGTTTTTAACCATCCGCCCTCCCTACACACCCTTTTTCAATACTAAAAATATGCCACTGAACAAGTATAAAACATCTACCACTCTATAAAACAAAACACACTCAGTTAGAAATTTTCATCATATACACAATAAATGATGATGGTGTATGATACCATAGCAAGTAAAGACAATGTAATGGACTACCTAAAATTATAAGCACTATATATCCTAATTATCTACAGAAGAGCTACGTCATCACAAAAATCTAGATCATGATGCTGTTGCATAACCATCTGGGTGGAACAGGATATTTTTCTCCATGAATATTTAAAAAAAAAAAAATCCTGGGTCATCCTCTACCGCCATGTTGAGGTTTTTATGTCTGTGCTGTTGACTGATCTGGATTTATCCTCACAAGATCTCCACAACAACTTATTCTTTTTCTTAGTTTATTTCTTAACTGGTGACAAACATCCTGGACAAACACAACAATGTAACAGGTGTGGTACTTCCAATAAACAAATAAGGAGGGGACACCTGAGGCCTGTAAACAGTAAATAAATAATACACAAAGGTATGTTTCCAGCACTCATGAGAAATAAAGAAGTAGAAGACTAGACAATAGAAAAACAACAGAAGTGATAGGCTTACCAGGAATCGAACCCAGAACCTTCTGAATGACACCACCACGGTGTGAATTGCTACTATCCTCTCTGCCAACAGGGCCTCACAAAAATAGTGCTTCGTAGACAGAAGTCTAGCACGATCTCTCCACATAACCCAGATATGTATCTAAGGATGACCCAGACTAACTATAGATGCAATCACTTCTTCAGTTTTCCTATTTAACAGTATAGACCAGATTATACAAGACAAAGACCTTAATACTGTGTCTAGTAAATGATAGAAGAATAAGAATAGTAAAGGATAGAGGAAAGGTTTGGTATTGATATACATATAAACAAATAAGGAGGCCTGTAAACAGTAAAAACTTCCAGCACATCAGACACCAGTAAGCAGTCCTACCTGCGAAACTTCATGGCATAAACAGTAGATAATTAAGGGTAGCATAGCAATACATATTAGTTATTAGAAGAAAGTAAATAAATAAACAGTAGACAATAGAAGAAAGTATAGCAATGAACAGTAGATTTTAGAAGAAAGTAAAGCACAAAACTGTAGATATTAGAAGAAGAAAAAAAAAATAGATATTAGAAAAAAGTAAAGCAAAACACTGTAGATATTAGAAGAAAGTAAATAAATAAACAGTAGATAATAGAAGAAAGTAAATAAATAAACAGTAGATTATAGAAGAAAGTAAATAAATAAACAATAGATAATAGAAGAAGGTAAAGCAAAAAACTGTAAAAATTAGAAGTAAAGTAAAGAAAAAACAGTAGATATTAGAAGAGTGTAAAACAAAAAACTGTAGATATTAGAAAAAAAGCAAAACAATATACAGTATATATAAGAAAAAAAGCAAGGACGCTTCTGTCATGTATAACATTACTGCTAGTGAATAGCAAACACTACAAGCATTGTGTATGATTGCTGTTTCAGATTAAGGTAACACATAATATGCATTATTTTGATAAAACCTGCAGCTGATGTAAAACAACTGGCATATTAAAAGGTAGGCACGATAAATGGAGATTGATTTTTAACAACTTTATATACTACAAATGAAGAAAATACAATTAAAATGATTCAGAGAAAACCTCACACAGAACACAGTCAGGGAAAGAAGAGAAGGATAAGACCTAGGAGAACATAGAGAAGAGCTAATGAGAAATGTCAGAGTAGTAGCACTCATATAGAGAAATTGAGAACATAAATGCAAGAAGAGACACAGTCAGACAGACACTGTCCCACAGCTAGACAGACAGTGCTCACCAGCAAAACAGATACTCTCCTATAGTGAGACAGACACTGTCCTACAGCCTGATAAACATTGCCTTACAGCCAGAAAGACAAATAAATATTACACATATGCCAGTGGTGCCTAGATGGCAGGGAGGAATGTGATTCACTTCCGTAGCTAGGCTGTGCCATATAGAAGGTTCTGGGTTCAATTCTCTGGTGAGCCATTCACTTGTTGTTTTTCTGTTGTCTAGTTTTCTACTTCTTTATTTCTCACAAGTGCCTGAAACATACCTTTATGTGTGTAATATTTATTTATTTACTGTTTACAGGCCTTGGGTTCCCCCTCTTTATTTGTTTAAGCCAGATAGACACCATCCTACAGCCAGATAGACACTGTCCTTCAGCCAGACAAACACTGTCCTACACCCAGATAGACACTGTCCCACACCCAGATAGACACTGTCCTACACCCAGACAGACACTGTCCTACAGCTAGATACACACTGACCTATACCCAGATAGACACTGTCCCAAACCCAGATAGACAATGTCCTACAGCCAAACAACAAGGTCTCACACCCAGATAGACAATGTCCTACAGCCAGAAGGCAAAGCCTCACACCCATATAGACAATGTCCTACAGCCAGATAGGTACTTTTCCACAGCCAGACACTGTCCAACACCACACAGACACTTTCCTCACAGTAAAACAGATACTATTCCACAGTGAGACAGATATTATCCCATAGCAAGACAAACGCTGATCCACTGCCTTATGCACCAAAGAAACTCCATCAACCAGGACAGTTATATTGTCAGACTCTCAAGCCATGCTTCAGAAAGTTCAGAATGGATTGCTGCGGCAGGAATGAAAAACATCAATAGAATCCTCAAGTCTTCAAGAAGTGGTGTGGATCTACTGTCCTGATCATGCAGTGGTACGTGGCAATAAGAGAGCTGACAGACTGGCCTCGAGAGCACCCATAGTGGGGACAATGGACATGGATAAGGGAGAGATACTAAGGGTAATTAATGATCACCTGCTGGATAATGACACTGCAATGGATGAATCAACAAGGCTGAGACTGTTGGAGTTTGGCATCAAACGTGGGACTAGCAGAGATGGACGTGAGAGAGGATGCATCCATCGTATGTACAACCAGCGTGCTACAGGTACGATTAGCATTCATACTCTTTGATATTTGCTGAGGGAGACTGAGCACCTATGGGTTTGCAGTGAGGTTGATTCTGATTAACAATAACAATAACTAAAGATTTAACATATTAACTTCCTGGAGAGTGAACCATTCTCTTTCCATACCACCAACAAGATCTTTCACAGCCTGTCTTTGTCTAGCAATTTTGTACTCACTGTTGCATCTTTGTCAGCATTGTTCTGATGATTTCTGGCTGACAGAATAATGCATGCTTCTGCATCCTGCATTCTAAAATAAAATAATTAAACATTTAATTGAAACACATTAAATTTGCAGTGAATAAATTCACTGCAGTAAAGCTACAAACATGTTTACATATCAAACATAAATAAAGCTACCAAAGAAAAACTATACCAGTGTTCACCTATCACACTTAAAGAAAGTCACTGCAGTAAAACTATAACAATGATTCATATATCCCACATAAAGTCACTGCAGTAAAACTATAACAATGGTTCACATGCCACACATAAAGTCACTGCAGTAAAACTATAACAATGGTTCACATGTCACACATAAAGTCACTGCAGTAAAACTATAACAATGGTTCACATGTCGTACATAAATCACTGCAATAAAACTATAACAGTGTTCATAGGTCACACATGAATAAAATCACAGCAATATAACTACAAAAATCTTTAAACATCAAACACAAAGCCACTGTAGTAAAACTATAGCAATGGTTTACATGTCACACGTGAAGAAAGTCACTGCAGTAACAACCATAACAATTGTTTAGATGTCACACATAAGGAATGTCACTGCAGTATAACTATAACAATGGTTCACATGCCACACATAAAGATTCTGTAGTAAAACTATAAGAATGTTCACATATAATACAACTATAGTCACGACAATAAAAATGCTCATACGTCACAAATAAAGCCATCTTCAGTATAACTATAACAATATTCATACTTAAACATAAACAGACACTGCAGTAAAACTATAACATTTATTCACATATCAAAACCACAGAAGTAAATCTATTGGAATTGTTCACAAATACAGTCACTGCAGTAAAACTGTAACAATGGCTCATTTGTCACACATAAAGTCACTGTAGTAAAACTATAACAACTGTTCACATGTCACACTTAACTGAAGTAACAACATTAAAACTATAACAACTGTTCACATGTCCCACATAAATAAAGTCTTTTTAGTAAAACTATAACAACAGTTCACATGTCTCACATAAATAAAGTAAATGCAGTACAACTTTAACAATTGTTAACATGTCCCACATAAATAAAGTCACTGTAGTAAACTATAACAATTGTTAACATGTCACACATAAATAAAGTCACTGTAATAAACTATAACAATTGTTAACATGTCACACATAAATAAAGTAGCAACATTAAAACTATAACAATTGTTCAAATGTCACATATAAATAAAGTACTTGCAGTAAAACTATAACAATTGTTGACACGTCACATATAAATAAAGTCCCTACAGTAAAACTATAACTATTGTTCACATGTCACATCTAAATAAAGTCCCTGCAGTAAAACCATAACTATTGTTCACATGTCACATATACATAAAGTCCCTGCAGTAAAACTATAACAATCTTCACATAACAATTAGGCATATGGATTCGTTTATACCGTCTACATAAGAATTTGTCATGTAGTACCATTTATATCTTCAACATAACAATTTGTTGTGTGGTGCCATATATATCTGCTACATAACAATTAGGTAAGTAGCTTAATATCTATCTTCTACATAACAAATCATATGCAGGCCTCTTTTTTTATAAAATCTACATAACAATTAGGTTTGAGGCTGTCTTACGTATCCTACTTAATAGCTATTATGTCTATACATATCAGTTACACATGCAGGTGCCTTTATATCTTCTACATTACAATTAATATTGTAGTTTCCATTATATTTTCTACATAACTATTAATATTGTAGTTTCTTTTATATCTTCTATGTAACAATTAAAACAAATTGTAGTTTTCTTTTATATCTTCTACATAACAATTAAGATTGTAGTTTCCTTTATATCTTCTAGATAACAATTAAGATTGTAGTTTCCTCTTTATCTTCTACATAACAATTAAGATTGTAGTTTCCATTATATTTTCTACTTAACTATTAAGATTGTAGCTTTCTTTTATATCTTCTACATAACAATTAAGATTGTAGTTTCCTTTATATCTTCTACATAACAACTAAAATTGTAGTTTTCTTTTATATCTTCAACATATCAATTAAGATTGTATTTTTCATTTATATCTTCTACATAACAATTAAGATTGTATTTTTCATTTATATCTTCTACATAACAATTAAGAATGTAGTTTCCTTCATATTTTCTATATAACAATTAAGATTGTTATATACATATAAGAGCAAGAGGAGCTTTCATTGCATTGGGAAATATATGGAGATCAAGAGAAATAGGATCCAACACGAAAATAAGAATCGTCAACTCAAATGTGAAGTCAGTCCTATTGTATGGCTCAGAGACATGGAGAACAACAAAGACAACAACCAAAAAGCTACAGACTTTCATAAATGGGTGCTTGCGTAGAATAGAGGGATTAAAATGGTATGACAAGGTTACCAACGTGGAACTGATGACAAGAACTAGACAAGTGCCAGTGGAACAAGAAATGAGAAGAAGACGATGGCGATGGATAGGACACACACTGAGGAAACCTGTTGATAGCATTACAAGGCAGTCCTTGTTCTGGAACCCCCAGGGCAAGAGAGGCAGAGGAAGACCAAGAAGCACATGGAGAAGAGAGTTGGAAACAGAGGTGAAAATGATGAGGAGAACATGGAAAGAACTTGAGATGATGGCACGTGACAGGAGGACTTGGCATGTGTTTGTTGAAGGCCTATGCTCCTTTGGGAGTGGAGGGTTATGATGATTATGATTGAATTAAGATTGTAGTTTCCTTTATAACTTCTACATAACAATTAAGATTGTAGTTTCTTTTATAACTTCTACATAACAATTAAGATTGTAGTTGCTTTTATAACTTCTACATAACAATTAAGATTGTAGTTTTCTTTTATAACTTCTACATAACAATTAATATTGTAGATTTCAGTTTCTTGTATATCTTCTACATACTTGTTAGTCATGTCTTTTCTTGTACATAACAAATAGGCATGTAGTATTCTTAGATCCTCCACATAACAAGTAGGCACGTTTTATTTATGCTTTGTACATTACAATTAGGCATGTAGTTTCATCTATTTATATCCTCTAAGTAACATTTTAAATACTTCTGCATTTTTAGATGTTAGTGTC
Organism: Oreohelix idahoensis; assembly: GCA_024509875.1. Taxonomy (NCBI): domain Eukaryota; kingdom Metazoa; phylum Mollusca; class Gastropoda; order Stylommatophora; family Oreohelicidae; genus Oreohelix; species Oreohelix idahoensis. The sequence goes on along the minus strand of JAMPIV010002116.1, from coordinate 264,533 downwards.
ATGTTTGTGTGTAAGATTTTAAAACTTGAATTACCTGATGTAGATAACATTGTTTTGTTTCTTTGTTTTTTTTTTTTTTCTTAGATCAGAAATGGATGTACTCTACTTATCATTCAAAATTTCAGACATGGATGTACACTACTTATCATTCCAAATTTCAGACATGGGTGTACTTTACTTATCATTCCAAATTTCAGACATGGATGTACTCTACTTATCATTCAAAATTTCAGACATCTTATCACTCAAAATTCAAGGAACGATGTTAAGAATAATGTAAGCAAAGTGTGCCAACCTGCATCTTGTCAGGTCTGTGTCCTTAAGCGCTGATCCTTGGACGTAGATGACACGCTGGGCCCACAGAGGAACCTGCAGCAACATCTTCATGGTTGTATCCAGCTCACAAGGTGACAGCATCACTACAAAATAGTCCTGATAGAAAATAAACTTGCTTTACAAAAATAGCAATAAATTCTCTAACTCAACCATGATTTCCCCAAAACTGCATGTAACCATGAATCGAATCAGAGTATATAACTAAACCATTTGGCTTCTATGTCTTTCATGCATGGTGCCATTATTACCAGCATTGTGAAACTCTAACAGTTGACATTTGACACTTCTCACAGGATGGACTGATGTACAGATAGATTTACACAACATGGATTCAATGAATAAACCCGACCAGGACGATCCAAGGTTTATTCCATATGTTAAAATACAACAGAGCGAACTGTATACATATAACTTCAGGCTTCACTCTCTCTGATATTACACGTCCGGCATCTCCAGTCATTGTCCTTGTCATTCTTCTTCTCTTCTTTGATCCTTAGCCGCCGACTGTCAAAGCAGTCAGTGGCCATTACGCCTGGTGGCGTCTTGTAGGGCAACAACAAACTGATTCCACTTTGCTCGGTCAGCGGCCATCCTTCGTACAGTGCCCCAACTCTGGTTCATTCTTTGCATCTCAGCCTCCACAGTCCTCCGCCAAGTTGTTTTTGGTCGGCCTCTCTTTCGTTTTCCTTCAGGGGTCCATAGCATAGCTGTTCTTGTGATGGCATCGGGGTCTCTTCGAGGACATGGCCAACCCAGCTCCAGCGTCTGCCAGCTATGATGGTGTGCATGTCCTCTTGCTTGCTCCGAGTAAGCAGATCTTGGTTGGTGATGGTATTCGGCCAAAAGATTCGGAGAATTTTTCTTAGGCATGTTGTATGAAAAGAGGACAAATTCGACATTTCCTTCTCTGTAACTCTCCAGCTCTCCGCGCCATAGAGAAGCACAGAAAGCACACAGCTCTGATATAATTTGTCATTCATACTGCCTATATTTCTCTGAAGGAACCCTCTATCGGGAAAACCCGAAGTCTTCAATGATCGCAGCTCTTCAACAACCATCTCTCTTATTTTGTCTCTTGCGTCTAGTCTCTGACAACTGCCTAACTCAGTGTATAGATTTCTATAAAAACCTCCGAATACTGCCCTTAAGAAAAGCGCCTTCTGTTTAATAAAGCTAAATTTGTTCATAAAATCCTGTCACACAATGCTCCAGCATATCTGAGGCCAATGTTCAATTACAATGAAAGACGCAGTCAACGCTTTAACAGATTAGAAGAGCCTAAGCCTAGGCTTGACTTATTCAAGAAAAGCTTAGCGTACTCTGCTGCTCATCTTTGGAATTGTCTTCCACATAACCTAAGAAACAACCTCAGTCCCTGTTCATACAATCACAGACTTTTTGAATACTTTCTGAATTCTGATTACATGCCCCCCTAATCGGATTATCTTTTCTTATAACATCAACTGTAGGTTCTAATGACAATGTTTGTACTTTTCAACATATGTTATGTCATGCTTCTAATTAATTAATGTTAATATGAGTATGCTATATTATTATTTTACTTTACGTTGAATTTCTTGAAATTGACATGTAACATACATATGAGAATAAATGAATTTCAGTATGAAAGGTGAGCGAAAGGAAGGGCAGAATGTTAGACGGGCCTGCGTGCCCAATTCTCAACCCTTTGAAAATAAAGTTCGTTCGTTCGTTCGTTCGTTCTTGTAATGACATTAATTGGCCAAAGGAAACACAGCTCATTCATCTCTGACAACAGCTTCATGATCTAGATTTTTGTGATAACATAGCTCTTCTTAACTAGAGGTCAGATAAAATAAACATACTTGATAAGAGGTCAGAGCAAGTGGGTCTGATAATAACATAGGGAAAAGACACAGATTGTGAGAATAAATACTGGAAACAATAACATGTTGCACTTGAAGCAACATCTCTAAAAGATTCAGAATAATACACATATCGTGACAGAAATATAGACAAAGTTGGAGATTGTGATATCAAAATAAGAATACAAAAGGCACAATGAGCTTTCAATGCATTGGGAAATATATGGAAATCCAAAGAAATCAAGTCCAACACAAAAATAAGAATCTTCAACTCAAATATCGAGTCAGGCTTACGTTAAAGTTCTGAAACACGGGGAACAACAAAAAACTACAATCAAGAAGCTACAGATTTTAGTAAGTAGGTGGTTGTGTAGAATAGAAGGATTGAAATGATACAATCTGATTACAAGAATCAGACAAGTGCCTGTGGAACAACAGATTAGACAATGCTGGTAATGCATATGCACACATTGAGAAAATATGTTGATAACACTACAAGGTAATCCTTGTTCTGGAACCTCCAGGGTAAAAGGGGTAGAGGGAGACTGAAAAACACATAAAGGAAACCACAGACAGGCATCTTCTTCTTTGATCCATAGCCGCCAACTGTCAAAGAAGTCAGTGCACACCACGCCTGGTGGTGTCTTGTAGGGCAGCAACAAATTGATTCCACTTTGTTCGGTCGGCGGCCATCTTTCATACAGTGCCCCAACTCTGGTTCATTCTTTGCATCTCGGCTTCCACAGTTCTCCACCAGGTTGTTTTTGGTCGGCCTCTCTTTTGCTTTCCTTCGGGGGCCCATAGCATAGCTGTTCTTGTAATGGTATCAGGGTCCCTTCTGAGGACATGGCCAACCCAACTCCAGCGTCTGCCAGCTATGATCATGTGCATGTCCTCCTGGTTACTCCGAATAAGTAGTTCTTGGTTGCTGATGGTATTCGGCCAAAAGATTCGGAGAGTTTTCCTTAGGCAGATTGTGTGGAAGGAGGACAGTTTCGACATTTCCTTCTCTGTTACTCTCCAGCATTCCGCACCATAGAGAAGCACAGAAAGTACACAGCTCTCATACAGTCTTAATTTGGTGTTTGTGCTGTACTGGGAAAACTTCCAAATGTTGTTGAGACTAGCAAAGGCTGTTCTCGCCTTATTCATTCTGTTGTTAATGTCCTTGCTTGTTCCGCCGTCTGGTGTTACTATGCATCCTAGGTAAATAAATGTGACTGCCTGTTCTAACTTCTGGTTCCTTATTGTTATTGGCTCAGGATTGCCCACATTGAGTGTCATGACCTCTGTCTTCTTCAGATTGATGTTCAGACCAACCTGCTGGCTATACTTATTCAGTCTATCGGTTTTTTCTTGGATGTGTTGATGTGAATGTGTGAGTAGTGCAATGTCATCTGCATATTCCACGTCTTCCTGTGTAGAAACCGTTGTCCATCTAATTCCTACAGACAGGCATGGAAAGGATTTTTTTAAAAGTCAAGGAAAAAGCAGTAGGGGAAGACTTAGCATGAATGATTTAAAAAAAAAACCAAACAAAGTATCCCGTTCAACCCTCGATGGGTCATAGTTAAGGATATATAGTGTAATAAATTCAAGACAATATAGTAACTTCTTCCCGCTCCACTCAGTCCAAATAAGGTAAATCAAAACTAAAATTGTGTATGTATGTGTGACTTCCCCTTTCCAAGAAACAAACAAAAAATAAAAAACAAACAAACAACAAAAAATGAACGGAAAAAAAGAAAACAAAGTAAAGTCTCGCATATAACTGCCCTGGTGTTAACAAGGTGAAAAGGAGTGAGAAACCAATGGGTGTTTGAGATTATACGAAATCCACCAATTACCTACCATCATCCACTCGAGCACCCCATCAGACTAACCCTTATCCTCACACCACTATTGATCCTAATATATTAATTTTAGTTCTTGTTATGTACTGTTTTATTATATTGTGCATTTCTCTAGGTCTATCTATTCTCAACACCTGCTCCACAGTTATGGATGAACTGCATGCCTGTAAATAATCTAATATTGGTTTTCTCTGTTGTTCATACCTCCTACATTTTAGCATCAATGATTATTGTGCATACTTATGCTGATTCATAAACATACAGACTTTCATAACTGGGTATTTGCAAGGAATAGGTGGACTGAAACAATGTGCACAAGAGAACCAATGTGAAACTACTGGAACAAACCAAATACCAGTGGAACTAAATCTGAAGAGATGTCGCAGGCGTTGGATAGGACAAAGCATGGGAAATTCACTGTATAGCATTACAAGGCAATACTTGTTCTGCAATCCCCAAGTGAGAGAAGAAGAAGGAAACAAACAAAAATACTCACAGAGAAGAGAATTATACACATAAATTATACACCTGCTTGTGACAGCCCTGTTTAAACTAACAGGAGAACGGGTGAAGAGTAAGTCTCTGGCGCTCTAAAACCAGAATTCTCCGGGTAGATGAAGCTCGTAAGTCTTGGATGGCAGCTCATCTAGGAGAAGGAAAAATCTGATTCCAAACCACTTTCTGCCTTTCAGGTAAGCTGGGAACAGCCAGAGGCTAAGGAAGGCAAACCTGAATAAAAAATGCCTGCTGAAATCAGATGTGCCGGACCAAAAGGAGCAGATATCGCAGCCCCTCTGTACACTGCGAAATGACATTTTTTTCACTAACCCAAAGAGTGAACGGCGAAGAAGAACATTAGAGGGAGGTAAAGAAAACATGGAGAAAAGAACTTTCAATGGGTGATCCAGGACAGGAGGGCTTGGCATTTATTTTTTGAAAGCATATGCTCCATATGGAACTGCAAAGAAATGGATGAAAATACACAGATTCATGAGCACAATCACACTTACCTGCTGTTTAGGGTGAGCATAGAACATGTTGAGAAAGTCCATAACAGAGTCAACTAGCAGAACTGTCATACATGCTGACTCTTGAGCACAATTATAAGTGTAGTTTAGGGTGAGTATAGAACTCATTGAGAAGTCCATGACAGAGTTGGCATACAGAACTGTCACACATACTGACTCATGATCACAATTACACGCACCTACAGTTTAGGGTGAGCTGAAAACTCGTTGAGGAAGTCCATGACAGAGTTGGCTTACCACAGGACTGTCACACATACTGACTCTTGAGCACGATTACATGTACCTGCAGTTTAGGGTGAGCATAAAACTCATTGAGGAAGTTCATGACAGAGTCGGCTTGCAGGACTGTCATACACACTGACTCTTGAGCACAATTACACTTACCTGCAGTTTAAGGTGAGCACAGAACTTGTTGAGGAAGTCCATGACATAATCAACTTGCAAGACTATCATACATACTGACTCTTGAGCACAATCACACTTACCTGCAGTTTAGGGTGAGCATAAAACTCATTGAGGAAGTCCATGACAGAATCAGCTTGCAGGATTGTCATACACACCACTACGTGCTTCTCTGTCTGAGCGCGGTGACTGCTGTAAGATCCACCCATTTTTTGTCTCTCCAACCAGGTTAGGGCCAGTTGCTCCACCTGTCAGACCACACAGTAAATTAATATCATAATTCTGTTTCACTAAGTGTGCTTCACTATTTACTTTAATGCAGTTTTTTAATAAATTTTTGGAAGACCTGAACACAGCATATTCAACCTCTAAGTTCAGTGTTCATATCTGCAAAGTCCTATTACATCATCATCTTCATCAGCATCATCATCGGCATAATGATTATCATCATCGCCAATACATTCCAGCTCCCGAAGGAGAAAAGACCTTCAGTTAGTTCACGCCTGCTGCTGTTCAATGTCTTTTGATGTCTTTTTTATCCCTTTCTTGCCTGCCTCCAGTTCTCTACTGCATGTGTTTTTTATCTCCCTCTTGAGGATTCCAGAACAAGGCCTACACTGCCATGCTATCAACAGATGTCTTCAATGTGTGTCTTATCCAATGTCAGTGTCTTTTCTCACATTTGTTTCACTGGTACTTGTCTTCAGTTTCACACTGGTGATCTTGTCATACCATTTGAATCCTATTCTATGAAAGAGCTGACACACTAGCTTCAAGAGCACCCATAGAAGGTGCATTGGACATGGATCAGAGAGAAATACTGAGGGCAATTGATGATCACCTATTAGAGAATGACACTGCAATAGATTAATCATCAAGGCTAAGACTGCTGGAATTTGGTATAAAATGTAAAACCAGCAGGGATAGACATATCAGAGGACGCATCCAGCGTGTATACAACCAGTGCACAACAGGAACAATTAGCATTCATACCCTTCAACATTTGCTGAGGGAGACTGAGCACCTATGGGTTTGCCCAGAGTGCAATGACGTCGATTCTGATCAACAATAACAATATTCTATACAAGCACCCATTTATGAAAATATGTAAATTCTTGGTTGCCGATTTGCTATTCTCCATGACTCAAAGCCATACAATTGGACAGAATTGATATCTGAGTTGAAGATTCTTATTTTTGTGTTGAACGTGATTTCTTTTGATTTCCTTATATTTCCCAATGCCATAAAAGCTCCTCATGACTTTTGTATTTTTACTTTGTTATCACTTTCTGTTCCTTCATCTTTAAAATTCTATCCAGTAAAGTTTTAAATCAAACCTTCAGAAAAGATTATTGAAATATTTTTCAATAAGTGGTCAGCGTCCGAATTCACTTGGCAATGTTGCCATTCTGACCTGTTTTTCAGGGGTGGGTTCGACTCCTGATGGTTAAACCAATGTGTTCCACACCGAGTGCATAAACCAGCGTTTCTCAACCTTTTTACGCTGGCGGATCCCTTGAAATAATTTTTCAGGTCTCATGGAACCCCTGCATAAAAGTTACTGTACCTTTAGCTCACGGTAATTTAAATTAATGTTATTAATAACATGAAAATTTATTTAAAGTGTTGTATAGTAAAGCTACTAAAGACCCTAGGCCCAAGCAATATGAATAAAAATATAGCCTAAGACACAGTTTTATACAAGACTTTGAAAAAAAAACCGTTTATTTTCTTTTTCAAACGCGATCTCTCGCGGAACCCCTAGCGACCTCTGGCGGAACCCTAGGGACCTCGGTTGAGAAACACTGACATAAACTGATAACCGCCAAGACATTACAAATTCCCAAGTCTCATAGGTGAACAAATTGAGCACTGAAATAAAAAGAACAATTTTACAGAACCACAAAAACATAGTCTAAGTATCAACCTAACAGGGCTTCCTGTGGTTAAATAAGAAGGGGAAAAAAGAAATTAACAGAATAAAACCACCAAACGACTCAGTGCACTAAACTGTTCTAAAAAGATCGTGTAGTGCAGTTACTCCACAATTCAAATCCAAGCAGTATGTAGTCCTAAACTTTATGATTTTTAGAACTTTAATTTAAATCGCTTTCTATCTTGTTTTGCGATGACACTAACTTCGTTTAGTCTTGCAATTTCATAAATCTGTTCTTTGCATTTCACTGCCGATCTTTCACAATTTGTTTCCTCCATATTTCACCGCCTGAAGAAGCATGGGCCGATTAATGAAATAATTCACAGGCAAGAAACTGCAGTAAATCACTTTTACTGTTGCAGTTATGGTTCATGTTTTGGTGCCATCGCAGTACTCTCAAAAACTCTCACACGGCATGCTTAGTAAATAAATAAAGTACATAGGCTATATCAAATCTAGAAAGTGCCCAAACACTTGCCTGAGTTGGAAGGATTACCAGCACGAAACAAATCATGATTAGTATGAACAGTTGACTGGGCCATATATCCGGGTATACGTCGCCAAAACCGACGGTTGCCAAGGTTACCACCACAAACCACAATGATTCAAACATCCCGAAGCGCTTTCTACTTCCCCTTTGGAGATGGTGGACACCGCAGGCGCTGTGAACGAAGTATACGATTAATATTAAGCCACATTAGAGTGTTTATACCAAACAATAACAAAAATAGCAAAAAGACAGAAGTAATGGCCGTCTCAAAGAAAATGACTTCCCCGAAATGCACTATCAAAGTAAATGGAACAGTTTTAAAACGGGTCAATAAATTCAAATACCTGGGCACGCTAATAACGTCGGATGGAAGATGTATCTCAGAAATGATGAGTAGAATAGCCCAGGCAAATGCAGCATTCTATAAAATGAAGAGTATTTTATGCAACGGTTCTTTGTCATTGTAAGTAAGAAAGACGTTCTTCATTGTTATATAGAACCAATCCTGACATATGAGAGTAAGTCATAGACAATTAGTCGACAATGTGACAATAGAGATGTGGTTTTACAGACGAATGTTAAAAATACCATGAACAGCCAAAGACAGTAACGAGGATTTCTCGTGTTAGAAACAAGCAATCCACTTTCTTTGGGCATGTTATGAGAAGAGGAAAGCTGGAATATATCGTAACAACTGGTAAGATTGAATATATCGTAACAACTGGTAAGATTGAATATAGGCTATCGTAACAATGGTAAGATTGAATATATCGTAACAACTGGTAATACTGAATATATCGTAACAAATGGTAAGATTGAATATATCGTAACAACAGGTAAGATTGAATATATCGTAACAATGGTAAGATTGAATATATCGTAACAACTGGTAAGATTGAATATATCGTAACAACAGATAAGATTGAATATATTTTAACAACTGGTAAGATTGAATATAACGTAACAACTGGTAAGATTGAATATATCGTAACAACTGGTAAGATTGAATAAATCGTAACAACTGGTAAGGTTGAATATATCGTAACAACTGGTAAGGTTGAATATATCGTAACAACTGGTAAGGTTGAATATATCGTAACAATGGTAAGATTGAATATATCGTAACAACTGGTAAGATGGAATATATCGTAACAACTGGTAAGTGTCGTGAAATTCTAAATCCACATATATAAATTAAAAAGTAAATGTAAAGCCTAACGCATTAATTCAATAAAAGGGAAAGAAGAATGGTTAAAGACCCGTGCTTTCCAATAGCGTACGCCTGTGTTAATAGAACGTCATGCTAGTTGAACAAGAAACCCCCTTTTTATGCTCCGTCTGCATAAAACTACACACGTTCGAAAAATACAACTAGTACTGTGTTTCTTAGAAAACCGTGAGATACGCAAGCTGCTTAATGACCTAGATTAATACTAGCATTAATGAATTATATACACTACGTTAACATAATGAAAAGACAGATGGACTTAGAGAGAGAGAGAGAGGGAGGAACGCAGGCAATACTACCACAGTCTCGCGATATAAAATTAATGCCACCCCACGCGAAAGGCATGAAGCACTAACTTTTTTTTCAAATAGACAGTGATAAAAAACACTACCAATACGAGGGTTAGGTTTAAAAACCTGTTTAATGCTTATTAGTAAACATGACATTATACTGTTTTATGTCTGAAAGCCTGACAGTACAGAAGACACCACATCGTATCGAAGTGAACGGGAGGTAGAAGAAAATGCATATTTTGAACGCAGCCACTTAGCCCCATTAAATTTATATATTTGGGTTCCTTAGGACTTGCTGACAAAGAATATGTTAAGTGTTACGCAAATAGTCTAGGAATTAACAAATTATAGCCAAAAGAAAATAGTGAGGTTGTCTGACAGCACCAAATCATAATCGCTGAGTGGCATGTTTTAAAACCACCATTTTACGGGAAATAGGCCAACAAGTTAAATCCTATTTGATTGGCTAGAAGTATATGTAAGGCGAAACACGATTAGTCGGACTGCAAATACTATTTTCGGTTGTTATGGGAAACGGTAGGAAGGGTACTTTTTTTTTCAAAAGCTTTTGTAAACATGGTCCTATTGGCTAGACCATTTGATATAGTCAATTAGGAGCGTCTGTTCAGTGCCACATTTTAAAATAAACTTACTAAGAAGCAGTGCGTTGAGATCCAGCTCATATTTTTCTAAATAAAAGCCTGGGACAGAGGCAGATCGGAATTGTGCCATAATTCATCGCCAGTCAACGTATTTGTTTATTATTTCCATGAATTGTGGTAAGATTGACATATTTGATATCTTTTAGATGAAAATTGAATTTGAATTGATAATTTATGTCTGTATATGTGTGTGGTTCAGTAGCAAACATGAGGCAAAGCCTAGATATTGCTCCAACCTGAACAAAACTTGTCGGAGAAAAGTATAACTGCATGGAATTGCCAAATAGTACTGTGACACCTATCTTATTGTATAGAAGGAATTACAGCTGAAATTGCAGAGGCGTAGTAACCATTAGGGAGAGGAATACTGGTGAATGTTGTTACATGAGAAGTTAACAGTTGGCCTACCGCGCTGAACTCGGTGTTTGTTATGTATTGTGTTTCAGTGTGGAAATAGATTATAAATTAGTTCTGAAGTAGGAGGTACAACCTTCTTGTTTCAGGGACCGTGGTCCTAACTTATTGAAGCAGCACCTGGTCTGAGTTTTGCTGAATCCAGAGGCTGATAGCATACCCCTTGGTCCAGATAGCGACCAGTGTGGTGTCTCAAGAATACGGTGAAGCAAGCGAGCAGAGGAGACTGTTTCCTGCCGCCCTCACAGAAGATAAGATTCTGTGGCCAGAGCAGCTCAATCTTATGTACCCCCCTCAAAAATTGACAGTATATTAAATAAAGAGGGACAATAAATTGTTTCAAATGACAGGAACTGTGAACTTTTCCCAATACTATTTCCTCCAGAAGCAAACACTTGAAGTCATGATGACAAACAACCACCTAGCTTGAAAAAGCCAGTATTACCTCATAGTACTACATCACAACTTACACACATATGATAATAATAATAATATATGTCAATACAAAGATTCTTTCTATAAATTGTGTACATATAACTTGTGATTACATTTGATTGTGATTCCTGGTTCACTTTGTTGTTGAATCAGGATATCTAATATTTGAAGGAATTAATACATATATTTTAAAACGTTAACACTTGACTCATTTAAGATAGTCTTATAGAGTGTTATATGTATGTGAGTGTCACAGTGTTGTAAAGTGTTGTGGATTAAATTAAATTGTTTATCTGTCTGTTGTTGTTGTGACTTACACTTCATCATTATCATAACCCTAGACATTCAACGTAGTCATCACAATATTCCAGAATAATTCTGACTGAGGTATAAATGTGGTAGCAAAGTAAGGTTATCTGTAAAACACTACACCTATTAGATACAGATACCTTCACAGCTGATCTCAGTCAGTACACTAAGTCCCCTATAAATATTTATAACATCCCACTTTACCACATATATTGGGGTCCTGTCCGGGATTTTGAATCTTTCCCTATTATAAATATTGGGGGTAATTCACTTCAGGGAATAATAACAAATTAAAAGGTATCCTGGGGTGAAAATAAATAAGGTTGAGCTCTCAGTGCTTGTGGTTGTCCTTAGTTAATTAGACATAGATAAAATTGTTTGGTTAAATATTTTATACATTTACCTGTTAGAAAATGGCCGACCTGGCAAAATTTCGATCTGCTGCTGTGCAGACTGCTAAAGAGTTAGGAATGGACGGGCAAGTTATGATTGCTTATGTCACTACTGAATGTGACAAATATATTGAACGTGAAGAAAGAAAATTTGAAGCCGAAAGAAAGTTAGAGGCTGAAAAAGAAATTAAGAGGCTGCAGATTGAGGCTGACAAAGAGGCTAGAGCATTGGAGGCGGATCGTGAGGCGGAAATAAAGAGGCTCCAGTTAGAAGAAAAAAGATTGACTGCCGAAAGGGAAGACAAGCGATTGGCTGCAGAGAGGGAAGCAGAAAAGGAGGAGAAGAGATTACAAAGGGAGCACGAGTTACGACTAAGGGAGTTTGAGTTTCAAGGCCATGCTCCTGAAAATGGTGCCAGTCCCTTTACCTCTGATGCTACTGCTAGTCAGGGAGCCTCAACCTCAGCTATGAACTTTCATTTAGATCATTTTGTTGAGAAAGAAGATGATATCGAGAGCTATCTTAATAGATATGAACTGTTAGCTACCACGTATGGGTTAGAGAGAGAGAAAGGTGGAGCTTAAAGTTATCTCAAGGACTTCGTGGTGCAGCTTATGAAGTTTTTGCCAAAATGAGCAGAAATGATCAAGAAAATTATGACATGCTAAAGCAGGCTCTTTTGTTAAGATATGAAAAGAATGGAGAATTTTATAGGAAAAAATTTAGGAATGCTAAACTACTGTCAGGTGAAACCTATCACCAGTTCTCTGCACGGTTAGAGACATACTTGGAGAAATGGACTTCTCTGGGGAAAACCCAAGATCTTAAGGAAATGATCCTTATAGAACAACTAAGAGAGTCCATGGCTCCAGACCTGAGAAAGTTTCTCATGGAACAAGGTGCAGAGAGACTGGGTGAGTTACTGAATGTCGCTGAAAGGTATCAAGCAGCTCAAGCAGAGGTAACAAGTAATAAAAAGAAACAGGTAGACAATTATCAGGCACCACAACACTTTAATGAATTTGATCATAGAGATCAAAACAAAGGTAAGCACCAGTTTGATAGGCCACGAAATGACTATAAAAATAAAACCCCACAATTCAATGAAAGGAAATATGATAACAGGAAACCCTTCAGACAGGAAGGAAAATATTGTCAAATATGCAGGATGCATAATCATAATACTAGTGAATGTGGTAGGAAAGTTCCTCCATATCACGCGGCATGCATGATAACAGTGGACAAGGGGACGAAGAAACTGACAGAGAATCATATAAATCTTCAACATCCCCCCATCTGTGAAGAAGTGACATGTAATGGTGCCAAGGTTAGGTGCCTTTACGATTCAGGTTTAGAATATGACTCAGTTGTGAGTGCAACCCTAGTGCACCCTGAACAGTATACCACAGAGAAAGTGGAGATACAAGGGGCCGTAAAGGGAATATCCACCATGACACTTCCCGTAGCCGAGATCAATGTAGAGACAAGGTACGTGGAAGGAGTGATTAGAGCAGCCGTGTGTGACGATCCTAATTACCCGCTGGTGTTAGGAAGCAAATATGTTTTTCTAGGAAGCCCTGTAAAACCTGTGGTAATGGCCACGCTTCAGGTCAGGTCGACCCCTAGTAGAACGGAGGAGGAACCACCACTAGTGTATTCTCATAAGCAGATGAGAAAGGCCCAGGCAAAAGATAAAACATTAAAACCTTGCTTTGGTAAATTGCCAACAAGCCATGCACACCCTAAGAAAGGACAATTTTATTTAAAGGAGGGACTGCTCTTCAGGAAAGCTAGAGCAGGATCCAAAGAACAGGGACAATTGGTATTACCAACCCCCTACAGGGAAAAAGTGATGGCACAAGCTCATGTTGTACCAGACGGTGGACACCAGAGAAATGGGACTACCCGTCAAAGGACATCGGAAAAATTCTACTGGCCCCAAGTAGCTGCTGATATTGCACAATTTGTGGGGGCCTGTGAAAAATGTAGCAAGGTACAGTCCCCAAGTTGGGAAAATCATAATCAGATGCCAGCCAAGCATTCTGAAACATATGGGCCTAACAATAACAAGGAAAATAACAATAATAAGGTTGACATAGAGGATAGGTATCCACCTTCCCCCCAACAGTGTTCACCAAAAATATTTAGATTCGCAACTCTGAGAAAGGCATCAAGAGAAAATAGAAACTCAGACCAGTCAACCCAGGAACAGTTTGAAGCCGCATTTAGGGAGCTGGCTGACATTGACATTGAAGATGATCCGCCTAAGTTAAAACCGAAACAAATTGTTAACATAAGAACAGTGGGCAGTGGACGAGTGAGCAATTGGGAAAATGCTCACAGCGCTTCACACTATGGCTATTAACTTAGCATTAAAAGGGCACTGGTGACATTGGTAGTCACCCGACCCTACACCGTCCAAGGGAAAGTATTGTTCGGACCCTGGATGGAGATAACCCACACATCTTATAGCAATGATAAGGGCGAATTGATTTCTGATGCAGAAACTCATTTCCCCACATATTATCTTAATTCACCAGATTGTCGGTAGGCGGAACTATAGTTGGTGAATATGGCCTCCATTTGAGTGGCACATTATAGAACATTATAAATATATTATTAGAAGGGTGTTTTCCACATTCAATCACGCCTGAGATCAGACCAATTGTTGGCTGTGAACATTTCGGAGGAGCAGAGTGTCTCCATTGTTGCCTTTTTGAATTGAGGATAGTCCGAGTGTTTATTAAGGCTGATCAGGAAATTATTGGATCCACTCCACAACTCAGATATCACCATATAGATCAACTCCTCATAACGTACAAATTGAGGAACATCTAATATTCTCGGGACATGTCGTTGAGCAGACTCAGAGAAGAGAAATGGTGAATATTGATTGCTTAGCAGCAATAAGACAAGCAGTAACACTTGCCGCTGTTCAGTAATATAACTGAAATGGATTCTTGGATTGCAGAGGTCTGAGGCAACCTTCGTCAGTAGTGCTTACTTTGAATTGACCCACCTGCATTAATCCATGATCAAAATAAAATCAGAGAAACGTTGATGCAGATTTTCTAAGCCGCCATCCGTGCGATGAAAATCAAAGAAATCACCAGGCATAGACATAAATTTCTCTATGTGTATATAGAATTATAGACTGACGTATAACGTCTGTTTTAAGTGGGGAGAATTTGTCGTGAAATTCTAAATCCACATATATAAATTAAAAAGTAAATGTAAAGCCTAACGCATTAATTCAATAAAAGGGAAAGAAGAATGGTTAAAGACCCGTGCTTTCCAATAGCGTACGCCTGTGTTAATAGAACGTCATGCTAGTTGAACAAGAAACCCCCTTTTTATGCTCCGTCTGCATAAAACTACACACGTTCGAAAAATACAACTAGTACTGTGTTTCTTAGAAAACCGTGAGATACGCAAGCTGCTTAATGACCTAGATTAATACTAGCATTAATGAATTATATACACTACGTTAACATAATGAAAAGACAGATGGACTTAGAGAGAGAGAGAGAGAGAGAGGGAGGAACGCAGGCAATACTACCACAGTCTCGCGATATAAAATTAATGCCACCCCACGCGAAAGGCATGAAGCACTAACTTTTTTTTCAAATAGACAGTGATAAAAAACACTACCAATACGAGGGTTAGGTTTTAAAAACCTGTTTAATGCTTATTAGTAAACATGACATTATACTGTTTTATGTCTGAAAGCCTGACAGTACAGAAGACACCACATCGTATCGAAGTGAACGGGAGGTAGAAGAAAATGCATATTTTGAACGCAGCCACTTAGCCCCATTAAATTTATATATTTGGGGTTCCTTAGGACTTGCTGACAAAGAATATGTTAAGTGTTACGCAAATAGTCTAGGAATTAACAAATTATAGCCAAAAGAAAATAGTGAGGTTGTCTGACAGCACCAAATCATAATCGCTCAGTGGCATGTTTTAAAACCACCATTTTACGGGAAATAGGCCAACAAGTTAAATCCTATTTGATTGGCTAGAAGTATATGTAAGGCGAAACACGATTAGTCGGACTGCAAATACTATTTTTGGTTGTTAGGGGAAACGTAGGAAGGGTAAATTTTTTCAAAAGCTTTTGTAAACATGGTCCTATTGGCTAGACCATTTGATATAGTCAATTAGGAGCGTCTGTTCAGTGCCACATTTTAAAATAAACTTACTAAGAAGCAGTGCGTTGAGATCCAGCTCATATTTTTCTAAATAAAAGCCTGGGACAGAGGCAGATCGGAATTGTGCCATAATTCATCGCCAGTCAACGTATTTGTTTATTATTTCCATGAATTGTGGTAAGATTGACATATTTGATATCTTTTAGATGAAAATTGAATGTGAATTGATAATTTATGTCTGTATATGTGTGTGGTTCAGTAGCAAACATGAGGCAAAGCCTAGATATTGCTCCAACCTGAACAAAACTTGTCGGAGAAAAGTATAACTGCATGGAATTGCCAAATAGTACTGTGACACCTATCTTATTGTATAGAAGGAATTACAGCTGAAATTGCAGAGGCGTAGTAACCATTAGGGAGAGGAATACTGGTGAATGTTGTTACATGAGAAGTTAACAGTTGGCCTACCGCGCTGAACTCGGTGTTTGTTATGTATTGTGTTTCAGTGTGGAAATAGATTATAAATTAGTTCTGAAGTAGGAGGTACAACCTTCTTGTTTCAGGGACCGTGGTCCTAACTTATTGAAGCAGCACCTGGTCTGAGTTTTGCTGAATCCAGAGGCTGATAGCATACCCCTTGGTCCAGATAGCGACCAGTGTGGTGTCTCAAGAATACGGTGAAGCAAGCGAGCAGAGGAGACTGTTTCCTGCCGCCCTCACAGAAGATAAGATTCTGTGGCCAGAGCAGCTCAATCTTATGTACCCCCCCCCCCCCTCTAAAATTGACAGTATATTAAATAAAGAGGGACAATAAATTGTTTCAAATGACAGGAACTGTGAACTTTTCCCAATACTATTTCCTCCAGAAGCAAACACTTGAAGTCATGATGACAAACAACCACCTAGCTTGAAAAAGCCAGTATTACCTCATAGTACTACATCACAACTTACACACATATGATAATAATAATAATATATGTCAATACAAAGATTCTTTCTATAAATTGTGTACATATAACTTGTGATTACATTTGATTGTGATTCCTGGTTCACTTTGTTGTTGAATCAGGATATCTAATATTTGAAGGAATTAATACATATATTTTAAAACGTTAACACTTGACTCATTTAAGATAGTCTTATAGAGTGTTATATGTATGTGAGTGTCACAGTGTTGTAAAGTGTTGTGGATTAAATTAAATTGTTTATCTGTTGTTGTTGTGACTTACACTTCATCATTATCATAACCCTAGACATTCAACGTAGTCATCACAATATTCCAGAATAATTCTGACTGAGGTATAAATGTGGTAGCAAAGTAAGGTTATCTGTAAAACACTACACCTATTAGATACAGATACCGTCACAGCTGATCTCAGTCAGTACACTAAGTCCCCTATAAATATTTATAACATCCCACTTTACCACATATATTGGGGTCCTGTCCGGGATTTTGAATCTTTCCCTATTATAAATATTGGGGTAATTCACTTCAGGGAATAATAACAAATTAAAAGGTATCCTGGGGTGAAAATAAATAAGGTTGAGCTCTCAGTGCTTGTGGTTGTCCTTAGTTAATTAGACATAGATAAAATTGTTTGGTTAAATATTTTATACATTTACCTGTTAGAAAATGGCCGACCTGGTGTTACGGTATATGATATTAACGCCGTCTGCTAAAGGTTATCAGACGTGCAATTGTAAAAGGTTAAGGCATTTAATATATTGCGATAGATGTTTCAATTACTGAACGCTCCATACACGATCGATCATGACGTGTATAGCGTTGTTTAGGACACAGTCGGTAACTAAGAAACGCTACCCTTTGTTACTTGACCGCCAAGCTGAATAGCTGCGTTTTTCTAACCTTCCAATTCAATGGCATGATATAGCCATTTATATATGCATTTTTTGATGGATCAGGGTCAGTCCTAGAACTCTATATGAGAGGGAAATTTATGGAGGTTAGTATTTAACTAGAATTCTCAGAAGGAGAAGAATAATCGTCAAATTCGTATGAATATATTCAGACTCGCAGTCTCACTGTCGGCAGGTAGCCATGTCTAGCTGCGCGTGCATATAGCTGTGATGTTCTGACGACAATACTGCATTGTATCCTTAAACGGACATTGACACATAACCAGCAGTCTACGTTATTGATTAATTTATGCATGACTTATATGGACTTATGCTCTACTCCTATTTGAAATGATCATCCTGTGTGTACAACTGTGAATTAAATGTACGGAGTCAATGAAATGACTTATCAAATCAATCGTATTCCAAGGTTCAATTATTGTTCGGAATCTTCCACCCCCGCATTCGCTTAATCTTCCATCGAAGGCACGATGCACTATCTCTGAATGAAAAAACTAACATATCAATGAAAAAACAATGGCCAGAAATTTATAATTGTTTTATTCATATCACATGGAACATTGTTCAGAGCAAACCACCACCTTGTAACAGTGGTGGCCAGTGTGGGGATGGAAGATTCCGAACAATAATTGAACCTTGGAATACGATTGATTTGATAAGTCATTTCATTGAGTCCGTACATTTAATTCACAGTTGTACACACAGGATGATCATTTCAAATAGGAGTAGAGCATAAGTCCATATAAGTCATGCATAAATTAATCAATAACGTAGACTGCTAGTTATGTGTCAATGTCCGTTTAAGGATACAATGCAGTATTGTCGTCAGAACATCACAGCTATATGCACGCGCAGCTAGACATGGCTACCTGCCGACAGTGAGACTGCGAGTCTGAATATATTCATACGAATTTGACGATTATTCTTCTCCTTCTGAGAATTCTAGTTAAATACTAACCTCCATAAATTTCCCTCTCATATAGAGTTCTAGGACTGACCCTGATCCATCAAAAAATGCATATATAAATGGCTATATCATGTCATTGAATTGGAAGGTTAGAAAAACGCAGCTATTCAGCTTGGCGGTCAAGTAACAAAGGGTAGCGTTTCTTAGTTACCGACTGTGTCCTAAACAACGCTATACACGTCATGATCGATCGTGTATGGAGCGTTCAGTAATTGAAACATCTATCGCAATATATTAAATGCCTTAACCTTTTACAATTGCACGTCTGATAACCTTTAGCAGACGGCGTTAATATCATATACCGTAACACCTGGCAAAATTTCGATCTGCTGCTGTGCAGACTGCTAAAGAGTTAGGAATGGACGGGCAAGTTATGATTGCTTATGTCACTACTGAATGTGACAAATATATTGAACGTGAAGAAAGAAAATTTGAAGCCGAAAGAAAGTTAGAGGCTGAAAAAGAAATTAAGAGGCTGCAGATTGAGGCTGACAAAGAGGCTAGAGCATTGGAGGCGGATCGTGAGGCGGAAATAAAGAGGCTCCAGTTAGAAGAAAAAAGATTGACTGCCGAAAGGGAAGACAAGCGATTGGCTGCAGAGAGGGAAGCAGAAAAGGAGGAGAAGAGATTACAAAGGGAGCACGAGTTACGACTAAGGGAGTTTGAGTTTCAAGGCCATGCTCCTGAAAATGGTGCCAGTCCCTTTACCTCTCATGCTACTGCTAGTCAGGGAGCCTCAACCTCAGCTATGAACTTTCATTTAGATCATTTTGTTGAGAAAGAAGATGATATCGAGAGCTATCTTAATAGATATGAACTGTTAGCTACCACGTATGGGTTAGAGAGAGAAAGGTGGAGCTTAAAGTTATCTCAAGGACTTCGTGGTGCAGCTTATGAAGTTTTTGCCAAAATGAGCAGAAATGATCAAGAAAATTATGACATGCTAAAGCAGGCTCTTTTGTTAAGATATGAAAAGAATGGAGAATTTTATAGGAAAAAATTTAGGAATGCTAAACTACTGTCAGGTGAAACCTATCACCAGTTCTCTGCACGGTTAGAGACATACTTGGAGAAATGGACTTCTCTGGGGAAAACCCAAGATCTTAAGGAAATGATCCTTATAGAACAACTAAGAGAGTCCATGGCTCCAGACCTGAGAAAGTTTCTCATGGAACAAGGTGCAGAGAGACTGGGTGAGTTACTGAATGTCGCTGAAAGGTATCAAGCAGCTCAAGCAGAGGTAACAAGTAATAAAAAGAAACAGGTAGACAATTATCAGGCACCACAAAACTTTAATGAATTTGATCATAGAGATCAAAACAAAGGTAAGCACCAGTTTGATAGGCCACGAAATGACTATAAAAATAAAACCCCACAATTCAATGAAAGGAAATATGATAACAGGAAACCCTTCAGACAGGAAGGAAAATATTGTCAAATATGCAGGATGCATAATCATAATACTAGTGAATGTGGTAGGAAAGTTCCTCCATATCACGCGGCATGCATGATAACAGTGGACAAGGGGAAGAAGAAACTGACAGAGAATCATATAAATCTTCAACATCCCCCATCTGTGAAGAAGTGACATGTAATGGTGCCAAGGTTAGGTGCCTTTACGATTCAGGTTTAGAATATGACTCAGTTGTGAGTGCAACCCTAGTGCACCCTGAACAGTATACCACAGAGAAAGTGGAGATACAAGGGGCCGTAAAGGGAATATCCACCATGACACTTCCCGTAGCCGAGATCAATGTAGAGACAAGGTACGTGGAAGGAGTGATTAGAGCAGCCGTGTGTGACGATCCTAATTACCCGCTGGTGTTAGGAAGCAAATATGTTTTTTCTAGGAAGCCCTGTAAAACCTGTGGTAATGGCCACGCTTCAGGTCAGGTCGACCCCTAGTAGAACGGAGGAGGAACCACCACTAGTGTATTCTCATAAGCAGATGAGAAAGGCCCAGGCAAAAGATAAAACATTAAAACCTTGCTTTGGTAAATTGCCAACAAGCCATGCACACCCTAAGAAAGGACAATTTTATTTAAAGGAGGGACTGCTCTTCAGGAAAGCTAGAGCAGGATCCAAAGAACAGGGACAATTGGTATTACCAACCCCCTACAGGGAAAAAGTGATGGCACAAGCTCATGTTGTACCAGACGGTGGACACCAGAGAAATGGGACTACCCGTCAAAGGACATCGGAAAAATTCTACTGGCCCCAAGTAGCTGCTGATATTGCACAATTTGTGGGGGCCTGTGAAAAATGTAGCAAGGTACAGTCCCCAAGTTGGGAAAATCATAATCAGATGCCAGCCAAGCATTCTGAAAAAATATGGGCCTAACAATAACAAGGAAAATAACAATAATAAGGTTGACATAGAGGATAGGTATCCACCTTCCCCCCAACAGTGTTCACCAAAAATATTTAGATTCGCAACTCTGAGAAAGGCATCAAGAGAAAATAGAAACTCAGACCAGTCAACCCAGGAACAGTTTGAAGCCGCATTTAGGGAGCTGGCTGACATTGACATTGAAGATGATCCGCCTAAGTTAAAACCGAAACAAATTGTTAACATAAGAACAGTGGGCAGTGGACGAGTGAGCAATTGGGAAAATGCTCACAGCGCTTCACACTATGGCTATTAACTTAGCATTAAAAGGGCACTGGTGACATTGGTAGTCACCCGACCCTACACCGTCCAAGGGAAAGTATTGTTCGGACCCTGGATGGAGATAACCCACACATCTTATAGCAATGATAAGGGCGAATTGATTTCTGATGCAGAAACTCATTTCCCCACATATTATCTTAATTCACCAGATTGTCGGTAGGCGGAACTATAGTTGGTGAATATGGCCTCCATTTGAGTGGCACATTATAGAACATTATAAATATATTATTAGAAGGGTGTTTCCACATTCAATCACGCCTGAGATCAGACCAATTGTTGGCTGTGAACATTTCGGAGGAGCAGAGTGTCTCCATTGTTGCCTTTTTGAATTGAGGATAGTCCGAGTGTTTATTAAGGCTGATCAGGAAATTATTGGATCCACTCCACAACTCAGATATCACCATATAGATCAACTCCTCATAACGTACAAATTGAGGAACATCTAATATTCTCGGGACATGTCGTTGAGCAGACTCAGAGAAGAGAAATGGTGAATATTGATTGCTTAGCAGCAATAAGACAAGCAGTAACACTTGCCGCTGTTCAGTAATATAACTGAAATGGATTCTTGGATTGCAGAGGTCTGAGGCAACCTTCGTCAGTAGTGCTTACTTTGAATTGACCCACCTGCATTAATCCATGATCAAAATAAAATCAGAGAAACGTTGATGCAGATTTTCTAAGCCGCCATCCGTGCGATGAAAATCAAAGAAATCACCAGGCATAGACATAAATTTCTCTATGTGTATATAGAATTATAGACTGACGTATAACGTCTGTTTTAAGTGGGGAGAATTTGTCGTGAAATTCTAAATCCACATATATAAATTAAAAAGTAAATGTAAAGCCTAACGCATTAATTCAATAAAAGGGAAAGAAGAATGGTTAAAGACCCGTGCTTTCCAATAGCGTACGCCTGTGTTAATAGAACGTCATGCTAGTTGAACAAGAAACCCCCTTTTTATGCTCCGTCTGCATAAAACTACACACGTTCGAAAAATACAACTAGTACTGTGTTTCTTAGAAAACCGTGAGATACGCAAGCTGCTTAATGACCTAGATTAATACTAGCATTAATGAATTATATACACTACGTTAACATAATGAAAAGACAGATGGACTTAGAGAGAGAGAGAGAGAGAGGAGGAGGAACGCAGGCAATACTACCACAGTCTCGCGATATAAAATTAATGCCACCCCACGCGAAAGGCATGAAGCACTAACTTTTTTTTCAAATAGACAGTGATAAAAAACACTACCAATACGAGGGTTAGGTTTTAAAAACCTGTTTAATGCTTATTAGTAAACATGACATTATACTGTTTTATGTCTGAAAGCCTGACAGTACAGAAGACACCACATCGTATCGAAGTGAACGGGAGGTAGAAGAAAATGCATATTTTGAACGCAGCCACTTAGCCCCATTAAATTTATATATTTGGGTTCCTTAGGACTTGCTGACAAAGAATATGTTAAACGTTACGCAAATAGTCTAGGAATTAACAAATTATAGCCAAAAGAAAATAGTGAGGTTGTCTGACAGCACCAAATCATAATCGCTCAGTGGCATGTTTTAAAACCACCATTTTACGGGAAATAGGCCAACAAGTTAAATCCTATTTGATTGGCTAGAAGTATATGTAAGGCGAAACACGATTAGTCGGACTGCAAATACTATTTTTGGTTGTTAGGGGAAACGTAGGAAGGGTAAATTTTTTCAAAAGCTTTTGTAAACATGGTCCTATTGGCTAGACCATTTGATATAGTCAATTAGGAGCGTCTGTTCAGTGCCACATTTTAAAATAAACTTACTAAGAAGCAGTGCGTTGAGATCCAGCTCATATTTTTCTAAATAAAAGCCTGGGACAGAGGCAGATCGGAATTGTGCCATAATTCATCGCCAGTCAACGTATTTGTTTATTATTTCCATGAATTGTGGTAAGATTGACATATTTGATATCTTTTAGATGAAAATTGAATGTGAATTGATAATTTATGTCTGTATATGTGTGTGGTTCAGTAGCAAACATGAGGCAAAGCCTAGATATTGCTCCAACCTGAACAAAACTTGTCGGAGAAAAGTATAACTGCATGGAATTGCCAAATAGTACTGTGACACCTATCTTATTGTATAGAAGGAATTACAGCTGAAATTGCAGAGGCGTAGTAACCATTAGGGAGAGGAATACTGGTGAATGTTGTTACATGAGAAGTTAACAGTTGGCCTACCGCGCTGAACTCGGTGTTTGTTATGTATTGTGTTTCAGTGTGGAAATAGATTATAAATTAGTTCTGAAGTAGGAGGTACAACCTTCTTGTTTCAGGGACCGTGGTCCTAACTTATTGAAGCAGCACCTGGTCTGAGTTTTGCTGAATCCAGAGGCTGATAGCATACCCCTTGGTCCAGATAGCGACCAGTGTGGTGTCTCAAGAATACGGTGAAGCAAGCGAGCAGAGGAGACTGTTTCCTGCCGCCCTCACAGAAGATAAGATTCTGTGGCCAGAGCAGCTCAATCTTATGTACCCCCCTCAAAAATTGACAGTATATTAAATAAAGAGGGACAATAAATTGTTTCAAATGACAGGAACTGTGAACTTTTCCCAATACTATTTCCTCCAGAAGCAAACACTTGAAGTCATGATGACAAACAACCACCTAGCTTGAAAAAGCCAGTATTACCTCATAGTACTACATCACAACTTACACACATATGATAATAATAATAATATATGTCAATACAAAGATTCTTTCTATAAATTGTGTACATATAACTTGTGATTACATTTGATTGTGATTCCTGGTTCACTTTGTTGTTGAATCAGGATATCTAATATTTGAAGGAATTAATACATATATTTTTTAAACGTTAACACTTGACTCATTTAAGATAGTCTTATAGAGTGTTATATGTATGTGAGTGTCACAGTGTTGTAAAGTGTTGTGGATTAAATTAAATTGTTTATCTGTCTGTTGTTGTTGTGACTTACACTTCATCATTATCATAACCCTAGACATTCAACGTAGTCATCACAATATTCCAGAATAATTCTGACTGAGGTATAAATGTGGTAGCAAAGTAAGGTTATCTGTAAAACACTACACCTATTAGATACAGATACCTTCACAGCTGATCTCAGTCAGTACACTAAGTCCCCTATAAATATTTATAACATCCCACTTTACCACATATATTGGGGTCCTGTCCGGGATTTTGAATCTTTCCCTATTATAAATATTGGGGGTAATTCACTTCAGGGAATAATAACAAATTAAAAGGTATCCTGGGGTGAAAATAAATAAGGTTGAGCTCTCAGTGCTTGTGGTTGTCCTTAGTTAATTAGACATAGATAAAATTGTTTGGTTAAATATTTTATACATTTACCTGTTAGAAAATGGCCGACCTGGCAAAATTTCGATCTGCTGCTGTGCAGACTGCTAAAGAGTTAGGAATGGACGGGCAAGTTATGATTGCTTATGTCACTACTGAATGTGACAAATATATTGAACGTGAAGAAAGAAAATTTGAAGCCGAAAGAAAGTTAGAGGCTGAAAAAGAAATTAAGAGGCTGCAGATTGAGGCTGACAAAGAGGCTAGAGCATTGGAGGCGGATCGTGAGGCGGAAATAAAGAGGCTCCAGTTAGAAGAAAAAAGATTGACTGCCGAAAGGGAAGACAAGCGATTGGCTGCAGAGAGGGAAGCAGAAAAGGAGGAGAAGAGATTACAAAGGGAGCACGAGTTACGACTAAGGGAGTTTGAGTTTCAAGGCCATGCTCCTGAAAATGGTGCCAGTCCCTTTACCTCTGATGCTACTGCTAGTCAGGGAGCCTCAACCTCAGCTATGAACTTTCATTTAGATCATTTTGTTGAGAAAGAAGATGATATCGAGAGCTATCTTAATAGATATGAACTGTTAGCTACCACGTATGGGTTAGAGAGAGAAAGGTGGAGCTTAAAGTTATCTCAAGGACTTCGTGGTGCAGCTTATGAAGTTTTTGCCAAAATGAGCAGAAATGATCAAGAAAATTATGACATGCTAAAGCAGGCTCTTTTGTTAAGATATGAAAAGAATGGAGAATTTTATAGGAAAAAATTTAGGAATGCTAAACTACTGTCAGGTGAAACCTATCACCAGTTCTCTGCACGGTTAGAGACATACTTGGAGAAATGGACTTCTCTGGGGAAAACCCAAGATCTTAAGGAAATGATCCTTATAGAACAACTAAGAGAGTCCATGGCTCCAGACCTGAGAAAGTTTCTCATGGAACAAGGTGCAGAGAGACTGGGTGAGTTACTGAATGTCGCTGAAAGGTATCAAGCAGCTCAAGCAGAGGTAACAAGTAATAAAAAGAAACAGGTAGACAATTATCAGGCACCACAACACTTTAATGAATTTGATCATAGAGATCAAAACAAAGGTAAGCACCAGTTTGATAGGCCACGAAATGACTATAAAAATAAAACCCCACAATTCAATGAAAGGAAATATGATAACAGGAAACCCTTCAGACAGGAAGGAAAATATTGTCAAATATGCAGGATGCATAATCATAATACTAGTGAATGTGGTAGGAAAGTTCCTCCATATCACGCGGCATGCATGATAACAGTGGACAAGGGGACGAAGAAACTGACAGAGAATCATATAAATCTTCAACATCCCCCCATCTGTGAAGAAGTGACATGTAATGGTGCCAAGGTTAGGTGCCTTTACGATTCAGGTTTAGAATATGACTCAGTTGTGAGTGCAACCCTAGTGCACCCTGAACAGTATACCACAGAGAAAGTGGAGATACAAGGGGCCGTAAAGGGAATATCCACCATGACACTTCCCGTAGCCGAGATCAATGTAGAGACAAGGTACGTGGAAGGAGTGATTAGAGCAGCCGTGTGTGACGATCCTAATTACCCGCTGGTGTTAGGAAGCAAATATGTTTTTCTAGGAAGCCCTGTAAAACCTGTGGTAATGGCCACGCTTCAGGTCAGGTCGACCCCTAGTAGAACGGAGGAGGAACCACCACTAGTGTATTCTCATAAGCAGATGAGAAAGGCCCAGGCAAAAGATAAAACATTAAAACCTTGCTTTGGTAAATTGCCAACAAGCCATGCACACCCTAAGAAAGGACAATTTTATTTAAAGGAGGGACTGCTCTTCAGGAAAGCTAGAGCAGGATCCAAAGAACAGGGACAATTGGTATTACCAACCCCCTACAGGGAAAAAGTGATGGCACAAGCTCATGTTGTACCAGACGGTGGACACCAGAGAAATGGGACTACCCGTCAAAGGACATCGGAAAAATTCTACTGGCCCCAAGTAGCTGCTGATATTGCACAATTTGTGGGGGCCTGTGAAAAATGTAGCAAGGTACAGTCCCCAAGTTGGGAAAATCATAATCAGATGCCAGCCAAGCATTCTGAAACATATGGGCCTAACAATAACAAGGAAAATAACAATAATAAGGTTGACATAGAGGATAGGTATCCACCTTCCCCCCAACAGTGTTCACCAAAAATATTTAGATTCGCAACTCTGAGAAAGGCATCAAGAGAAAATAGAAACTCAGACCAGTCAACCCAGGAACAGTTTGAAGCCGCATTTAGGGAGCTGGCTGACATTGACATTGAAGATGATCCGCCTAAGTTAAAACCGAAACAAATTGTTAACATAAGAACAGTGGGCAGTGGACGAGTGAGCAATTGGGAAAATGCTCACAGCGCTTCACACTATGGCTATTAACTTAGCATTAAAAGGGCACTGGTGACATTGGTAGTCACCCGACCCTACACCGTCCAAGGGAAAGTATTGTTCGGACCCTGGATGGAGATAACCCACACATCTTATAGCAATGATAAGGGCGAATTGATTTCTGATGCAGAAACTCATTTCCCCACATATTATCTTAATTCACCAGATTGTCGGTAGGCGGAACTATAGTTGGTGAATATGGCCTCCATTTGAGTGGCACATTATAGAACATTATAAATATATTATTAGAAGGGTGTTTCCACATTCAATCACGCCTGAGATCAGACCAATTGTTGGCTGTGAACATTTCGGAGGAGCAGAGTGTCTCCATTGTTGCCTTTTTGAATTGAGGATAGTCCGAGTGTTTATTAAGGCTGATCAGGAAATTATTGGATCCACTCCACAACTCAGATATCACCATATAGATCAACTCCTCATAACGTACAAATTGAGGAACATCTAATATTCTCGGGACATGTCGTTGAGCAGACTCAGAGAAGAGAAATGGTGAATATTGATTGCTTAGCAGCAATAAGACAAGCAGTAACACTTGCCGCTGTTCAGTAATATAACTGAAATGGATTCTTGGATTGCAGAGGTCTGAGGCAACCTTCGTCAGTAGTGCTTACTTTGAATTGACCCACCTGCATTAATCCATGATCAAAATAAAATCAGAGAAACGTTGATGCAGATTTTCTAAGCCGCCATCCGTGCGATGAAAATCAAAGAAATCACCAGGCATAGACATAAATTTCTCTATGTGTATATAGAATTATAGACTGACGTATAACGTCTGTTTTAAGTGGGGAGAATTTGTCGTGAAATTCTAAATCCACATATATAAATTAAAAAGTAAATGTAAAGCCTAACGCATTAATTCAATAAAAGGGAAAGAAGAATGGTTAAAGACCCGTGCTTTCCAATAGCGTACGCCTGTGTTAATAGAACGTCATGCTAGTTGAACAAGAAACCCCCTTTTTATGCTCCGTCTGCATAAAACTACACACGTTCGAAAAATACAACTAGTACTGTGTTTCTTAGAAAACCGTGAGATACGCAAGCTGCTTAATGACCTAGATTAATACTAGCATTAATGAATTATATACACTACGTTAACATAATGAAAAGACAGATGGACTTAGAGAGAGAGAGAGAGAGAGAGAGAGAGGGAGGAACGCAGGCAATACTACCACAGTCTCGCGATATAAAATTAATGCCACCCCACGCGAAAGGCATGAAGCACTAACTTTTTTTTTCAAATAGACAGTGATAAAAAACACTACCAATACGAGGGTTAGGTTTTAAAAACCTGTTTAATGCTTATTAGTAAACATGACATTATACTGTTTTATGTCTGAAAGCCTGACAGTACAGAAGACACCACATCGTATCGAAGTGAACGGGAGGTAGAAGAAAATGCATATTTTGAACGCAGCCACTTAGCCCCATTAAATTTATATATTTGGGTTCCTTAGGACTTGCTGACAAAGAATATGTTAAGTGTTACGCAAATAGTCTAGGAATTAACAAATTATAGCCAAAAGAAAATAGTGAGGTTGTCTGACAGCACCAAATCATAATCGCTCAGTGGCATGTTTTAAAACCACCATTTTACGGGAAATAGGCCAACAAGTTAAATCCTATTTGATTGGCTAGAAGTATATGTAAGGCGAAACACGATTAGTCGGACTGCAAATACTATTTTTGGTTGTTAGGGGAAACGTAGGAAGGGTAAATTTTTTCAAAAGCTTTTGTAAACATGGTCCTATTGGCTAGACCATTTGATATAGTCAATTAGGAGCGTCTGTTCAGTGCCACATTTTAAAATAAACTTACTAAGAAGCAGTGCGTTGAGATCCAGCTCATATTTTTCTAAATAAAAGCCTGGGACAGAGGCAGATCGGAATTGTGCCATAATTCATCGCCAGTCAACGTATTTGTTTATTATTTCCATGAATTGTGGTAAGATTGACATATTTGATATCTTTTAGATGAAAATTGAATGTGAATTGATAATTTATGTCTGTATATGTGTGTGGTTCAGTAGCAAACATGAGGCAAAGCCTAGATATTGCTCCAACCTGAACAAAACTTGTCGGAGAAAAGTATAACTGCATGGAATTGCCAAATAGTACTGTGACACCTATCTTATTGTATAGAAGGAATTACAGCTGAAATTGCAGAGGCGTAGTAACCATTAGGGAGAGGAATACTGGTGAATGTTGTTACATGAGAAGTTAACAGTTGGCCTACCGCGCTGAACTCGGTGTTTGTTATGTATTGTGTTTCAGTGTGGAAATAGATTATAAATTAGTTCTGAAGTAGGAGGTACAACCTTCTTGTTTCAGGGACCGTGGTCCTAACTTATTGAAGCAGCACCTGGTCTGAGTTTTGCTGAATCCAGAGGCTGATAGCATACCCCTTGGTCCAGATAGCGACCAGTGTGGTGTCTCAAGAATACGGTGAAGCAAGCGAGCAGAGGAGACTGTTTCCTGCCGCCCTCACAGAAGATAAGATTCTGTGGCCAGAGCAGCTCAATCTTATGTACCCCCCTCAAAAATTGACAGTATATTAAATAAAGAGGGACAATAAATTGTTTCAAATGACAGGAACTGTGAACTTTTCCCAATACTATTTCCTCCAGAAGCAAACACTTGAAGTCATGATGACAAACAACCACCTAGCTTGAAAAAGCCAGTATTACCTCATAGTACTACATCACAACTTACACACATATGATAATAATAATAATATATGTCAATACAAAGATTCTTTCTATAAATTGTGTACATATAACTTGTGATTACATTTGATTGTGATTCCTGGTTCACTTTGTTGTTGAATCAGGATATCTAATATTTGAAGGAATTAATACATATATTTTAAAACGTTAACACTTGACTCATTTAAGATAGTCTTATAGAGTGTTATATGTATGTGAGTGTCACAGTGTTGTAAAGTGTTGTGGATTAAATTAAATTGTTTATCTGTCTGTTGTTGTTGTGACTTACACTTCATCATTATCATAACCCTAGACATTCAACGTAGTCATCACAATATTCCAGAATAATTCTGACTGAGGTATAAATGTGGTAGCAAAGTAAGGTTATCTGTAAAACACTACACCTATTAGATACAGATACCTTCACAGCTGATCTCAGTCAGTACACTAAGTCCCCTATAAATATTTATAACATCCCACTTTACCACATATATTGGGGTCCTGTCCGGGATTTTGAATCTTTCCCTATTATAAATATTGGGGGTAATTCACTTCAGGGAATAATAACAAATTAAAAGGTATCCTGGGGTGAAAATAAATAAGGTTGAGCTCTCAGTGCTTGTGGTTGTCCTTAGTTAATTAGACATAGATAAAATTGTTTGGTTAAATATTTTTATACATTTACCTGTTAGAAAATGGCCGACCTGGCAAAATTTCGATCTGCTGCTGTGCAGACTGCTAAAGAGTTAGGAATGGACGGGCAAGTTATGATTGCTTATGTCACTACTGAATGTGACAAATATATTGAACGTGAAGAAAGAAAATTTGAAGCCGAAAGAAAGTTAGAGGCTGAAAAAGAAATTAAGAGGCTGCAGATTGAGGCTGACAAAGAGGCTAGAGCATTGGAGGCGGATCGTGAGGCGGAAATAAAGAGGCTCCAGTTAGAAGAAAAAAGATTGACTGCCGAAAGGGAAGACAAGCGATTGGCTGCAGAGAGGGAAGCAGAAAAGGAGGAGAAGAGATTACAAAGGGAGCACGAGTTACGACTAAGGGAGTTTGAGTTTCAAGGCCATGCTCCTGAAAATGGTGCCAGTCCCTTTACCTCTGATGCTACTGCTAGTCAGGGAGCCTCAACCTCAGCTATGAACTTTCATTTAGATCATTTTGTTGAGAAAGAAGATGATATCGAGAGCTATCTTAATAGATATGAACTGTTAGCTACCACGTATGGGTTAGAGAGAGAAAGGTGGAGCTTAAAGTTATCTCAAGGACTTCGTGGTGCAGCTTATGAAGTTTTTGCCAAAATGAGCAGAAATGATCAAGAAAATTATGACATGCTAAAGCAGGCTCTTTTGTTAAGATATGAAAAGAATGGAGAATTTTATAGGAAAAAATTTAGGAATGCTAAACTACTGTCAGGTGAAACCTATCACCAGTTCTCTGCACGGTTAGAGACATACTTGGAGAAATGGACTTCTCTGGGGAAAACCCAAGATCTTAAGGAAATGATCCTTATAGAACAACTAAGAGAGTCCATGGCTCCAGACCTGAGAAAGTTTCTCATGGAACAAGGTGCAGAGAGACTGGGTGAGTTACTGAATGTCGCTGAAAGGTATCAAGCAGCTCAAGCAGAGGTAACAAGTAATAAAAAGAAACAGGTAGACAATTATCAGGCACCACAACACTTTAATGAATTTGATCATAGAGATCAAAACAAAGGTAAGCACCAGTTTGATAGGCCACGAAATGACTATAAAAATAAAACCCCACAATTCAATGAAAGGAAATATGATAACAGGAAACCCTTCAGACAGGAAGGAAAATATTGTCAAATATGCAGGATGCATAATCATAATACTAGTGAATGTGGTAGGAAAGTTCCTCCATATCACGCGGCATGCATGATAACAGTGGACAAGGGGAAGAAGAAACTGACAGAGAATCATATAAATCTTCAACATCCCCCCATCTGTGAAGAAGTGACATGTAATGGTGCCAAGGTTAGGTGCCTTTACGATTCAGGTTTAGAATATGACTCAGTTGTGAGTGCAACCCTAGTGCACCCTGAACAGTATACCACAGAGAAAAATGGAGATACAAGGGGCCGTAAAGGGAATATCCACCATGACACTTCCCGTAGCCGAGATCAATGTAGAGACAAGGTACGTGGAAGGAGTGATTAGAGCAGCCGTGTGTGACGATCCTAATTACCCGCTGGTGTTAGGAAGCAAATATGTTTTTCTAGGAAGCCCTGTAAAACCTGTGGTAATGGCCACGCTTCAGGTCAGGTCGACCCCTAGTAGAACGGAGGAGGAACCACCACTAGTGTATTCTCATAAGCAGATGAGAAAGGCCCAGGCAAAAGATAAAACATTAAAACCTTGCTTTGGTAAATTGCCAACAAGCCATGCACACCCTAAGAAAGGACAATTTTATTTAAAGGAGGGACTGCTCTTCAGGAAAGCTAGAGCAGGATCCAAAGAACAGGGACAATTGGTATTACCAACCCCCTACAGGGAAAAAGTGATGGCACAAGCTCATGTTGTACCAGACGGTGGACACCAGAGAAATGGGACTACCCGTCAAAGGACATCGGAAAAATTCTACTGGCCCCAAGTAGCTGCTGATATTGCACAATTTGTGGGGGCCTGTGAAAAATGTAGCAAGGTACAGTCCCCAAGTTGGGAAAATCATAATCAGATGCCAGCCAAGCATTCTGAAACATATGGGCCTAACAATAACAAGGAAAATAACAATAATAAGGTTGACATAGAGGATAGGTATCCACCTTCCCCCCAACAGTGTTCACCAAAAATATTTAGATTCGCAACTCTGAGAAAGGCATCAAGAGAAAATAGAAACTCAGACCAGTCAACCCAGGAACAGTTTGAAGCCGCATTTAGGGAGCTGGCTGACATTGACATTGAAGATGATCCGCCTAAGTTAAAACCGAAACAAATTGTTAACATAAGAACAGTGGGCAGTGGACGAGTGAGCAATTGGGAAAATGCTCACAGCGCTTCACACTATGGCTATTAACTTAGCATTAAAAGGGCACTGGTGACATTGGTAGTCACCCGACCCTACACCGTCCAAGGGAAAGTATTGTTCGGACCCTGGATGGAGATAACCCACACATCTTATAGCAATGATAAGGGCGAATTGATTTCTGATGCAGAAACTCATTTCCCCACATATTATCTTAATTCACCAGATTGTCGGTAGGCGGAACTATAGTTGGTGAATATGGCCTCCATTTGAGTGGCACATTATAGAACATTATAAATATATTATTAGAAGGGTGTTTCCACATTCAATCACGCCTGAGATCAGACCAATTGTTGGCTGTGAACATTTCGGAGGAGCAGAGTGTCTCCATTGTTGCCTTTTTGAATTGAGGATAGTCCGAGTGTTTATTAAGGCTGATCAGGAAATTATTGGATCCACTCCACAACTCAGATATCACCATATAGATCAACTCCTCATAACGTACAAATTGAGGAACATCTAATATTCTCGGGACATGTCGTTGAGCAGACTCAGAGAAGAGAAATGGTGAATATTGATTGCTTAGCAGCAATAAGACAAGCAGTAACACTTGCCGCTGTTCAGTAATATAACTGAAATGGATTCTTGGATTGCAGAGGTCTGAGGCAACCTTCGTCAGTAGTGCTTACTTTGAATTGACCCACCTGCATTAATCCATGATCAAAATAAAATCAGAGAAACGTTGATGCAGATTTTCTAAGCCGCCATCCGTGCGATGAAAATCAAAGAAATCACCAGGCATAGACATAAATTTCTCTATGTGTATATAGAATTATAGACTGACGTATAACGTCTGTTTTAAGTGGGGAGAATTTGTCGTGAAATTCTAAATCCACATATATAAATTAAAAAGTAAATGTAAAGCCTAACGCATTAATTCAATAAAAGGGAAAGAAGAATGGTTAAAGACCCGTGCTTTCCAATAGCGTACGCCTGTGTTAATAGAACGTCATGCTAGTTGAACAAGAAACCCCCTTTTTATGCTCCGTCTGCATAAAACTACACACGTTCGAAAAATACAACTAGTACTGTGTTTCTTAGAAAACCGTGAGATACGCAAGCTGCTTAATGACCTAGATTAATACTAGCATTAATGAATTATATACACTACGTTAACATAATGAAAAGACAGATGGACTTAGAGAGAGAGAGAGAGAGAGAGAGGGAGGAACGCAGGCAATACTACCACAGTCTCGCGATATAAAATTAATGCCACCCCCACGCGAAAGGCATGAAGCACTAACTTTTTTTTCAAATAGACAGTGATAAAAAACACTACCAATACGAGGGTTAGGTTTTAAAAACCTGTTTAATGCTTATTAGTAAACATGACATTATACTGTTTTATGTCTGAAAGCCTGACAGTACAGAAGACACCACATCGTATCGAAGTGAACGGGAGGTAGAAGAAAATGCATATTTTGAACGCAGCCACTTAGCCCCATTAAATTTATATATTTGGGTTCCTTAGGACTTGCTGACAAAGAATATGTTAAGTGTTACGCAAATAGTCTAGGAATTAACAAATTATAGCCAAAAGAAAATAGTGAGGTTGTCTGACAGCACCAAATCATAATCGCTCAGTGGCATGTTTTAAAACCACCATTTTACGGGAAATAGGCCAACAAGTTAAATCCTATTTGATTGGCTAGAAGTATATGTAAGGCGAAACACGATTAGTCGGACTGCAAATACTATTTTTGGTTGTTAGGGGAAACGTAGGAAGGGTAAATTTTTTCAAAAGCTTTTGTAAACATGGTCCTATTGGCTAGACCATTTGATATAGTCAATTAGGAGCGTCTGTTCAGTGCCACATTTTAAAATAAACTTACTAAGAAGCAGTGCGTTGAGATCCAGCTCATATTTTTCTAAATAAAAGCCTGGGACAGAGGCAGATCGGAATTGTGCCATAATTCATCGCCAGTCAACGTATTTGTTTATTATTTCCATGAATTGTGGTAAGATTGACATATTTGATATCTTTTAGATGAAAATTGAATGTGAATTGATAATTTATGTCTGTATATGTGTGTGGTTCAGTAGCAAACATGAGGCAAAGCCTAGATATTGCTCCAACCTGAACAAAACTTGTCGGAGAAAAGTATAACTGCATGGAATTGCCAAATAGTACTGTGACACCTATCTTATTGTATAGAAGGAATTACAGCTGAAATTGCAGAGGCGTAGTAACCATTAGGGAGAGGAATACTGGTGAATGTTGTTACATGAGAAGTTAACAGTTGGCCTACCGCGCTGAACTCGGTGTTTGTTATGTATTGTGTTTCAGTGTGGAAATAGATTATAAATTAGTTCTGAAGTAGGAGGTACAACCTTCTTGTTTCAGGGACCGTGGTCCTAACTTATTGAAGCAGCACCTGGTCTGAGTTTTGCTGAATCCAGAGGCTGATAGCATACCCCTTGGTCCAGATAGCGACCAGTGTGGTGTCTCAAGAATACGGTGAAGCAAGCGAGCAGAGGAGACTGTTTCCTGCCGCCCTCACAGAAGATAAGATTCTGTGGCCAGAGCAGCTCAATCTTATGTACCCCCCTCAAAAATTGACAGTATATTAAATAAAGAGGGACAATAAATTGTTTCAAATGACAGGAACTGTGAACTTTTCCCAATACTATTTCCTCCAGAAGCAAACACTTGAAGTCATGATGACAAACAACCACCTAGCTTGAAAAAGCCAGTATTACCTCATAGTACTACATCACAACTTACACACATATGATAATAATAATAATAATATATGTCAATACAAAGATTCTTTCTATAAATTGTGTACATATAACTTGTGATTACATTTGATTGTGATTCCTGGTTCACTTTGTTGTTGAATCAGGATATCTAATATTTGAAGGAATTAATACATATATTTTTAAACTTTAACACTTGACTCATTTAAGATAGTCTTATAGAGTGTTATATGTATGTGAGTGTCACAGTGTTGTAAAGTGTTGTGGATTAAATTAAATTGTTTATCTGTCTGTTGTTGTTGTGACTTACACTTCATCATTATCATAACCCTAGACATTCAACGTAGTCATCACAATATTCCAGAATAATTCTGACTGAGGTATAAATGTGGTAGCAAAGTAAGGTTATCTGTAAAACACTACACCTATTAGATACAGATACCTTCACAGCTGATCTCAGTCAGTACACTAAGTCCCCTATAAATATTTATAACATCCCACTTTACCACATATATTGGGGTCCTGTCCGGGATTTTGAATCTTTCCCTATTATAAATATTGGGGGTAATTCACTTCAGGGAATAATAACAAATTAAAAGGTATCCTGGGGTGAAAATAAATAAGGTTGAGCTCTCAGTGCTTGTGGTTGTCCTTAGTTAATTAGACATAGATAAAATTGTTTGGTTAAATATATTTTATACATTTACCTGTTAGAAAATGGCCGACCTGGCAAAATTTCGATCTGCTGCTGTGCAGACTGCTAAAGAGTTAGGAATGGACGGGCAAGTTATGATTGCTTATGTCACTACTGAATGTGACAAATATATTGAACGTGAAGAAAGAAAATTTGAAGCCGAAAGAAAGTTAGAGGCTGAAAAAGAAATTAAGAGGCTGCAGATTGAGGCTGACAAAGAGGCTAGAGCATTGGAGGCGGATCGTGAGGCGGAAATAAAGAGGCTCCAGTTAGAAGAAAAAAGATTGACTGCCGAAAGGGAAGACAAGCGATTGGCTGCAGAGAGGGAAGCAGAAAAGGAGGAGAAGAGATTACAAAGGGAGCACGAGTTACGACTAAGGGAGTTTGAGTTTCAAGGCCATGCTCCTGAAAATGGTGCCAGTCCCTTTACCTCTGATGCTACTGCTAGTCAGGGAGCCTCAACCTCAGCTATGAACTTTCATTTAGATCATTTTGTTGAGAAAGAAGATGATATCGAGAGCTATCTTAATAGATATGAACTGTTAGCTACCACGTATGGGTTAGAGAGAGAAAGGTGGAGCTTAAAGTTATCTCAAGGACTTCGTGGTGCAGCTTATGAAGTTTTTGCCAAAATGAGCAGAAATGATCAAGAAAATTATGACATGCTAAAGCAGGCTCTTTTGTTAAGATATGAAAAGAATGGAGAATTTTATAGGAAAAAAATTTAGGAATGCTAAACTACTGTCAGGTGAAACCTATCACCAGTTCTCTGCACGGTTAGAGACATACTTGGAGAAATGGACTTCTCTGGGGAAAACCCAAGATCTTAAGGAAATGATCCTTATAGAACAACTAAGAGAGTCCATGGCTCCAGACCTGAGAAAGTTTCTCATGGAACAAGGTGCAGAGAGACTGGGTGAGTTACTGAATGTCGCTGAAAGGTATCAAGCAGCTCAAGCAGAGGTAACAAGTAATAAAAAGAAACTGGTAGACAATTATCAGGCACCACAACACTTTAATGAATTTGATCATAGAGATCAAAACAAAGGTAAGCACCAGTTTGATAGGCCACGAAATGACTATAAAAATAAAACCCCACAATTCAATGAAAGGAAATATGATAACAGGAAACCCTTCAGACAGGAAGGAAAATATTGTCAAATATGCAGGATGCATAATCATAATACTAGTGAATGTGGTAGGAAAGTTCCTCCATATCACGCGGCATGCATGATAACAGTGGACAAGGGGACGAAGAAACTGACAGAGAATCATATAAATCTTCAACATCCCCCCATCTGTGAAGAAGTGACATGTAATGGTGCCAAGGTTAGGTGCCTTTACGATT
Source organism: Oreohelix idahoensis (assembly GCA_024509875.1). Taxonomy (NCBI): domain Eukaryota; kingdom Metazoa; phylum Mollusca; class Gastropoda; order Stylommatophora; family Oreohelicidae; genus Oreohelix; species Oreohelix idahoensis. The sequence goes on along the minus strand of JAMPIV010002116.1, from coordinate 226,983 downwards.
CAGGTTTAGAATATGACTCAGTTGTGAGTGCAACCCTAGTGCACCCTGAACAGTATACCACAGAGAAAGTGGAGATACAAGGGGCCGTAAAGGGAATATCCACCATGACACTTCCCGTAGCCGAGATCAATGTAGAGACAAGGTACGTGGAAGGAGTGATTAGAGCAGCCGTGTGTGACGATCCTAATTACCCGCTGGTGTTAGGAAGCAAATATGTTTTTCTAGGAAGCCCTGTAAAACCTGTGGTAATGGCCACGCTTCAGGTCAGGTCGACCCCTAGTAGAACGGAGGAGGAACCACCACTAGTGTATTCTCATAAGCAGATGAGAAAGGCCCAGGCAAAAGATAAAACATTAAAACCTTGCTTTGGTAAATTGCCAACAAGCCATGCACACCCTAAGAAAGGACAATTTTATTTAAAGGAGGGACTGCTCTTCAGGAAAGCTAGAGCAGGATCCAAAGAACAGGGACAATTGGTATTACCAACCCCCTACAGGGAAAAAGTGATGGCACAAGCTCATGTTGTACCAGACGGTGGACACCAGAGAAATGGGACTACCCGTCAAAGGACATCGGAAAAATTCTACTGGCCCCAAGTAGCTGCTGATATTGCACAATTTGTGGGGGCCTGTGAAAAATGTAGCAAGGTACAGTCCCCAAGTTGGGAAAATCATAATCAGATGCCAGCCAAGCATTCTGAAACATATGGGCCTAACAATAACAAGGAAAATAACAATAATAAGGTTGACATAGAGGATAGGTATCCACCTTCCCCCCAACAGTGTTCACCAAAAATATTTAGATTCGCAACTCTGAGAAAGGCATCAAGAGAAAATAGAAACTCAGACCAGTCAACCCAGGAACAGTTTGAAGCCGCATTTAGGGAGCTGGCTGACATTGACATTGAAGATGATCCGCCTAAGTTAAAACCGAAACAAATTGTTAACATAAGAACAGTGGGCAGTGGACGAGTGAGCAATTGGGAAAATGCTCACAGCGCTTCACACTATGGCTATTAACTTAGCATTAAAAGGGCACTGGTGACATTGGTAGTCACCCGACCCTACACCGTCCAAGGGAAAGTATTGTTCGGACCCTGGATGGAGATAACCCACACATCTTATAGCAATGATAAGGGCGAATTGATTTCTGATGCAGAAACTCATTTCCCCACATATTATCTTAATTCACCAGATTGTCGGTAGGCGGAACTATAGTTGGTGAATATGGCCTCCATTTGAGTGGCACATTATAGAACATTATAAATATATTATTAGAAGGGTGTTTCCACATTCAATCACGCCTGAGATCAGACCAATTGTTGGCTGTGAACATTTCGGAGGAGCAGAGTGTCTCCATTGTTGCCTTTTTGAATTGAGGATAGTCCGAGTGTTTATTAAGGCTGATCAGGAAATTATTGGATCCACTCCACAACTCAGATATCACCATATAGATCAACTCCTCATAACGTACAAATTGAGGAACATCTAATATTCTCGGGACATGTCGTTGAGCAGACTCAGAGAAGAGAAATGGTGAATATTGATTGCTTAGCAGCAATAAGACAAGCAGTAACACTTGCCGCTGTTCAGTAATATAACTGAAATGGATTCTTGGATTGCAGAGGTCTGAGGCAACCTTCGTCAGTAGTGCTTACTTTGAATTGACCCACCTGCATTAATCCATGATCAAAATAAAATCAGAGAAACGTTGATGCAGATTTTCTAAGCCGCCATCCGTGCGATGAAAATCAAAGAAATCACCAGGCATAGACATAAATTTCTCTATGTGTATATAGAATTATAGACTGACGTATAACGTCTGTTTTAAGTGGGGAGAATTTGTCGTGAAATTCTAAATCCACATATATAAATTAAAAAGTAAATGTAAAGCCTAACGCATTAATTCAATAAAAGGGAAAGAAGAATGGTTAAAGACCCGTGCTTTCCAATAGCGTACGCCTGTGTTAATAGAACGTCATGCTAGTTGAACAAGAAACCCCCTTTTTATGCTCCGTCTGCATAAAACTACACACGTTCGAAAAATACAACTAGTACTGTGTTTCTTAGAAAACCGTGAGATACGCAAGCTGCTTAATGACCTAGATTAATACTAGCATTAATGAATTATATACACTACGTTAACATAATGAAAAGACAGATGGACTTAGAGAGAGAGAGAGAGAGAGAGAGGGAGGAACGCAGGCAATACTACCACAGTCTCGCGATATAAAATTAATGCCACCCCACGCGAAAGGCATGAAGCACTAACTTTTTTTTCAAATAGACAGTGATAAAAAACACTACCAATACGAGGGTTAGGTTTTAAAAACCTGTTTAATGCTTATTAGTAAACATGACATTATACTGTTTTATGTCTGAAAGCCTGACAGTACAGAAGATACCACATCGTATCGAAGTGAACGGGAGGTAGAAGAAAATGCATATTTTGAACGCAGCCACTTAGCCCCATTAAATTTATATATTTGGGTTCCTTAGGACTTGCTGACAAAGAATATGTTAAGTGTTACGCAAATAGTCTAGGAATTAACAAATTATAGCCAAAAGAAAATAGCGAGGTTGTCTGACAGCACCAAATCATAATCGCTCAGTGGCATGTTTTAAAACCACCATTTTACGGGAAATAGGCCAACAAGTTAAATCCTATTTGATTGGCTAGAAGTATATGTAAGGCGAAACACGATTAGTCGGACTGCAAATACTATTTTTGGTTGTTAGGGGAAACGTAGGAAGGGTAAATTTTTTCAAAAGCTTTTGTAAACATGGTCCTATTGGCTAGACCATTTGATATAGTCAATTAGGAGCGTCTGTTCAGTGCCACATTTTAAAATAAACTTACTAAGAAGCAGTGCGTTGAGATCCAGCTCATATTTTTCTAAATAAAAGCCTGGGACAGAGGCAGATCGGAATTGTGCCATAATTCATCGCCAGTCAACGTATTTGTTTATTATTTCCATGAATTGTGGTAAGATTGACATATTTGATATCTTTTAGATGAAAATTGAATGTGAATTGATAATTTATGTCTGTATATGTGTGTGGTTCAGTAGCAAACATGAGGCAAAGCCTAGATATTGCTCCAACCTGAACAAAACTTGTCGGAGAAAAGTATAAACTGCATGGAATTGCCAAATAGTACTGTGACACCTATCTTATTGTATAGAAGGAATTACAGCTGAAATTGCAGAGGCGTAGTAACCATTAGGGAGAGGAATACTGGTGAATGTTGTTACATGAGAAGTTAACAGTTGGCCTACCGCGCTGAACTCGGTGTTTGTTATGTATTGTGTTTCAGTGTGGAAATAGATTATAAATTAGTTCTGAAGTAGGAGGTACAACCTTCTTGTTTCAGGGACCGTGGTCCTAACTTATTGAAGCAGCACCTGGTCTGAGTTTTGCTGAATCCAGAGGCTGATAGCATACCCCTTGGTCCAGATAGCGACCAGTGTGGTGTCTCAAGAATACGGTGAAGCAAGCGAGCAGAGGAGACTGTTTCCTGCCGCCCTCACAGAAGATAAGATTCTGTGGCCAGAGCAGCTCAATCTTATGTACCCCCCTCAAAAATTGACAGTATATTAAATAAAGAGGGACAATAAATTGTTTCAAATGACAGGAACTGTGAACTTTTCCCAATACTATTTCCTCCAGAAGCAAACACTTGAAGTCATGATGACAAACAACCACCTAGCTTGAAAAAGCCAGTATTACCTCATAGTACTACATCACAACTTACACACATATGATAATAATAATAATATATGTCAATACAAAGATTCTTTCTATAAATTGTGTACATATAACTTGTGATTACATTTGATTGTGATTCCTGGTTCACTTTGTTGTTGAATCAGGATATCTAATATTTGAAGGAATTAATACATATATTTTAAAACGTTAACACTTGACTCATTTAAGATAGTCTTATAGAGTGTTATATGTATGTGAGTGTCACAGTGTTGTAAAGTGTTGTGGATTAAATTAAATTGTTTATCTGTCTGTTGTTGTTGTGACTTACACTTCATCATTATCATAACCCTAGACATTCAACGTAGTCATCACAATATTCCAGAATAATTCTGACTGAGGTATAAATGTGGTAGCAAAGTAAGGTTATCTGTAAAACACTACACCTATTAGATACAGATACCTTCACAGCTGATCTCAGTCAGTACACTAAGTCCCCTATAAATATTTATAACATCCCACTTTACCACAGTAAGATTGAATATATCGTAACAACTGGTAAGATTGAATATATCGTAACAACTGGTAAGATTGAAGGGAAAAGAGATGGAGGAAGACAAAGACAGCAGATACTGGACATTTTGACATCATGGCATGGAAAGAAGTCAACAACAGAATCGATAAATAGTGCTGGAGACAGGAAGTTTTGGAGATACATGATCACCTACACCACCAGGCATGATACTAAAAGAAGAAGAATACCAAAGAATTCAAATATTCACGTGAATGAGGCATCTTGAGCTACTATATGGGAAAATATACAGGGGGAACGACAAAGATCTTCATAGTCGTTTTTCTTATCGCTCCCTACAGGGTCTTTACTGCAGCTGGCCCTCTTGCAGGAACTCTTCTCCAAAACAATCATGTGCGCTTGCAGCGGTGGCTTCTGTGGCAATTCGTTTTACATGATGAGGCTGCCAGCCTCATACACACCATCACATTAGTCCGCCTTGTACGAGATGTCAGAGACAGCATTAGTATTGTTGGTTTTTTGTTTTTTTTGTCTCTTATACGGGACTAAAGACAAAGATACATGAGAATAAATGCAGACAACGACAACAAAATTGCACTTAAAGAAACACCCCTACACGATGTAAGATCATACATATATCTTGGTATTTTGTTGCAGAGCTCTCCCTTCTTTAGCAAGTTTGTATTTTTTTTATACTCGTTTTGGCGAGGCGCGTCCCGTTCAACCTAGTCGGTTATATTAGGGCGCATGTCCAAATATAAAAGACCCTTTGGTCTGAAGTGCAAGTTTGTATGCCTCTTCGTTGCCTGGAATGTTGTAAGAAGCTGGGATCAACTGGACTATGCACTTGTTGATGCATTTGGCCAGGCTTTCAAGTGAGTTTATCAGATCTTTCAATCCCTTAGCATGATGGCCCTTCAGGGCTGTTATTACTAAGAGGGCATCTGTAAAGATCACCATCGGTTTTTCTGCATGTGATTTGCACTTAATAAGAGTTTCCGCTGCGTGGTTCAGGGCTTCTGCTTCAGCATTGAAGTTATTGCCTTATTTGCCAGTGGCAAATCCATAGAGTTATGATTTCTCAAGGGTTGGTGACTGCTTTATCGCTAGTTTCTTAAAGAGAAAGGCATAAGTAGTTACAAGTTCCATATGGAACTGATGTAGGGACAACTTATGAAATGACTGAAACAATCATTAAAGCCACATTTAAGTCCAAGTAGGTCATGACACTAAATGTGGGCAATCCTGAGCCAATAACAGTAAAGAACCAGAAGTTAGAACAGACAGACACATTTACTTACCTAGGAAGCATAGTAACACCTGACGGCGGAACAAGCAAGGACATTAACAACAGAATGAATAAAGCGAGAACAGCCTTTGCTAGTCTCAACAGCATTTGGAAGTCTTCCAAGTACAGCACAAACACCAAATTAAGACTGTATGAGAGCTGTGTACTTTCTGTGCTTCTCTGGAGAGTAACAGAGAAGGAAATGTCGAAACTGTCCTCCTTCCACACAATCTGCCTAAGGAAAAGTCTCCGAATCTTTTGGCCAAACACCATCAGCTACCAAGAACTACTTATTCGGAGTAATCAGGAGGACATGCACACCATCATAGCTGGCAGATGCTGGAGTTGGGTTGGCCACGTCCTCAGAAGTTGACCCTGATACCATCACAAGAACAGCTATGCTATGGACCCCCGAGGGAAAGCGAAAGAGAGGCCGACCAAAAACAACTTGGCGGAGAACTGTGGAAGCCGAGATGCAAAGAATGAACCAGAGTTGGGGCACTGTACAAAGGATGGCCACCGACCGAGCCAAGTGGAATCAATTTGTTGCTGCCCTACAAGACGCCACCAGGCGTGATGACCACCGACTGCTTTGACGGTTGGCGGTTATGGATCAAAGAAGAAGTCCAAGTGGGAAAAAGAGCACTCAGGGCACATACAAAATAATGCTTATCCCCAGCTGTCTAGGCGAGCCCAGGTAATCATTTTTCGCGTACGGACTGGACACAACAGGTCGAAGTATCATCTATACCACAAGTACAGGATTGGTACAACAGATCTCTGCACAAGTGGCACCAGCCCCATGACAGCCGAACTTTTGCGGCAGTCCTGCCTAACATGCAGCAGGAAAATGAGTAGCATATGGCAACAACCCACTTCTCTCCACAAAAAACTGTTTGGAGATGTCAGGAACCTGGAGCTGACTACTGCCCTTATTAGAGTAATTACTGTAGAAGTGTAAGGGCGAACGAGGAACAAGAAGCAGAATATCTGAAGAGACGGACCATCGTATCAAAATAATACAAAAAGCGAAGCAAGCTTTCACTTTGTTAAAAAAAATATATAAAGATCAAAAGAAACAAAGTCCAACACAAAAATCAAAATTTCCAACTTAAGTGTCAAGTCAGTCCTGCTGTATGGCTTTGAAATATGGAGAGAAACAAAAAGTAAGTTACATATTTTCATAAATAGATGCTTGCGTAGAATAAAAGTATCGAAATGGCACAAGATCACAAATGTCGAACTGAAGTACCGGACAAGTGCCTATGGAAGAAGAGATGAGATGAAGACGCTGGCGATGGATAAGAGACACACTGAGGAAAAATGTTGATAGGTTTTACAAGGCATTACTTGTTCTTGAATCCCTAGAGAAAGAAAGGGAGAGGGAGACATATACGGAGAAAAGAATTGGAGACAGAAATAAACGGACTGAGGAAGATATGTACAGATCTGGAACTGATGGCATCGAACAGGGGGTGTCACGTATATATGTAAATAGTGCAACAGTGACCCGACCACCTTTGCTTCCCCATCTAAGGTTTATAATTTTGCTACGCAAAAACCACGCAATTCGCTGACTGAAGACTCACTTTTGAAGCCACGCCTATTTTTTCTGTTTACATGCGCTAATGAGCGTTTACAAATTTTCGCACCCGACAGTCTTAACAAGAGGGGAGCGAACCGGGGTGTTTACCTGAGTTCCCAAGCGAGCTGAGATGTCAGTCATCGATAGTGACAGATCAGACGTCGGTAGCAAATGCAAGGGCGATAATAATATTTACCGACCACATTTGATGTCCGTGATCCCAGGGGACTTAAATTATTTGATCTACGGCAGAGGGACGAAATCAAAGAAGGCCTGTTCGCATGGCCAGGGCTTTGTGATGTCGTTTCGGCATCGCGAGCGAGCGAACAGGAAAATCCTTTACCTCGGGAGTCGAACTCGTTGATTTTCCCTGATACGGCCGAAGGCGTGAATTATCGCACCCTTTAGTGAAATAACACCATTTCTGTATAAATACTCCGTCCTCTCAAAGTCAGTTATCTATTCGCTCAGAAACTTTGGAAAATATAGCTCGTTATTCTAGAGCCATTGTGAAAGTGTGTTATAGCAGTCCGTGGAGATTGTTTCATTTCTGATTGCAGTAATGGAAATTAGCATTTAAGTGATTTAATGGGTTAAGTTTATCATTATAATTCACTGGGATTTTCTAGGGGCTAAGACTAGCGTATTAAATAATGCATAGCTTAATTTTCCCATTGTAATGTAAATTTAATCACTCGCTATCACCCAGAAAGAGATGTTTTAATTGACTAATAAATGCACTAGGCGACTGACAATTGACGGAATATAAATTCACTTCTGATTCATTATGTGTAATTATATAAGTGACTAGTGTAATATCATGTAGCGAAACAAATAGCTAGTAATGACAAGCGATATTTGTAAAGTAGTCATAATTAAATTAACACTGGTGTTGTGCGCTGAGTGTTTTACCGGGCGGGAGGGGAAAGGCGCATACCTAAAACCCAACCCGTATCAGTTGAGCGAAGCGTGATAAGATAGGCTAGGACACGTGTGCCTTTTAATTTAATTAGATGACGGAAAGGATAAGAGATCATACCATTACGCGTGATAGGATAGGATATTGATATTGCGGTTAAATGTTTTGTTTTCTTCCAAATTTAGTGCTGATCACAAACCAGCTTCCAGCGGTCTAATAGCTTACTTACTTAGTCGTTTCCCTTCTACCGTGAGGTATAATAGCACCAGTAACAATTCTTATTATTATCGGGTCTTCGATGTTGACCTGTTCGGCCCTCTTGCTTATCCAGAGAGAGACCAAAAATATAAACAATAAGAGTAAACGTAACTGGGCTTACAAAATACCCAGATTTTTGCATTCAATTTTATCAGCCCGCTGTGGCCAAATACATATATATATATATATATATATAACATTTTTCCCGACTACTGACAATCGTGTTTTCCAAGTGAATTTATCCAGGAGAATACGCTGTTTCATAATCGGTACTCAACCCCAGAGAGAAAAACCGATAGGAAATACCCTCATCATCTTTATTAACAGTTTAACAACCAGATGTTTCCTATAGCTATTGGAAGTACTGTCTACTGTGAACACTAGATCGCGGTTTATATTTTGCTACATGAACTATCTGATGTGACATTTTCATATCCAGTAACCCACCACCAAAGTAGGCGTTCCCCATTAGGAAAATTAATTATTCATGGAGGAACTGGGGCTCACTTCGGAGAAGCAAAACATTGGATTATGATACATGTACATTGATGTTTACGTTCAAGAGGTTGTTAACCAAGTATTAGGTCAGGTGTGATTGATGTGGCCACGAATGACAGAGTGAGAGGAAATACGTTTTAGTTACGGAAACTGTACCATCCTTTACTTTCTTTGCAATTACTGTTATTTTACGGGATAGCTTAACTAGGAACTTTGTTCTTTGCTTTACTGTCTATTCTATACCCTAGTGTTAATATTTGACCTTTTGGGTTATTAACTTCTTTTGGGATATTTTCTCCACAAGAGGGGAGGGCACTTATTGGGTTATTTTCCTATGTCTGTAACCAATGTTTATATTGATATCTATATGTTTGATGTTGTGAGAAGTTTAAGTGATAATAAACTAAACAAAAACTTAATTAATTGTGTTGGTCAGCCCCAATCTCCATTTACCATAGTTTTCACGTCTGTGAGTCCTGTTGTCACCTAACTGTGTGTATGTGTGTGTGTGTGTGTGTGTGTGTGTGTGTGTGAGAGAGAGAGAGTAGCTAACTTATAATTGTATTTATAGGGAGGTTTGATAGATTGTCTATTACCAAAAGATAGTCGTATAGATAGGCTGGACTAGAGAATTCACTCATTCCAGAGACAGATCTTCACCTTAGTCTATTCACTCGTGGAATCTATTCTAACATTTTCTTTCTCAGATAACCCCACTTTTTCTGTTCTATTCAGACGGGACCAAATCTATCTCTAATACCTATCTAAATGTACGACAGGGGGGCTCTTGCATGCGTTTGCTGAAGGATTTCGCTCCTTGAAGGCTGAAGGGCAATTAAGATGATGATGATGGTAATGATATATGAATGCGATACATTTTGAATTACTATTAGGCAATTCCTCGTCTTCAGAAGAGACCCTGATGCCATCACAAGAACAGCTATGCTATGGACGCCTGAAGGAAAGCGAAAGAAAGGTGGACCAAAAACAACTTTGCGGAGAATTGTGTAGGTAGAGATGCAAAGAATAAACAAGAGCTGTGGGACTGCACGAAGGTTGGCCGCCGACCGAGCAAAGTGGAAGCAGTTTGTTGCTGCCCTACCTTACGTGATGGCCACTAACTGTTTTGACAGTCGGCGGCTAAGGATTAAAGAATAAGAAGGCCATTCCATAACAGCACATAATGAGGAAAAGCACAACAAACACAAGAGAGATGATTTAGGACCAAACGGCGAGGAATCTTCTCGCCCTCTCAGGAAGATATTCATTCATTCACCTGTTCTCTCTTTACGAAGCATGCAGCTGTCTAAGCAGGTAGCCGCCTTGTTGGAAGTCTGCGTCAAAGTGCATGTTCCTACATAAGTGATTTCTGCAGTAAGTTGTTTTACATGGTGATTTTTCCAGCCTAGTACACAATTGGATATTAGTCGCCTTTTACGACACGTCTGAGGGATCAGTAGTCCTGTTTCGTTGGCTCCTCAGAACTCCCCCTCCTCCCAGAACCACGTGGGGTCCTCACGGAGAGAGACATCTAGAGAGATTACACAACCATAATAGAAAGAAAATAAATCAAAAGGCAAATGGACGAGAAGACAAAAGTAATATAAACATCGAAGCAAGACATAGAAAATATCGGAGAACCAGCAGTCAATCTTCGACCTGATCCAAATGGAAATGTCAGGTCTGGCTAGATGAAGAAAGATTCATAACTCTGGGTAATGCTGAATGTTCAAATGCGCTATGATGGTCAAAGTGGGATAAGTGTTGGCATAGCTGGTAAGCTCTTTAGTCTTGTGAGTCAACTGTTTCACATATGATATTTTACATGTAAGTCGATATGAATTTTTCAAAGTCCAAAAAATGGTTGCGTTTTAAATCGATTTAGATGTTAATGTTGTTTTCCATCTAATACTTCTAAATAATTTTGCAAAAATTGCTTTGTTTAACGCATTCTAACCCACGAGCCGCGTAATGCGTCAGGTTACCCTTATAGATCTACCCGAGGGGCCGCATGGTGCGCCCGCTTGATACAATTCTGAATTTTAACGAAAACTTAGAAAATAATTGGCCATAAGCTTGTTTTTAAAGTCTATTAATATCTTTACCACATTTAAGGTAACGATAGCCCAATAACACACACTGACAAGTGGAGCGAAGTGTTAGAAACTTGACTATACAATACTAGGTCCAGCTTCGAGAGTTGGGAGTGACCAGTTACTTTTTTTTCGCTCCCTTTGCCTTTTCTAACTCAAGAGCAGAGTCAGTACCCATTTAAAGCTGGGTCGACTAGGGCGTGACGCCACTGTGTTTCGAAGCCGGTGCCTCTGCTGTGAGAGGCTAGTGTTAAAATCACTCTGCAGTCGAACCTACATTTAAGATATAAGTCTAGAATTTCAGGTTACTTATATCCTGGTGAGATTATTCAAGATTTTACAGTCATGATTTAACACTAGCTGAAACATATCTTCTCCACAAAGGCACTTTGTCTTGTGTAATCTTGCCTATACTATTGAATAGAAAAACTGCAGAAGTGATTGCGTCTATAATTAGTCAGGATTATAATTATGTACATATCCGGATTTCTTGGAGAGATCGTGCTAGATCTCTGTCCACGAAGCACTATTTTTATGGTGCCTTGTTGGCAGAGAGGATAGTAACGATTCGCTGCCGTTGTTAGGCGGTGGTGTCGTTCGGAAGATCCTGGGTTCGATTCCCGGTAAGCCTGTCACTTATGTTGTTTTTCTGTTGTCTAGTCTTCTACTTATTTATTTCTCACGAGTGCCTGATAACATAATGTAAAGTTTCAGTCTGTCAAGTTGAAGTTGCTTTCACACACACACTGGATGCTCTGTAAGGAAGAGTGGTGTGTTGTTGAGATCAGGCATGCTCCAGTCTACCCAGCTGTAAATGGGTAACTCACCCTAGTCCTGAGTTAGGGAAGGCAAAGGCTCCAGGGGAAGCAGGCCCTAAACTTGGTCACTTCAGCCGACGCAGGATGGTGTATGTATGAAGTAGAAGTGTAGAGTGTGATTACCGCGAATGGTGTACTGTTCGTGTGCTGACCAATATAACCACTCATACACTTGTCTACAAGGCACCAATGCAGACTGCTGGCATCTTTGTTTACTCAATTTATTCAGACGTACACACTGGGACATACGAGTACATCATGGTTCGTTGACATATCAATTTGTAGGTATACATAGCAGATCTGAAGTCATGACACATTCAGAAATAATGGGCAGTACATCAAAAGTTCAATGTCATGATACATTATGGCCACATCCCCCTATCTGACTAAACGCGTCAGTGAAGGGCGGATCGATAAATAACTAGAGTTACTTGACGTCCATAGTTTGTAGTATATATTATGAAACCACGAAGGGGGGTTTCTAGCAAGATTGAGATCTCCCTGTCACTGTCCGATAATAGGATAAATAATCTGTTCTCTTGGCAGTGATCAAAACATATGATGACCGAAATCCAACATGGCTACCTCCCTGAGTTGTCGTTCACTCATTCATAGGAAGGAGAATATAAGCCAGAGTTAATTTACAATGGGTATATAAAGGATTTCATAAATGTTTCCATACAGCTCTACGGTGATCAGGTTAACTCACGTAGCCATAACCGCTGCAGGAAAATCTGTCATCTTCGTCGATACCAAACACGACACTAGCGTAGCGAAGCACAAAAGTCAAGCTAGGCCTAACCGACGAGAGATCATCAAAAATAGGAGCTGGGTTTACCTGGAGTCCGAATCATCTATATACTGACATAAGGAGAGTCTCTAACACAAACTATCGTAGAGACACCATCTCCTTCAGAAGAAAAACCACTTCGTAAGACATTTTTTTCTTGACGAAAGGACCAGCTCTAGAAAAACGTACCTCGCCATTTGTAAGCGGTACATCGGAACTCATCACGACTTGTCAAGACAACTCATACTTCCGCTAGACCGGAATACAAGAATCTAGTCCCTCCTACCAATCCAAAATATACAATATAGGACTGATTCTACTTGTACTAATAATATGTAATACATATGAATTCAGGCCATAAACACAATAAGCAAATTAATATATTTTCTGGCCCTAAAAAATAAGTACAAACGCAAGCGCAATATCCTTGCGCTGGATCAATATCCAGAACGATTACTCCTATAATCAAAAGTGTGAATCAAACATGGATTATCTCGCTTTTACCATAAACAGCATTTTCATACACAAATAAATGAATGTCTATATTTTTCCCATATTAAATAGCCATATCGATTTTTGTAAAATGTGCGTCAAAATATGCACGCTACACATAACTTTGTGTATTACAGTATTTATTTATCACTCATTTGTTACATGAATAAACTGCCTCTCTCTCCCTCTCTCTCTCCCTCTCTCTCTCTCTCTCTCTCTCTCTCTCTCTCTTTCGGACGGTAGACTTGATTTTGATCCACTGTCATTGAGCGTCAGTAAAGAGTTGTCAGGGTCACCGTCCAGAAAGCATGTAATGTAATAATGCTCACACAAATGTGGCTTGTGTTTTCGTGGACTTGTTGTCTCGTGAGAATTTGTCACCAAACAGAATGCAGGCTAAATGTTAAACAGCTATGGTAACTCAAACCGTCATATAGGCAGATAATGAACAAGCAATTTCAAGAAATAAGTGAGGTCCTTGAGATGTGAATATATAGCAGAATGTGGCGCATCTCATGAAAGGAGTATAAAACAAATAATGAGATCCTGGAAAATCTAAGAATGAAAGGAGAATTAATGAAGGGGATCTAAATTAGAGAGCTAAAATATTTTGGCCATTTAAAAGCACATAAAACCGTACTGAAGACTACAACTGAAGGAAGAGTTGACGGCAGGCGTGCAACAAGAAAACAGCGCTACAAGTGGGAAGATAACATCAAGAGATGGACAGAAAAGAGAATATTATAGTTCATCATCAAGACGCGAGACAGAAGGCTTTGGTAATCCATCGCAGCCGACCTTCGATGTAAAGATGGTAGCAGCTGATGATGATAATGGTAATGATGAAGATATAAAGATAAAGTAATCTTTCAAAAGTAATGACAACCTTCTCAAACTCCTTATGATCCAAGGCCCCCGCATTAGAATCACAAATGCAAACACCACTTTTCTCCCGAGGAGATATAATAGCTCGTACTTTCGCGCCTTATTCTCTAGTCTTAAATCTTGTGTAAAAATCTAGCTGTACACCGTGTAGCTCGTGAGGTCGGGGTTAAGAAAGAGACGATGTAAGAATAGCGTTACTTTGCCCCCCCCCTCCCACGAGTGTTGTTAGAGACAACCAATCTGAGGTTTGCATATGGAGGTGGCAGCCTCATCATGTAAAACTAAATGATGCAAATACCACTGCCACAAGAGCACAAGATTACGTTTTTGCAGGCTTGCTCCACAAATCCAACTGCAGTAATGCCCAGTGCTCCTAAAGGGTCGAAAAGAGGAATCTATGTTGTTGAACGTAAAGTCAAGTTTCCTTCACCGCAATGTGTTCAATACATGACACAGAACACCGTGTGTAAAGATGTTACTTGTTATCTTGTTGTAAAACTGTTATTTGCTGTATTGTCGTGCCAGAGCATACAGCACAGACTACTGTATTTCATTTTTATGTAACAAGCCAGTTGTCGTAGGTTATCATGTCTCTCTACAACCTTAGGTCCTCCGAGGTGTTTATAAGTTCCCTTGTTGAATGTTTTTTTTATGCCACGATGACAAACTGTCTAGTATCTATTCTCTTTGACGTCCTCTTTCTCTTTTCCCTTCAATCCTCCCTGTTGTCACGAAATATTTCTTACCTCTTCTTCTCATATGTTCAAAGAAAGTGGATTACTTCCTTCTGATCTGAGTAACATGTTTCCTTTGTGATTGTCACGGGGTTGCCTCCTTTGCTCTGCGTCCAACATATAAATGCTCCCATATAAGATATGGACGCTACAGGTGTTTTTATGAATCATGTTTATAATTCATGATATAACCTCATTTTATATTGTTATCATAAATGTTAACAAACATTGTCCGTCTTCGGAAGCATTACTTAATCTCCATGCCACACCTCAGGTAATCTGCCGTGTGTTTCACACACTCCGGTCGGCACATTCACAGTTTTATCTACCAAATATCAATACGCGAATACTGACCATCCTGACATAAGGCAAATATTGCCCCGCCGGTGTCTATTTTAACAAAGGTTGTTCAATTAACCTGTCTCGCTACTGCAGACCGGAAACTGTAACGTAACCGTACACAAACAACTCTCCTCTGCACAGATGGGAGTCAATGTGGTTTCAAAACAAGTCAGCGATCAAAGTAACAACACATAACCTGAGTTGATGAGTGCAAATTATGAGAAAAGGTACGGATAAAGAGAAAATAATGGGATGAGCACAAAAAAGAAGACAAGTAAAACACAGACAAATTAAAAGCACGAGCAATTCGCCACAGTGATACGGCTTCTAAAAGGTCATCCTCATTAATCTGTTAAGCTGTCAACGGTATTGTTAACGTTATTCTGTAAAACCACATCTCTGTAGCCTCCAGGGATTTTTGTTTTGTTTTGATTGTCAACTGACTGTCCATGAATAACTTCCATATGTGAAGATTGGCTGTGTATAACACTGCAGAACGCTCTATTTTAACTTCCATTGACACTAGCCTTAGTGTAGCCTCGTCTTTTTGTTTTACTTTGGCTTTGTTTTATACAAGTGTCCGATTAACAGAGTGGTTAGAGCGCTGGTCCCTCGCAGGACAGGTGCCGGGTTCGATTCACGATATCGACACACTCCAGTCTACCCAGCTATAAATGGATACCCGACTTTATGTTATATAATGAAAAAAGCAACGAAGAAGAGAACTAGTCATCCCACCGCTCGATTCTGGATCTAGTACGAATGAAGTCTCTAACATTTCCCTCCTGTACGGGAATATCTGCTATGGGACTTAGTTTATACAACGACAAGCCTTGTGTAGCTGAAGAGATAAAGAAAACAAAGGACTACGGCAGTCTCAGGCATGTCGTACAAGGCAACCAATATAAGCCTGGGCATGGAACTGGTAGACTCATCGCGTAAACCAAACTGGCACAGATACTACCTCTGCAAGAGCATGTGGTTGCTTTGTGCAGGCTTCTTGCATGGTTGCTTTGTGCAGGCTTCTTGCATGGTTGCTTTGTGCAGACTTCTTGCGTGGTTGCTTTCTGCAGGCTTCTTGCATGGTTGCTTTGTGCAGGCTTCTTGCATGGTTGCTTTGTGCAGGCTTCTTGCAAGGTTGCTTTGTGCAGGCTTCTTGCATGGTTGCTTTGTGCAGGCTTCTTGCGTGGTTGCTTTGTGCAGGCTTCTTGCATGGTTGCTTTGTGCAGGCTTCTTGCAAGGTTGCTTTGTGCCGGCTTCTTGCAAGGTTGCTTTGTGCAGGCTTCTTGCAAGGTTGCTTTGTGCAGGCTTCTTGCATGGTTGCTTTGTGCAGACTTCTTGCATGGTTGCTTTGTGCAGGCTTCTTGCGTGGTTGCTTTGTGCAGGCTTCTTGCTTGGTTGCTTTGTGCAGGCTTCTTGCATGGTTGCTTTGTGCAGGCTTCTTGCAAGGGGACAAGCTGCAGTAACGGCGCCATGCTCTGTTAGCAGCACAAAAGAAAATAATGATGATGCAACGACAAGAGCTGTCACGCTGGCTTGTGTGGCAAATGTCCCTGCATAAAGTGGATAAGGTCTCTCCTCATTCCCAAGTTTCTTTGTCGTTCGTTCTCATATAACCACATCTATTTCTCTCCTACAACCACATCTATTTCACTCATACAACCACGTCTATTTCACTCATACAACCAATTTCACTCATACAACCACATCTATTTCACTCATACAACCAAATCTATTTCACTCATACAACCACGTCTATTTCATTCATACAACCACGTCTATTTCTCTCATAAAACCACATCTATTTCTCTCATACAACCACATCTAAGTCTCTTATACAACCACATCTATTTCTCTCATACAACCACATCTATTTCTCTCATACAACAACATCTATTTCACTCATACAACCACATCTATTTCAATCATACAACCACATCTATTTCAATCTTAAAACCATATCTATTTCACTCATACAACCACATCTATTTCACTCATACAACCACATCTATTTCTCTCACACAACCACATCTAAGTCTCTTATACAACCACATCTATTTCTCTCATACAACCACATCTATTTCTCTCATGAAGTTGGAAGTCTGTCTCTGTCTTCTCTCACTGTTCCTATATAATCACATCTATTTCTCCCAAATAGTTAGCGGTCAGTCTCAGGCTTCTGTTAATATACAAACACATCTATTTCTCTCATAAAGTAGGAGGTCTTTATCGTACTTATATAATCACATAGGTTTCTATCATAACTTTGGAGGTCTGTCTCAGGTCTCTCTCATAACTTTGGAGATCTGTCTCAGGTTTCTCTCATAACCTTGGAGGTCTGTCTCAGGTTTCTCTCATAACTTTGGGAGAAAAGTGTGACAGAATGGGGCGACCCCTCTCGATCTCTGTTTTACTCAAGCAGTAATCAGTGCATTTCTGGTACTGCTTTTATTGCGTGCTTTCAATTGTCGTACTTTCTCTCTTTCTATACTATGTAGCAGATAGTTTTTATTTTCAAGTATTCTTTCAGTACTTTCAGTATATTGTGTCTTGTCTATAATCTGACACTCCTTGCTGATAAACACCTCACATTTGCAAGGAGAGGTAGAGATAATATTACGAGAGGCAGGTTGGTAAAATTTCCTTGTACCAAGCTTGGCTGCTACGGATTAACACGTACATCCCCCAGCGCTATCTGCCTAATCACCGATAAGACGGGTGCGCGCATCACCAAAGCTTGGAATACGGGAAGACAACTTATGGACAGACACAGATAAGAGATTACTTTCTGATAAAGTAAAGAATTGTTACTTTTGGAATAAGTTGTCATATGAGATTAACGACATGTTCGCGTGTCTGTATGCAAGGCATTGTATATCTTATTGCCATATATATGGTAATACGTGACCTTTTGCTGTACGCACCTTATTTCACATAGAATATTTTGAAAGTACCACACCCTACCCCGCCTGGTTGAAAATGATTGGAGCGTTTATTTGACTCCATAACAAACAGATGCGTGGGTGACCGGAATATAACCTGACACGTTTCAGTGTTATTCCACTGTGAAGATCGCTTGCCAAGATACCAGACCTTGCTAGAGTGAAGCCTAGAATTCAGAATTCCGTCATAACATACCGGACACCTTTTATTGGATAATTTTGGACGAACTTTCATAGCCCAGGAAATCTCTATCATATTAAATAAGGAAACCGGGACTGAGGAAACTGAAGGACCACACACGAAGTCAGAGAGGGAACTTATTAAATTAACGACACCCCAGACGCGTGTAAGAGGCCGATTCAAGTCTCTTTTATTCACCTGAGCAAAAAGTCTGTGAGCCAGGATTGGCGTAAGTTGTGATTTTACATTATATTTCTTATTACTAACATGTGAACTAACATATATGTATTTTTCCATGTGAAGATTAATGTGTGAAAATCGTTAGTGGATGCCCAAGTCATTTGAGGCTGGCAACCTTAGCGTATAGAATGATGATTCATGAACCACCACTGCACGGACTGGTGATTGCTTTTTTGCTAGTGTCTAAAAGAGAACTAAAAGCAAAAGGTAATCCCAGGTTCCATACGGAGCAGGGAGGAAAAGATGAAAGAAATGATGTACATTCTAAGTATAATACTTACAGTTTCAAACAAGAGTAAATATCTAAGTGAAAATATTCATTTTAAAGTTAATGAAAGTTTCAAACTTTTCAAATCAGTGTAAACATAAATGAAAACATATTCAATTTATATTGTAAATACTTTTCACTCAGTGGAGATGTAAATGTAAACAGACTCTATTTGTATTATTAACCTTTTCATTTAAATGTAATGTAAAGCTAAAGCTATTCAATTTAAATGTAAAGAAAGTTTATCCCGTGGGATTAAATTTAATTCTCATCGAGGGTAAATTCTGCGATAAATGAGATGGTAGAATAGAAGAGGAGGCACATTAGTATGTGTTGGGAAACGCAATACTGAGGTCAGCGTTTCGTTTCTATTCTTTATCATAGTTATTGGGGGTACCAGCAGAAAGTACTATCTCTGGAACCAAGTGAAGGTAGAAGTGGACTAACGTTGTGCGAGATGCCATCATAAGAGGGTATTATAGACAGACGCAGGACCAGCTTGGCCGTTAATCCTTGACGTTCTGGGAACGTGAGGCACCTTTAAACTTGACCAGCGACGAGCGAGAGCAGTGTACACAGAACCCATCAGCGGGAGCAGAAACTACTATTGACAGCTAAGTGAAAAATATACGCTGCCAAAGTGAAGTTTTCTCCATCATCTCTCTATAAATCAATGATGAAACTTTTCTTCTAAACTATTCAATTTATTTTCAAACTGTTAAAACTAAAGTGATTATTAAATTTTGTTATTTGTAATGTTACAAATTTAACATCGATTTAATCATTTTAAAGTTACTGCATGTTTGTCTCAGTCAATTTACTACAAACACTCTAAACTGAGCTATACCAGAATAATAATAATTCCACTGAGTAAATCAGGGGTGGGGGCTTGAACGAACTGAAATCAATAAGTGCTTAATTCCTTCACAAAAGTTGTCGGCAGATTCTAGAATTAACGTGCTCAGCCAAAGCAGCATTGTTATCGCTTATCTGAATATCTTGTGAAGACTCCCTTTGCAATAGAAGCGTCATCACTTTTCTATCTACATCTCTGCCAAGAGTAATCTTGTGCGAAGGTAGATACCATTGAAGCCCATATTAGATACTCTTGAGTTTTGGCCACTGTTGGATCACTACTGCAAAGCAGGGGAGGCAATACCGCCACAAAAGAAGAAGGATTAAGATGGATCGACAAAGTCACCAACGTGAAACTGATGACACGAACCAGACAAGTGCCAGTGGAACAAAAGATGAGGAGAAGACGCTGGCGAGAAGTAGGGCTCACAATGAGGACACTTGTTAATAGCATTACAAGGCAGTCCTTGTTCTAGAATCCCCAGAGTCAAAGGTTAACCATAGAATACAGGGAGATGCGAATTGTAGACAGAAATTGAAAATGACGAGGAAAAGATGAAAAGACCTAGAGCAGACGGCACGGGACAGGAAGACTTAATTAAAGTTTACTGAAGGCGTATGCTCCTTGGGGAGTTGACAGGCGATGGTGATCATCATCATCATCATCATTATTATGGTAGGTAAAAAGTAAAGGATTCCGTTACTTGCTCCTTGAGGCATATTGGGAATATGGTGTTAGGCCCATATTTTCTTGACCATCGGTACACTAGGGGTGATGTGGTCAGTGTCGTAGATTTTCGATAGGAGAATTAAGACTTGGGTTGGTCCCTTCTGAATAGATTGGAATGAGTGATAGTCACAGTGTGAGATAGAAACACAAAAATAGATTTCCACGAGTGAGGTGGTGGAATAGTGATAGAGGCTGTCTCTGAGAGCGGGAAATCTTCTCTCTCTCTCTCTCACCTATCTTCTACGACAGATCTAAAGTAGTCAGACAGTCTAACACATATACATTAAATATATATATATCCACTCACATGCACGCACATTCAAGTGACAACAGGTAGACACACAGACGTGGGGAAACTATAACAAATGATTATATAAATATTCTCGAACGAGCTGACCAACGCGCTGATTAATTTCAAGAGAAACTTTAATTATCATCTAAAATTTCTTCACAACACATAGAAATTACATCAAAGCATATACAATTAGTCATAAAGTCAATAAAAATGCTACAAAAAAATGATAGACCCACAGTAAGATCCTTCCCCTCGATGTTTAGCCCACAGTCCCGTTAAAAAGGAACAA
Organism: Oreohelix idahoensis; assembly: GCA_024509875.1. Taxonomy (NCBI): domain Eukaryota; kingdom Metazoa; phylum Mollusca; class Gastropoda; order Stylommatophora; family Oreohelicidae; genus Oreohelix; species Oreohelix idahoensis. The sequence goes on along the minus strand of JAMPIV010002116.1, from coordinate 206,245 downwards.
AAGTGATAGCCCAAAGAGTCACAGATACATAGGGTTTAGTCTAAGATGTTTTTTTTTTCCTCGTAAATGTATGAACAGAGTTGGATAATCTGATTTAGCCTAAGGAAAAAAAACTCTAGCATTTGCAACAAATTCTGCAGATTAAAAAATTAAGACAGCAAATGGGTGCCAAAGTACAACGGTAAAATAACACTCAGACCTGTGTACACTCTTATTCATTCAGCCATAGCCATGTGCTCACATTTATACTTACAGCTTTGCTCGCTGCCTCTGGGAACATAATAAATTCTAGGACCTTCACACAGACCCGTAAATGCAGTCTCGACCAAGAAATTCCCAGTTCCAAAAGACGTACCGAATTCTCTGTCTCAGGGAACGATTCCTTGGGTGTTCTTATTTTTCGGATGTCTGTTAAGTCACATAAAATTTGTCCAGGCACGAAAGTTAGCAGAGCACAATGTCACTAGCTTTGGTTTCTAGAATTAAGGAATGTCAGATCGGTGTCTACTTTCAGGAAGGTACTATATTTGGTCACCACAATACTAGTCAAAAACTCTGTCGGAATGTTACTGATATTTGCTTGCCACAACGGGCTGAACTGTACTGAAGAGTTATTCTGGAAGAATTAATTCTGGCGCGAAGGCCTCTTACTTCATTTAACTGTTAAAGTTCAGGTAATGAAAGTGATTAGTTTCTTCACAAATAATGTTCACGTACTAGAACGCTGGCAAAGTTGGGTACCACAGTTACACTATATAAAAATGGAAAGAACACATATCAAATAATTTACATATATGTACTCAATATAACTTACATTTTTAAACTGCAAGCGTACCGCTTGACTTATCATTTAAATTCCCGCACGTAAGTTATATTTAAAAATCAGCAATCCTCATGAATTAGGAACACGTGCGTATTCCGTCACCATTCATGAGGCTTCTAGCATTTATACGTTAGTTTCGAAAATTTTGTTCTCGTCTGATTATTTAGCAGTAAAATTAACTTCATTATAGCTATATTGTTGTTTAAGCTAGAAATTATAATTTTATTCTGCTTTCCACTGAAACCCGTCACTAGAAAATAATACAGACTATATAAATTTGGCACTCTGCACACAATCTAACTAGTGAAATAAATATAAGCGATTTAACACTTTAAACACTTCACAAAATACTAGAATATAATATATATAATATTTTACCTCACACAGAACTACAGGTAGTCGCACAACTTAAGAATTATATGCTTATATTTATGGAAGTCTAGAAGTTCGACAAATTGTCGAAACAAACTGAGAACTTCGCTATACAGCTTATACTGTTCCGAGCAACCTGTCTACTGCGAATCTAGAGGACTGAATGAAAATAAAGTTTAACATTCTGGTTATATCTATTACCAGACAAAGAGGTAATCGTTTAATTTCACTAAACGAAATAATCCCCCTTTCCGTCTATATCACTTACGTAACTGTCATAAACTGCCACTCTCTGACCGAGAGGGCGCGTGTCAGTTGCGAATCTCAGACAACTTGTCTGCAATGCAGGGGCAGTTTTTGCACCTACGTTTAACAAACTGACCGAGAAACGTGCGTGTCAATTGCAAATCTCAGACAACCGTCTGCAGTGCATGGGCGATTTCCACACTTCGCCGGACTATCCCGACGAGAACTCACGCAGTTGCTGCAAAAGGTAGACAATCCGTCTGCCTGCCATGTCCGACGGAGCGAATTCTCACACCCCAGGCCCAGAAATCTGGTCGGGCAGCGCTCTGACCGGGGAAACTGCAGACGTTCTGTCTGGCGAGAACGGTATATTCACAGCTATCGTTCGACCAGCAGAGACTGATATCTACGTAATACCATCACTAGTGCGATTCTCAGTTTTTAAGAAAAGAACCAGGTAAACGTTAAGAATGAGGAAGAAAATATTTTTCGCAAACGAATTGATGCAAAAAAATACAGGGAAAAGGTAAAGAGTTGTAATAAAAATTCAAGAATCCGGGTGAAGGAAAAAGAAGAGGATGTAGGCAATTTATGATCAATAAACCTATGTGACAGAACGTCCCCCCTTTAAGATATGGAAGCACTCCATGTCTACGTTATGGGAATAAATTTCCTATATCCGTAGCTTCAGGGTGTCTGTCTTCTTCCCTCTCATGTTCCCCCTCCATCTCTCTCCAATTCCTACTCAAGTCTACTCCCCAAAGTTTCCTTCCTCTGGAATGTCTCCCATGCGCGCTTGAAAGAGCGTCGCCGCTTCTGACATTTTTGAAAGATTTCGTGTGATTGCAGTGGAATATCCCTGCCACTATCGTCATCTTCGTCAGTTTTGGCGATCGTCAGGAGATGGTCGGAGGTTCGCACTGGTCTTTCCAAGTATCTCTTTAACAGATTTAAATGGAAAACCTTCTCCTTTCCTTGAATAGAGATCTGGTAGTTAGCCTTAGAAATCTTTTTCAGGACGGTGAACGGCCCTTGCCATCCGATCTTCAGTTGGTTGTTTCCGGTAGGGAGTAACACCAAAACGTTCTCTCCTGCTTCCAGTTCTCTCTCTTTCGCGACTTTCCTGTATCGGTTAGCGTGCTTTGTGCGTGCTCGCTTAAAGTTGGTCGTTGCTAGGTCCCATCCTAGTTTCAACCTTTCCTTTAAAACCGACACATATTTACTTGCTGAGACAACTGTCTCATCCGCCTTCTCGTCTGTCAGAGACTGAAGTAAGGCTTCAAGTGGCCCCTTAATGGGTCTGCCGAATAAAAGCGTAGCTGGCGGAAATCCTGTGGAAGTATGAGGAGATTCTCTGTAGCCAAATAAAGCTGCAGGAATACAAAGATCCCAATCTTCAGGTTTCACTTGTGCCAGTTTACTTAGCATCATGTTGAGGTTTCCATTAGCACGTTCCACGAGCCCATTTCTCCGGCCGGAGTATATGGCTTAGTGTGGATGTGTTGGGTCCTCAAGATCTTAACGATCTCATCCATCAACAGGTTTCGGTATGGAGATCCGTTATCCGTCAACACTTGTTGAGGGAATCCAAACCGAGTAAAAATCTGCACGAGGGCTTCTGCGACATGCTTGGCATCTGCGCATGTTAGCGGTATAGCTTCTGCCCATAAAGTGCATGTATCGACTAAGGTCAGGATAAACCTGTTCCTTCTTTTAGTCCTTTCGAAAGGCCCTAAAATGTCGATCACAATCCGTTCGAATGGTGTTCCCACTATTGGCATTTCACCCAAAGAGACTGGGGGTGCCCGTTGCTTGGGTGGCACACTGTTGCGGCCTCTCGGGACCCCCGTGTGTTATGGGTGCTTCGATGACTTCTAGTATTTGAGGATGACCAAGTTATTATATGCGTATTCAGTTTATAGAGTCAAAGTCCCTCGGGTTCTTATCACTTTTGTAGGATTCCGTAATACTGTTCGTTGGTATCGATAATGTCTGCTTAACCCTTGTGATACATTCTGTGCTGAATATGTTTCATATTAAATATTCGACCCTTGACTGACCTGTGTTAGTCTATTGTCTTATTGATTATATTGGCAGTGTGAGGTGTAGCGTGTTAAGACATTAATCATCACTGGTCATGATTAGTTGAAGATGAATAGCATTTAACTCAACTCCGAATACGATAGTTGATAAGACTGTGATTTTGACGACTCAAAATATTTAATTAGTAATTTCATACCATGAGCAGACACCAACTACATGGGAACAAAAGTCACATCACATTCATATACGATCTGTAAGAGTTCTCATTATTTCATAAGCACATGTTCACAATCTCTATCTAGAGTTCTGGTTAGAGGTCAGTTCCTTTTAACGGCCAATGTCCTTTGGCATAAATTCAGAGGCTAACTAGACTTACTCCCGTCGCTAGTTTATACAATAGCCTGTTGCACTAGACTTAACTATCCTGCTAGTTAAGCAATACACTTATTATGCAAGGCTTACGTCTACTGCTAGTCGTTTAATATCCGTTACACTAGGCTTACGCTTGCCGCTAGCTGTACAATATCCATCTATACTAGTCTTACACTATTGCTAGTAACATAATGTTCCTTTGGCATACCACGCCGGGCTAATCTGCCATAATTATGCAAACTGCGTTATTCATACGACGACTTACGTTTGGTTCAAGAAATACACTGCTCAAATGGCTTCCCAGCCACACAATTAATAAGTGGTTGTACCACACAATATCAGTGGCAATGGCCACACTTCTGAAACACACTGCCGTTCGGGTCAAAACCCACAAGTCGAATGACGTTATAAAGACATACGCGTCATGCATAGTGTTCGAGTCGGCCAAACTCAAATGCCTGCACACATGCAACAATCATCGACATCGGTCGATGAGATATATCTCTATTCGTTTGAGGTGTTCCATGATACAGTCATTCGGATCGTGCACAAATCCAAATGTCTGTAAGCATGAAACAATCATCGACATCAGTCGCGGAGATATAATCATTTGAGGAATGCGCCATGCTGCAGACATGAAGCAATCCTCAACATCATCCCCCTCACTTCCAAACGTGACACTTGTGGCACGGATGATAGTGATGGAGAAGACGCCCGTCTCCCGAACATATCAATATTAGTACTACCTACTTATAACTATGATAATCATTAAGTAGACACATTAAATTTTATAACATTAATAATAGCACTTGTCAACATGGTGACTAAAGAGTTAATTCAATTTCTTCTCAGAGAAGTTGCGCGATAAAAGATCTGCCAAGTTATTGTCTGATCCAGCAATAGGCAGGATCGTAAATGAAAATTCTTGAATCAACAAATACCATCGGTGTATTCTAGCGTTACGCATAGTTCTAGCTGTTATGTAAGTAAGAGGACTATGGTCTGTCATAATGTAAAAGTGCGTGCCGATGAGATATCTTGACAGCTTCTCCAGGCACCAGACCATCGACAGGAGCTCACGTTCACCTGTCGCATACTTCTGTTCAGCCGGAGTCAGTTTCCTCGACACATAGAAACATGGATGGAGTGTTTCCTTGTAACATTGAAGTAAACAACCACCCATGGAGTAGCTCGAGGCATCTGATTGCAGAATGAATGGAATACGTATATTCGGTAATAACAAAATAGGTGCATTGCTAAATAATTTCTTAATTGTTACCAAAGCGCTTTCGCAATCTTTGTCCCAACGTACCTTATTAGGACTACCTTTGGTCAACAGTGCGGCGGGATGAACTTATGGTAATAGTTTATCAAGCCTAAAAGGCTTCTAACTTGTTTCTTAGTTGAAGGGGTAGAAATCTCAAGAATTCTTTTGACTGTATTGTCGTCAGGATACAGTTTGTGGTTACCTATTCGGTGACCAAGAAAAGAAATTTCCTGACAACCTATTTGGACCTTTGAAGGTCGCACAGTCAAACCATGCATACGTAACGTATGTAGAAGGGAAGTTAAACCATCAATATGGTCTTCCCACGAGTCATGAAATAGGCAGATGTCATCGATGTACGTGATGACATCTTTACGATCGCCAAGAAGGCGGCGCATCATGCGCACAAACGTCGCTGGCGCATTTACCAACCCAAAACACATATAATTCCATTGGTAGAGCCCAAAAGGAGTTGTGAAAGCTGTGTAAGGTTTGGCATTTTCGGCAAGAGGGATTTGCCAGTAGCCTTTAGAGAGATCTAGTTTGCTAAAGAAAGTAGCATTAGATAATTCAGACAAAAGATCATCTAAAAGTGGCATAGGCTCACCGTCTGTGATTGTAATTTTGTTCAATCGCCTAAAATCAATACAAATACGTAAAGAATCATCCTTCTTTTTAACAATCACCATTGGGAATGCATATGGTGATTCCGAAGGAGATATCACACCTAAACGTATCATCTCCTTAAACTCTTTCTCTACCCTATCTTTGTGGTGTAAAGATATAGGATAGGGTCTAAGTTTGATAGGTTTATAATCAGTAAGAGTAATATCATGGGATATAAGCGATGTCTGACCTGGAAGGTCGGTGAGAACATCATTGAAAGAAATGAGAATATCCCGAACTTGATCTTGTTGAGAAGAAGACAGTGAAGAAGAAATAGTTACGTCTTTCCAAGATTCCGATGATTGCAAAGAAGGTAGTTGGAATTGTAAAGGGATAGACGAAGTGGTATCTTCTTCATGAACAACTGCAAAAGAAGCAGTATGATGTGAAGAATCATCAATAGAGTTAATAACAGGAATTAATTCCTGTGGTCTTTCAACTGCTAATTTTAGCATGTTGACGTGGAAGGTTTTGATTTTACCTCTAACGTTCACTGAGTAGTCAACATCTGTGACTTGTTTGATAACATCAAATGGACCTTGCCATGATATCAGTAATTTGTTATCGTTATGAGGTAGCAACAACCAAACTTTTTCCCCTGGTTTGAATGATCTTAATATTCTCTTTTGATTATGTAATAATCGTGATCGTTGAGTGGCTGATTTTATACTCTGGGATGCATAAGTGCACGCATCGATGATTCGTTGTCGGAGATCAATCACTAACTCGTAGCTGTTTCGAGTGGCTGTATCAATTGATGCTCCAATCAACAAATCCTTGAGTATCATCATTGGTCCGCGAGGATTCGAACCATAAACCAATTCGAACGGAGACCACCCCGTGCTTTCGTGGGGGCACTTCACGAAAAGCAAACAGGGCCGCCGGCAGAAGCCTGTCCCATTCACGAGGGCATTCTTCAGTTATCTTAGATAACATCTGTTTTAGAGTGCTATTGTAGCGCTCGCACACACCGTTTGATTGAGGCCTATACGCACTACAAAACGAGTGGTGAACAGATAACATGGATTCTAAATCCCTCATAATGTTGGAAGTAAATTGTGATCCTTGATCTGACAAAATATCTTCCGGAAAACCGATTCGACAAAATATCGAAAGTAATGCATCAGACACAGATGCAGTTGTGATGGTTTTCAACGGTATGGTCTCTGGCCAACGCGTGCAAAGATCTACGCAAGTTAAAATATAACGAAATCCATTATTTGAAACAATTGATAACGGACCCACTATATCTACTGCAATCTTTTTGAAAGGTCTCTCAGGCACGTCCGTAATCTGTAAGAGTGCCGTATGGAACCTGCCCTTACGTGCTATACCTTGGCATGTTGTACATGATTTGCAGTATAACTTTGTATTTTTATTAACCCCAGGCCAATAATATTGTGACGTAACACGAAACAATGTTCTTTTGATCCCCATATGCCCTGCCATAGGGGAGTCATGACCTGTTTGTAGGACCAATGGTCTGTATTCCTTAGGTACTATCACTTGATGTATAATTGTTTTGCCATCATCATAATATCTAGTGAGTATTGATTTCTTTATCTTGAACCATTGTTTAGCCCCTCTTGTGTATTTAATAGTTTTTTGTTCTGCTCGGCTAAACAATCCTTGTAAAGTTGGGTCACTCTTCTGTTTTTTCTGCAAAAACAGAAGGTGAAACAGTGCCAACTTGAGACATAATTGTATCTATTATAGGAAGAGGTGGTGTAGCCATATCCGTAGCTAACTGTTGTGCTCTCGTTACAACAGCATTTGCCACCTGTGGGTGAGATTCAACCCACATTGCAATCTCCTCAGGAGTGCAATCTTTAACTCCTGGTATGTTTCCTATTATAATTTCAGTTATGGGTGCTCTCAAGCCGCAGGCATAGACAGTGGACATTTACACATGCCGACATTGTTGGCATACAATGACCACAATCAAGTGTAATTGTAGACTTTAATCTGTTTTTCGACTGACACTCATAACATGTATCATTCATTACCATACATGCGTTCGCATGATCATTATCATCATTACCTTTTTCCTTTTTATAATAATAATAATAATAATAATAGCCCCTTCAGTCATAACTGACTATGGGAATGCGCCCCTGAGGTGACAGCCCTCAGCTGCTTATTTTCTCCTCACCTCTGCTTCTTGTGTGAGCCTCTCTTCGCCCAATCTGAGGTGGCGCCGTAAATAGCATCGCCACTTAGTGCGATCGGCAGCTTCATCCTCCCATGTTGCTGGATCCATGTCCAGTGCCCTCATATCTCTCTTGCACACATCTTTGAACCTCAGCTGTGGTCGCCCACCTGTTCTCTTGCCATCTGCTAATTGTCCGTAGAAGATATCTTTTGGGATGCGACCATCTTCCATGCGGCGAACATGGCCAAGCCAGCGAAGTCTGCGTTGTCTAACAAGCGTATACATACTTTGAAGGCCAGCACGTGACAACACCTCGACATTTGTCACTTTATCTTTCCACGAGATGCCGAGGATGCAACTATTTGCATGTCTCTGTTTATTTTTGTCTCTCGACGGAGATCTGGCATTACCTTTGTTATTATTGACTGACTTTTTATTGCTATAATAAAAATCAGTAGAGTCATCCTTCCTGGCATCTCTACCATAAGATGATCTCTGTTTATAGTATCCTTTTTGATGTGAACCATCATAATCCCTGCCTCTGTGATACCCACGATCATGAGGTGAATATCCTCTATAACCTCGTCGATATGAATTCGAAGGAGAGCGATGACGACGGAAGTTATAAAAACCTCTGTCGGATTGATAATAATCTGAACGACAACGTCCATCAAAGCTCTTCGATCGAGGTCTGTGATCTTTCCTTGGGTATGTTCAGAGCTGTGACCTTCATGATGAATCTAGATATGAAAGAGTCAACACAATCGCGAGTTTGGTCAAAATGTGGCATTTTTAACTTAGGATAAAAAATATTTGTAGCAGCCGCAGTCTTAGTCTGTTCAGACTGCACTTTAGCTAATTCTAAAGCTTTTTCTTTTTCTGCATGAAGTTTTAATGTTTCCATTTCCATGGCATTTTTATGTGCTTGATCCAGTTGCATAAGTTCCATTCTCCTTAATTCCATTTCTTTATCTCGTTGTGCCATTCTTTCCTTCTCAAATTCTCTGTCTTTTTCTTGTTGAGCTAATTCTTTATCTTTCTGCTCCCTGTCTTTTTCTTGTTGAGCTAATTCTTTATCTTTCTGAGCCATCTCTTTTTCTTTCATTTCCCTCTCTTAGGTTAATTCCAACCTCCTAAGCTCATCAGCTCGTTTAGTCATTTCGCGCTGTTCCATTCTTTCCAGACGCGATAAATATTCATCATATTTTGTATCTGCAAAACTTTGTAGTTCCGCCCCTGATTTTCCATAACTTTTTCCAATATCAATGAATTCCTGTAGTGTAGACATGATAATAGGTTTCTGAGTACCTTCAATAGTCTATAATATACACCAGGATTATAGAACTCACTATAATATGTACATGAATATATTAATCAATAACAAACAAGTTCCAAGAACATGTGACAAAGACAGTGAAAACAATCAAATGAGTTACAATGAAATGATTTTTCAGTTATACAACAACACTTTACACTTATAAAGTAAATAAAGGAGACTTATAAACAGTAATCAGTAAAAGAAAGAAAAGAATTTACATTACAAAAATATAACAAGACAAGTCGTCATAAACGAACGTGTAGAAAAAGAAGTTTTAGATCACACACGACAACAATTGTCAACAGTACTGAAATTAGGTTATGTAAATAAAGAGGACGTAATTCAATTGACAAGACTGCTAAGTACACAAAATATGGTTATACTGCGAACCGAAGAAACATTTATATCCTGACTCATAAGAAAAAATATAATCAGTCAGATCCTAAGTCAGCAGTATAAGCATGCAAATCTAATAGAAGTTAACATTCACTGAAGCTTTCCTGGGAAAATTCCAGTCAATATTAAACACGACGAGTATACAAATATACGGATAAACATGAATGGGGAAACACAGATGATAGTAAAAAGTAAGTAAAGTGATGATGAACTGTAAACCAAAGCTAATGCAAGGACAATATGATAATGTTCAAGCGCCTAAGCACAATCAAGAACTTATCTGTTTAGCTGTCCCTCTGAGAAATACATGAATGCATGTAATTCTAATCCTAGTTCCGAAACGTGTCTTCAACAGCTGTAGTCCATTGATGGTAGACCTTGACCTTCGCAGTAGGGAACCGTTTGAAAGTATTGCTTCGGTCTTCGAACGTAGTTTCTTCAATCGATCTGCGTCGCAGCTTCAGATGAATTTGATGAAGAGATACATTCTCCACTGGTTCAGGTTCTCGAGTGGAAGATTACCGTTCTATCTGCGTGAATCAGTCTCTTGTGGAAGAAAAATTCGGATTCTCAGGCAATGTTGTCTGCTAACGTTGACGGCATCAATGTAGTGACGTCACTTTCTGTCCTGCGCATTTCTGTTGCCAGTTAGGCTTGAATGAATGATTTTGCCTTCATAACGTTCATCATCAGTTTGACTTTCTTCGATACTTGAAGGGGGGAATCCAGTATTCACGAAATCCAGACACTTTCTGACACCAGTATGTTGCGGCCTCTCGGGACCCCCGTGTGTTATGGGTGCTTCGATGACTTCTAGTATTTGAGGATGACCAAGTTATTATATGCGTATTCAGTTTATAGAGTCAAAGTCCCTCGGGTTCTTATCACTTTTGTAGGATTCCATAATACTGTTCGTTGGTATCGATAATGTCTGCTTAACCCTTGTGATACATTCTGTGCTGAATATGTTTCATATTAAATATTCGACCCTTGACTGACCTGTGTTAGTCTCTTGTCTTATTGATTATATTGGCAGTGTGAGGTGTAGCGTGTTAAGACATTAATCATCACTGGTCATGATTAGTTGAAGATGAATAGCATTTAACTCAACTCCGAATACGATAGTTGATAAGACTGTGATTTTGACGACTCAAAATATTTAATTAGTAATTTCATACCATGAGCAGACACCAACTACATGGGAACAAAAGTCACATCACATTCATATACGATCTGTAAGAGTTCTCATTGTTTCATAAGCACATGTTCACAATCTCTATCTAGAGTTCTGGTTAGAGGTCAGTTCCTTTTAACGGCCAATGTCCTTTGGCATAAATTCAGAGGCTAACTAGACTTACTCCCGTCGCTAGTTTATACAATAGCCTGTTGCACTAGACTTAACTATCCTGCTAGTTTTTCAATACACTTATTATGCTAGGCTTACGTCTACTGCTAGTCGTTTAATATCCGTTACACTAGGCTTACGCTTGCCGCTAGCTGTACAATATCCATCTATACTAGTCTTACACTATTGCTAGTAACATAATGTTCCTTTGGCATACCACGCCGGGCTAATCTGCCATAATTATGCAAACTGCGTTATTCATACGACGACTTACGTTTGGTTCAAGAAATACACTGCTCAAATGGCTTCCCAGCCACACAATTAATAAGTGGTTGTACCACACAATATCAGTGGCAATGGCCACACTTCTGAAACACACTGCCGTTCGGGTCAAAACCCACAAGTCGAATGACGTTATAAAGACATACGCGTCATGCATAGTGATATGCATACTTGTCGTTACTATATTCAATTGCGATGTTCCATGGTGCAGCAATTCGAGTCGGCCAAACTCAAATGCCTGCACACATGCAACAATCATCGACATCGGTCGATGAGATATATCTCTATTCGTTTGAGGTGTTCCATGATACAGTCATTCGGATCGTGCACAAATCCAAATGTCTGTAAGCATGAAACAATCATCGACATCAGTCGCGGAGATATAATCATTTGAGGAATGCGCCATGCTGCAGACATGAAGCAATCCTCAACATCACTTGGGTGGCACACGTTGGCACTGGGCACAGGATTTAACATATCTGATAATATCAGTATTTACTCCTGGCCACCAATAATGAGTGGTTATCCGTTGGTTTGTGGCGTTCTGTCCCATATGTCCGCTGAAGGGAAGAGAGTGCCCCATTTCTAGGATTTGGCTTCTGTACTGTTTCGGTACTAGGAGCTGGTTGTAACCTTGGTCAGGCTTGCCCGTTCTGCGATAAAGTACGCCATCCTTAGAAAAAATGTCCCCGTGCTGTCTGGGTTCCTTAGCCATGGGCAGTTTCCTAAAGCAAGGTGCCAAAGTAGGGTCCTTGTATTGCGCTTCTTTAAGTTCCATGGGTAACAAATTAGGCGCAGGCTCCCGTTCCTTCTTGGTTTGCCCTCTTGTAGTTACTGCTGCCACAATCGGCTCTTCCGGTTTCCCAATACACACGTATCTACCGCCAAGTATGACTGGGTAGATGGGATCATCCATAACAGCCGCATTGATCACGCCTCTGACAAAATCAGAGTGGATCTCCACCAATGCGATGGGAAGCGCTGTAGGTGCATCACTCTTACGAACTCCACAAAGTTGGACGGTCTCTCCTGTCTCTTGACCGGTTTTAACTAGGTTTCTGGCAACAATGCAATCATACGAAAGCCCCGTGTCAAATAAACAAGAAGTTTGAGAACCGTTCATAATAACAGTACCTCGCGTTGAGGGTGTATCCCCAACAGGTTGGGAATCACTGTTAATGATTCCGCCTTGCGAGACTGTTAGCAAGCATCCTATGCGTTTCGGCTCGGTATGCTCGCTCTGATCATTAGTCCCGTGCTCAGGGGTTCTCCCTTTGCCACCTTGTCCTTTCTGGCTACGCTGCCATGCAGGGCGGTCGGGTTGATCAGACTGTTTACTGTGGTTGGGGTACTTGTTTTTGTAGAACTTAGATTTTTCAGGAGGGGGGTTTTGAGGTCCAGTTTCTCGGTGGTTTTTCGGGTTGGAAGCGTGAGAAGCATGAGAAGACTGGTCTAGATTATTTTTCCGAAAATGCTCTTCTGTCGGTTTACGTTTTGTGGCCGGCAGTTCGGCTAGCGCATTGTGATATCGCTCAGACTTTTCTAAGATGTCTTCAAGCTTTTCTGCACCCTGCTCAGCTAGAAATCTCCGGGTATCAGCAGACAAAGTGTTCTTTATTTGTTCGGTTAAAACAAATCCCTCAAGACCTTCGTAGGTAGAGGGGAGCTGTGAAAGCTCAAGGCACTTCGTCAAGTATCCCTTCAAACGAGATGAAAACTGTTGAAAAGTTTCAGAGCTCTCTTTCCTGCTGTTACGAAACAGTTGCAGAAATTTGCGAGCGTTCATTTCAAAACGCTCCAGTAACGCTTTCTTCAACACATCATAGTTGTCTTGTTGGCTGCTTTCCAGTTTGGCGTAAACATCATACGCACTGCTTTTCAGCGCCTGAGAAAGCTTCATGTTCCAACGCGACCTCTCTAAACCGTACAGAGTTGCAATTTTCTCAAATTTTTCTAGCCATGTGTCAATCTTCTCATTAGGACAAGGGAAAGACTCAAGAGTGAAAGACATAGCGTTGAGTTGAAGAGATTAAGTGTTAGAAGGATCAGTTAAGGAAGAATGAGAAGACTCTCCATTGCTGGAGGTAGAGGCAGCACCACGACTTTGGAATTCTAGAGCTTTAAGAGCCAACTCATGTTGTCTCTCCTTCTCTCTTTCCTCATGCTGTCTCTCCTTCTCTCGTTCCTCATGCTGTCTCTCCTTCTCTCTTTCCTCATGCTGTCTCTCCTTCTCTCTTTCGTTCGCCCTGCGAATTTCCATTTCTTCATCCATCTTCTTCTGCTCTAATAGACGGTCTTCCGCTTCTTTCCTTCTGGCTTCTTCTGCTTTCCTCTCCGCATCATATCTCTCAAGTTCGTCTCTGACAAACGCTTTCGCTTCCTCTCCTTCCAGTCCCTCCTCTCTCGCTTCGTCCCTGAGGAGTTGTCTAAGCTTTGCCCTTTCTGCCATAATAAGTCAGTGGCTGAGACTTCGTCCAGAAAGAAAAAAAAGAAACGGATACACTGGTTCCTACCACTTACGAGAAAATAACAAAATTTAAAAAAAAAAGATGATATACTTATAACCTTGGATACCTCCTCCAAAAAATGTAGTTTCTAACTATCGCTGCTATTAATCGGCAATTAAGCACCTAATGCAGACGACTACGCCAAAAAAATGGTAGTTAAGATTACTCACTGAAAAATAAGTTGCTACAGTGGAAAACAAAATTTTTATTGCAAAAATTTTAAGGAGAAAAAAAATCCCTTAATTTTAATCCACTATAAGTTTCTACCCTGAAGACAGATAGGGTAAGGGAGGTAATTAATCTGGACAAATAGTCCGAAACGCACTCCTTAGCTTTTGCTCAAACGCCTACTTCTTCATAACCCTGTGAATGTTATACACTCACAAAACTTTACCAGCGTTTAGTATTACAAAATCAGTAATTATCATGTATTCCGACAAAATCAACCTGTAAACCAAATGTATAATGCTCAATAATGCTGTGGAAAAACAATTATTAGCCGTGTGGTCAGCACGCCCATAAAACAGATCGTTACGTCTAGGGGATAAATTATTTAAAAGATACAAAACTCACAAGACATCACACTCTTACTCTATATCAGAATACAGAATCTACAAACGTGCTGATATTTATCGTCTCGTCTTCCTATTCAAAGTTCAAAATCCTGATAGACGAGTCCACATTTGTTGTACTCGTCTTCCTATTCTAAGTTCAAAAATCCTTCGGACGAGACCACATTTGTCGTAGATTTTCGATAGGAGAATTAAGACTTAGGTTGGTCCCTTCTGAATAGATTGGAATGAGTGATAGTCACAGTGTGAGATAGAAACACAAAAATAGATTTCCACGAGTGAGGTGGTGGAATAGTGATAGAGGCTGTCTCTGAGAGCGGGAAATCTTCTCTCTCTCTCTCTCACCTATCTTCTACGACAGATCTAAAGTAGTCAGACAGTCTAACACATATACATTAAATATATATATATATATATATATATATATATATATATATATATATATATATATATATATATATATATATATATATATATATATCCACTCACGTGCACGCACATTCAAGTGACGACAGGTAGACACACAGACGTGGGGAAACTATAACAAATGATTATATAAATATTCTCAAACGAGCTGACCAACGCGCTGATTAATTTCAAGAGAAACTTTAATTATCATCTAAAATTTCTTCACAACACATAGAAATTACATCAAAGCATATACAATTAGTCATAAAGTCAATAAAAATGCTACAAAAAATGATAGACCCACAGTAAGATCCTTCCCCTCGATGTTTAGCCCACAGTCCCGTTAAAAAGGAACAAAAGTGATAGCCCAAAGAGTCACAGATACATAGGGTTTAGTCTAAGATGTTTTTTTTTCTCGTAAATGTATGAACAGAGTTGGATAATCTGATTTAGCCTAAGAAAAAAAAACTCTAGCATTTGCAACAAATTCTGCAGATTAAAAAATTAAGACAGCAAATGGGTGCCAAAGTACAACGGTAAAATAACACTCAGACCTGCGTACACTCTTATTCATTCAGCCATGGCCATGTGCTCACATTTATACTTACAGCTTTGCTCGCTGCCTCTGGGAACATAATAAATTCTAGGACCTTCACACAGACCCGTAAATGCAGTCTCGACCAAGAAATCCCCAGTTCCAAAAGACGTACTGAATTCTCTGTCTCAGGGAACGATTCCTTGGGTGTTCTTATTTTTCGGATGTCTGTTAAGTCACATAAAATTTGTCCAGGCACGAAAGTTAGCAGAGCACAATGTCACTAGCTTTGGTTTCTAGAATTAAGGAATGTCAGATCGGTGTCTACTTTCAGGAAGGTACTATATTTGGTCACCACAATACTAGTCAAAAACTCTGTCGGAATGTTACTGATATTTGCTTGCCACAACGGGCTGAACTGTACTGAAGAGTTATTCTGGAAGAATTAATTCTGGCGCGAAGGCCTCTTACTTCATTTAACTGTTAAAGTTCAGGTAATGAAAGTGATTAGTTTCTTCACAAATAATGTTCACGTACTAGAACGCTGGCAAAGTTGGGTACCACAGTTACACTATATAAAAATGGAAAGAACACATATCAAATAATTTACATATATGTACTCAATATAACTTACATTTTTAAACTGCAAGCGTACCGCTTGACTTATCATTTAAATTCCCGTAACGTAAGTTATATTTAAAAATCAGCAATCCTCATGAATTAGGAACACGTGCGTATTCCGTCACCATTCATGAGGCTTCTAGCATTTATACGTTAGTTTCGAAAATTTTGTTCTCGTCTGATTATTTAGCAGTAAAATTAACTTCATTATAGCTATATTGTTGTTTAAGCTACCAACGGACTGATCACCCGTGTGCCAGACACTTCGATTACGGAAACAACAGCAGATGGATTGATTTGCCGTTGCCCTAAAGACGCCAATAGGCGTGATGGGAAACAATGGCAAAGAAAACCTATCTGCTGTTGCCCTAAGACGCCACTAGGCGTGATGGCCACTGACTGCTTTGACGGTCGGTGGCTAAGGACGGAAGAAGAAGTTGTTTAAGCTAGAAATTATAATTTTATTCTGCTTTCCACTGAAACCCGTCACTAGAAAATAATACAGACTATATAAATTTGGCACTCTGCACACAATCTAACTAGTGAAATAAATATAAGCGATGTAACACTTTAAACACTTCACAAAATACTAGAATATAATATATATAATATTTTACCTCACACAGAACTACAGGTAGTCGCACAACTTAAGAATTATATGCTTATATTTATGGAAGTCTAGAAGTTCGACAAATTGTCGAAACAAACTGAGAACTTCGCTATACAGCTTATACTGTTCCGAGCAACCTGTCTACTGCGAATCTAGAGGACTGAATGAAAATAAAGTTTAACATTCTGGTTATATCTATTACCAGACAAAGAGGTAATCGTTTAATTTCACTAAACGAAATAATCCCCCTTTCCGTCTATATCACTTACGTAACTGTCATAAACTGCCACTCTCTGACCGAGAGGGCGCGTGTCAGTTGCGAATCTCAGACAACTTGTCTGCAATGCAGGGGCAGTTTTTGCACCTACGTTTAACAAACTGACCGAGAAACGTGCGTGTCAATTGCAAATCTCAGACAACCGTCTGCAGTGCATGGGCGATTTCCACACTTCGCCGGACTATCCCGACGAGAACTCACGCAGTTGCTGCAAAAGGTAGACAATCCGTCTGCCTGCCATGTCCGACGGAGCGAATTCTCACACCCCAGGCCCAGAAATCTGGTCGGGCAGCGCTCTGACCGGGGAAACTGCAGACGTTCTGTCTGGCGAGAACCGTATATTCACAGCTATCGTTCGACCAGCAGAGACTGACATCTACGTAATACCATCACTAGTGCGATTCTCAGTTTTTGAGAAAAGAACCAGGTAAACGTTAAGAATGAGGAAGAAAATATTTTTCGCAAACGAATTGATGCAAAAAAATACAGGGAAAAGGTAAAGAGTTGTAATAAAAATTTAAGAATCCGGGTGAAGGAAAAAGAAGAGGATGTAGGCAATTTATGATCAATAAACCTATGTGACAGTCAGCATCACGCCGGATTATCATGATAGCGGAGCCATGTTAATGACCATCTAACAGTAATACTATTCTTTCTTTGTTTCTTCAAACAAATATCCCCCGGGGGGATCAGCACGATGTTGTCTCCTCAAAGACCCCCCTCCCCAACCCGTAGATCAGCACGATGCATATTTGTCTGCCCTCTTGAACATTTGATTCAATACACGTCTGTCTGTAACAGGCATTCTAGTCGAGTCCTTGTCATTATCTGCCCAGCATTTCTTTCATCTAATTCTTCTTCTTTCCTACGGCTGTCCCTAGAGGGCTGATCTTTGACAAATTTGTCAGTTCTCTTTTTTCACTTTGAAATGATGTCTCATTCATCTATAAATATTTGATACAATCTCTCTGGTAATGTAACGATATGTCATGGGATGTGAATGTCACATCAAGTGCAAAATACTGATACATAGCAACGACCTAATCTATACATCTGACATTTTATGGCAATTAAGCGGATTCGTGTGCTTTCTATTTTGTATACTTTTCAGTGCGTTGACAAGACTTTTTAAACCTATCCAGTATATAATAACCGGAGTGAGCATATATGAAATGTCCATGACTATACTGTAAAGTCTCATTTTACAACGCTTCGTTTTACATTTCACTTTTACGACTGCGAAAAAACATAAATAAATAACAATCGGCTTTTTTCTCGGCATCGTTTCGCGCCGTCTGTCAGTCGCCCGGTGTAGGAGGCAGGAAGCACTGAACCGGCAACACGCACTGTACAGTGCATGCTACCGTCAGGTACGGAACACATGACAAGTGATTCCTGCCTAGGTAACAGACACTTAACTCAGGCACGAAGCACTGTACAGTAATTCTTGCCTGAAAAAAATAAATAGGTATATCGCACTGCGTTGTAGTTATTATAATCCATTAGGCAGATATTTCCACTGTTCCTTCCTTTATAGGGCAAAATACTGGAGAGATAAAGAGTAAAAAATGTTTTTATGTTTCCTTTATAGTGTGTAAATATTCATTTACAGTGTGTTAACAAATTTTATGAAATTTTTCTAATTTGGTCTAAAAATATATTCTTCTTCTTCTTCTTCCGTCCTTAGCCACCGACCGTCAAAGCAGTCAGTGGCCATTACGCCTAGTGGCGTCTTAGGGCAACAGCAGATAGGTTTTCTTTGCCATTGTTTCCCATCACGCCTATTGGCGTCTTTAGGGCAACGGCAAATCAATCCATTTGCTGTTGTTTCCGTAATCGAAGTGACTGGCAAACGGGTGATCAGCCCGTTGGTCTAAAAATATATAGTGGGAAATTATTATTTCAATGTTCATTCCAAACAGGTATCGGTATGGTGCGTGTAATGCGGTATGGTGCGTGTAGTGGGATCATAATTTTGGCAGTGAATAATAAATATAAGGTAAAGATACTGCCGTAGGGGAGTGAAGTGTTAGAGACTTCACTATACTGGGTCCAGCATTGAGAGGCGAGGTGACCAGTTCCCTTCCTCGCTGCCTTTTCCTACCCTAACGCACGAGAAAATTCAGGTACCAAATTACAGCTGGGTGGACTAGAGCGTGTCGAAACCGTGAATTGAACCCGGCACCTTTGCCACGAGAGACCACCGCTCATAAAAACTCTTTCAATCGGACGCTCAATAAATATATAACAAAATAATACTGCATATAATTGTACCTCTCAATTGTTATTAATTATAACTCTTAAACTAAAAAAAAATATGTACGTAAGGTCTTCGTTGTTATATCACAATGTGTATACAAACAGACTGTCTCCGTTAAGGAAAAGACGTGAAATAAGCTTCATTTAATTATTAATAGGCATTATACTGAGACGAAATATCATGAGTGGCTGAAGTTAAATCTTAGTATTCGTGTTCAAAAACCACATTTTTACGAGCTAACTTGAGACATGACTGCCGTTTCTGGTTTTGCATTAAATAATTTATTTATAATGAAAACATACTGTATTATTAGAACGACTGAAATGGTATGACAAAGTCACAAATGTGAAACTGATGACAAGAACCAGACAACTGCCAGTGGAACAAGAGTTGAGAAGAAGACGCTGGCGATGGATTGGACACACATTGAGGAAACCTGTTGATAGCATTACAAGGCAGTCCTTGTTCTGGAATCCACAGGGAAAAAGAGGCAGAGGTAGACCAAAAAAACATATGGAGAAGAGAACTCGATACAGAGGTGAAAATGATGAGGAAAACATGGAAAAATTTGAGCGAATGGCATGGAACAGGAGGACTTGGCATGTGTTTGTTGAAGGCCTATGCTCCTTTGGGGAGGTAAAGAGTATTAATTGATTGATTGAATGATTAATACTGTGTTAATTATGAAAATGTGAAGAAATGAAAGCGCTATGACATGCACTTAATTGAATTGGTCATTGATTTTTAAACATGCATGCAATATATACAGTACTGAGTGCAGAAAAATTTAAAAAATTAAAAAACAAGTTGTACTTATCATTACGTACAATTCATTATTGAAAACTGTTTTAGGAGTTAACCACTTTCATTTTAAAGTAAGTTTATTTTTACATAATGTAGGAAAGTTTCAGTTGCTTCTGATCACGAATAGAGTTCTTCTCACAATTTGAAATGTGTTGGCAATTACTTTAAATTTTACATTCAACTTTCTTTTAGAGTTCAATAGTTCTCATGTCATTCAATGTTAGTTTCTTTCTTTGAACTTCCCTACAAAGCTGCGGTTAAACGTAACAACACTCTGTGGGATTTTGCCATACTCTGCATGTTAATTAGATTATACGTGATAAAATTAAGGATTATAGACTTCTTCGCTAGGAGTTGTTGCATCATAACATCCCATTACTGTGAATGCTTCACGTTAACACTCATAAATGCCTCATACCAGCAGGCAAGTTGAGATAAGATTCGCAATAAAACTTTATAAATACTCTTTATTTATACCCAGCAGACGCCTTACCAAGTAGAAAAAACGCATTTATCATGTATTATTGCCTTGGTTTTACTGGCACATCCATGTCTCAATACATACAGTACAGCATCAATTATATTTATATACGGGTTTCAGATTTTTTTACCTTTAAAATGTTAAGTCATTCCTACCCACGTTCAGTGCTTCCTACCTAGCAGGTAAGGTTCGCTGTACAGTGTCCGGTACCGTCGGGTAGGAGGCACTGTACAGTGTTCCCTACCTTTAAGTGCGTCCTTCCTGCAACATCGGCTGTTGTCTCAAGTTACATGCCACATGAAGTTGTTTGCTAGTTTTATTTTCACTGGTGCTTTGATTTCTTTGTTTATTCTGTGCTAAAACAATACAGTAAAACCATGTGTGTTAGTAAAATGCAGATATAAACCCTACGCAAAGTGTGGTCAAAAGAGCACGAAAACCTTTAAGTTTAGATAGTAACAATGAAGTGATTGGAAAAAAATAGAACATTTGTTTGCATTACGGGTAAATGATCTAAATGAACTGGGAATTCACCTCACCTTCTTTGGAAACCTTTTAAAAAAAATTTGAAATTGGTTTATATATTTTTTGTTGCAATGTTTATAATATATTTTTGTTTTGAATAATTAAAAATTTGTATTAATACACTTGTATAAACAAAAATGCACGTTAAAACAATTAGGTTTGGAAAACTTTTGTTATAAATATTTACAAATCAGAAACTTTTCTTATTTAAATATATTATAAATGGATTAGTTTTACGACAATTCAATTTACGACAGAATTTTCAGGAACGTCACCCCGTCGTAAAATGAGACCTTATTGTAATGAAATCAGCATATTGACATAGAAAGTAAAAAGTCAACTTGCCGTTTGTCGAACATCATTATAGCCTACAAACAATTCCAAGGACAACAAAACATATTAATACAGTAAAGATAACTTAATTGAAATGTTAAATAAGACTGAATGAAGCAAATGAAAATACATTATGCAAACAAGATAGAAACAGACTTCCATCAGACGAATTCAGGTGGCTATATTATAGTAGCTGCCATTCTCAATATAGTCTATGGGCACGGATGCATCTAGGCATCTTTTACATTACGACTCATGGACTCTAATAATCCTGTATGTAGCAGCGTTTCCTTCTATAACATTACATAATATCCAGACCACAAGGTCTTTCATATTTGCATACGCACCTAATACGTACAACCAACGGACCATGGGCGTGCCTGACTAAAACGAGGAAAAACTGCTTTTTCAAGAAAAAATCTTAACGGACCGTTTAAGTTCTTGGATGCTAGTACAACCATTCTTCAGTTTTCTCAAATTAAAGTCGTCTCAGTCTCGTTACACACTACCCCTACTGACAATCGAAAGCAAATGATGGATAACCAAAATAACATTAACGGCTGCCACCGAAAAACGTAGAGTTGCAGAATCTCATGAATATTCAATATCCTGAAAGCAGTATAAATGCAAACTATGGAAGGCGGCCTCAATTGTAATCTTAATTCAGCATGCAGAAGTGATACGGCAGAGATTGTACGGTTATGCTATATATCTGTTTCGCCTCCGAATTTCAAGTCAGTATGAGCCGTCTTCATCAAGACTTTTTGCGGTGCTCCTGATCTCGCCCACCTTTTCAAGCTCAGCCGTTAACATATATCATATATTGAGATGTCTTGTTCCTACTTCTGGTATTCTTCTTCTTTGGTCCTTGGTCGCTGACTGACAAAGTAATCAGTGACCATCACGCCTTGTGGCGTCTTGTAGAGCAGCAACAAACTGTCTCTGCTTGGTCGACAGCCATTCTTCGTGTGGCGCCCCAGCTCTGATTCATGTTTAGCATCTCTCACCTCCACGGTTGTCTGCCAGGTGTCTTTTGACCGTCCTTACTTTCGCTTTCCTTCTGGAGTCCATAGCATGGCGGCTCTGGTGACGTGTGCCACTTCTGGTATTACTGTGAACCTTCCGTGTTTCATAGCGTCGGATAATAAAGTGGTTAGAGTACTTGCTTCTGGTGGCAAAGTTACTGGGTTCATCGCACGGAAAAAAAAGACAGCGCAACGTTCCAGTCTACCCAACTGTAAATGATTACCTGACTGCTCTTGAGATAGAGACAGCAAAGACAGCAAAGAGGGGAACGGGTCAGCCCCGACTCATAAAGCTAAAACCTAGTATAGTGGAGTCTCTAACACTTCAGTCCTCTATAGCACCACCTGCAATGGAACTACCTTAACCTTGACCTTTTTTCCTTGTCTCAAAATTCCGGACATGATCACAATACTACATCATTCTGAAGATGCGAAATCTAGGCTGACATTTTGGCTAGCACTTCACTAGAAAATTTCTGCCTCTTCTAATACAACCGGCCGTCTTCTATGCCAATTGGCATAGGTGATCATATCTCTCCACAACTTCCTGTACCCACGGCTATTTATCAGTTCTGGTGTTTACCTCTTTTCGTGTCACGATTTCAAACTGCCTATGAATATAAGCACTTGAAGACGTCATGAAAAATTACGTTTATGAGCAAACAGGATTAAAGCTGCAGAAATGGGGTGGCTAACAAGCTGGTTCATTAACAAAGGCAAGGTAACAGTTGGAAGGAAGTGGCAATTTCAGGTAAATCAGGGAATGCCTTGAACAATCTTAACTAGCATTAGCCTTTGATATTCTTTTTAAACTAAATTTTGCCTCGTTTTGGGGGGGGGGGGGCATCCCGATCAACCTAGTCGGTTATATTAGGGCGTATGTCCAAATATAAAAGATCTTTATGTCTGATTTTGTAGAGCCTTCTAAAAAAAAGTCTCAGAGTAAAAGGACTTTGTTTGCGAACAATTCGTGGACATTTTACGATATTATAAAAAATGGGTAATGTCACAAATAAAACTTGAACCTCGTGCTTCACTTTTGGTAAACTTTTGCCGTGTATATTACCAAACTTGGGCATTCATAACTGTGTTAAGGGAATAGATGCTTCTGGGGACAAAACTGGGTGGCTGAAAGATACAAGGGTGTCTGGAAAGTAAATATGTAAGGGGGAGGAAAAGATCAAGACATTAGAGAAATTCAGAAGAAAAAAATCAACATATTTCTGATATTGTTATTGTTGTCCAGCATGTACATCATCACACTCCAGGTAAACGCATACGTTCCATCAGCAAAAGTCGAAGGTTATGAATGCGATTGTTCCCTTCGAGTCTGGCTGTATACAGACCTAATCCATCTGTAGCTAGATGAAAGATATAATGATGGTGATATTATCCTTGACAAATAGATGTATCAGATGATACCAGGATAGTGCCAGATAAGAGACTGGTCTTACAAGAAATACCACATTCTCTGAAAAGAATAATGGTGTATCGACATCAAAGGTATAGTCAAGATGTATAGGTTCCTAGATGAGATGGTAATGTGCTATCTAGATTCCTATGGGCTCCTCTCAAGACTAACCTAAGACAATAACTCTGCTAGGGGTAATTAATTACACAACAAAACTTTAAACCAAATTTAAATAATTCACTGAAGACTCTGGTGTCGCATAGAGATTATGATCAATAAATTTTCTATATTCTTTCTTTCTTTTTCTACCCGTGTCCTCTACTTTATTATCGCTCTTCTATCCTTTTCCTGTATTTTTCGCATTCGTTCGTTTGCGAAAAATATTTTCTTTCCCATTCTCACTTTACCGTTTTTCTTTCTCATACTGATACGCATTCTATTACGTAGATGTCAGGCTCTGGAGGTTATTGCGTTGGAGACGTAAAACTGTGAATATTCATCTATCTCAGACATAGGGCCGACATATCGTCTGCATTCTCACCTGTCACAACGTAGTTTCATCGGCTGAGTGCTCAGGTGAGGTGTAAAACCCGACATCTGCACGGCGCAGAATGAGACATTTGTCTGGTAGTTTCCTCTGTCACGGCACTCTGGGCCAGTTTCGTTAGCAGTAGGTGTCTAAGACGCGTTTGGCATGTTATGTCCAGCGTCTAAGGTACGTAGGTTAAGAGAAGCGGAGGCTATTGCGTGGTTTTGGAAATAGCGCACATCTTTGTCCGTTTCATAGATATAACTAGAGTTGGAAACCTGACTTCCCGCACTCAGTAACTTCGCAGTTAGACTAGAACAACCTATGTTCAAGCCCTAAGAATCTCTGTTATAGAAGCAATTAGTTGGTCGAATTGAATGTTCGATTTCTAAGTATCTCTGTTGATGATAAAGGGCATTAGTTGGTCGAAGTGGTTTTAGTTCTTAGTAGTTCTGTGTTGAGGTAAATATATTATATTTAGTATTTTGTGAAGTGTTTAAAGTGTTACATCGCTTATTTCACTAGTTAGATTTTTGTGCAGAGTGCTTAATTTATAAGTCTGTTATATTCTCTAGCTGACGTGTTTCAGTGGAAAACAGAATAAATTATAATTTCTAGCTTAAAACCAGGTAGCTAGAAGGAATTAAATTTAACTGCTAAATAATCAGACGAGAATATAATTTAAAATTAACTTATAACTGAAATGCTACATCAGTGAGTATTGACGGGATATGTATGTATTCCTAATTCATGATGATTGATTTTATGAATATAACTTATTTCAAGGGAAGTTTTAAATGATAAGTCAAACTGTACGCTTGCAGTTTAAAATGTAAGTTATAACAAGTACATAGTATGTATAGTATTTTATATGTAGTTTTTCTTTCCTATGCAGTGAAAACTGGGGTTAACCCAAACTTTACCAGCGTTAAGTACTGATGAGTAATATCTGTGAAGAACTAAAAAACATTCTCCTTAAAAGACTTGGTGTCAAATCTTTACAAGACTTTAAAAGTGACATGACATAACGGGCCTATTGCGCCAGATTTTATTCTTCCTGAGAAAACTTAAGTACAGTTCAGCCCTTGTGGCAAGTCAACTAATACAAACAGTAACGTTCCGCAAATTATGTAAACTTGTGGTGTGACCAAGAATTTTACCTTTTGATCGAAGTTACAAACCTGACATTGTTCCTAAGTAGTAGAAACCTCGTGATTCTGATCCTGTGAGCCCGCTTGAAAACTAATTCTTACCTGAACTGATAAAGTGACACTAACTTAAAATCTGAACGAAATTATCGCCTGAAGAGGACGCTCCCCGGACAAATTGGGTGAAACCAAGACCTGCAGAGCTGGGTATCCTCTACATCAAACGATAAAACAGATTGTGTCATAACGTGCGCCAGACGGCGAACAGCAGCACGATTGTAGGTAAGGTTGTGTGAGACAGGGCCCTGATGAATGAACCGAGAGAAAGCAGGAACGAGTGACTTTTTTTTAATGGTATACCAAATTTCACCCACTTTGTAATTTCTTTATGCAAGTTTTTTTGTTGCAAACAAGATACTCTTCCTTCGGATAGATCATACTAATATCTAAGTCTGTTCATACCTTTAAAAGGGGAAAATCATTAGATTACCGCTGATGTATCCTTGATTCCTTGGGGCTATCACTTTCTTCTAACAGGACTGTGGGCATACCTTGAGGGATAGGATCATACTGTGGGTCTATCATTCTTGTAGCATCTTTCTTGACTTTATTACTAGTTGTATATGCTTTGATGTAATTTTTATGTGTTGTGATGAAATTTTAGATGATAATTAAAATTTCTCTTGAACTTAATCAGCGCGTTGGTCAGCTCGTTCCAAAATATCTGTATAATCATTGTTATAGTTTTCCCCACGTCTGTACGTCTAACTGTCGTCTTGTATGTGCGTGCACGTGAGTGGATAGAAATATATATGTAATATATATGTGTTTAGACTGTCTGACTCCTCTAAATCTGTCGTAGAAGATAGGTGAAAGAGAGAAGATTTCTCGATTTCAGAGACAGCCTCTATCACAGTCTACCATCTCACTCGTGGAAATCTATTTCTATTACTATCTCTCACTGTGGCTATCACTCATTCTAATCTATTCAGAAGGGACCAACCCAAGTCTTAATTCCCCTATCAAAAATCTACGACATCTGGGTACAATTTAGAATTTATTTATGTACAAGATCTTTTCTTCTTTGTTCCTTGTTAATTTTTCAAATAACATTCAATTGAATACAAAATAAAATTATGGATCACTTTCATATATATATATATATATATATATATATATATATATATATATATATATCTATTTATATAACTATATTTATATATATATATATATAAGGACTATATATAATATATATATATATATATATATATAATATATAAACATTAATATATATCTGTCTCTATTGTTGTGCTTGAATAGATGAATCTAAATGTTACTTTACGACTCATATGACTGTCAAATGTCTTCTGTATACACCACAGTTTTTATTTCATCATCACATAGTCTATTCGTAGGTGGGTTAATTTGGTGTTGTTTGAAAATTGAAGAGTAGCCCAACTCTGAGCTACTTATCTGAAACAAAGTCCTTCCTAGGCCACGTACAGCAGTATGATTGGATAGAACCCCACCACTGTGGGTCCTCCACTCGTCAAGATGACACAGTTAATACTGGAAAAAGCTCTGACAAACTTGAGCATCTAGTTGCTAACTTGGTCACCAGAGAATGTGTATGACACTCAGGGCAGGATATAACCTGAAACAATATATACAACTTACGTAGCATCGCTCATTGTCTCCTTAGCCAGATAGGAGGTAGTATGAGACCATACAAGCTGTGGTAAGTCACAAGAGACATAGTAAGTCATGAATAACACAATTAGTTCAAGTACTAGCACAATAGTTCAGTAATTCACTTGTTACAGTTCTGTCCATGATTTGTTTCAATACAATCATATAGGTCTTATGGTAATCATTGTGTCATATATCAAATAATACAGAAAATCAATCTGTTATATTCATTCCTTCCTCCAGTTTGGATTGTCCTTTCCAGCAAGCATAATATCTTTAAAACGCTTTCCACAACCAACCTGCTCAATCCATTCGTTCTACTTAATTATTACACAATTAAACTAAACCTACACACTTCGGGTTTTCCTCCAGAAATAACACAATGATTCTACCCATGCCAATATTTCTTTAACATACATTGATAATATATTTACATATATATTTAATTAACATCTCGCTTACCCTCAATCACAGACAGGCTTTTAATGGTTACACAGTCTGCTCACACTTCTGCAGATGGCAACGGAGTTGATATAACTGCTTGTGCGCTGTGCCTGTAGTTTGAAATAAGCGGCGAGTGTGTCTGTGTCATGCGTTCTCTCCCCTTCTATAATGACCTTGCGGATGTACGAGGTGACAACTGGACCAAGGTACGTTTGCATGCATCCAAAATCGTGTAGGCAAGGCAAGATGTGCTAAGATAGTAAATTCAAAATAATTCTGGAATCCTTATTTCTGCACCGATTTCCTCCATCTTAGGCTTATTTTACTCATACAAATGAGCTCTATCACTATGGATATCCACTTTATCCTATAGTTTATCTGACTATTCACTGGAGCAGCCGAAACAGGAAAAAACACAACATGGTTCATGTTCCACTGTCTTCTATTCATAATAACTTCGGCTCTACAACACATCCAGTGAATCTATTGCTATCTACCTAAAGCTAATGATCCCTATTATCGAATTGGGTCCTTCTTTATCTAGGTATTCCATGATTAGTTGCACACTGCCTTCCGAAATATCTTTAACATCTACACTTTCGTTTCCTCCATGTCTAGCGATCTTCCGACATTATTTATACCAAGCTGGCTTTTCATTGGTCAGATACATCCATGGGGTTTTGTACGGTGATAATTTTTTAATGATGCCGAGATATGAATCAGACTTCATTACACCATCCTCTCATGCGTCTATCCCTGCTAGCATTACGTTTGATGCCAAATTTCAACAATCTTAGCCATGTTGATTTATCGTTTGCAGTCTCGTTCTCTAACAGGTGACCGTTAATTGACCTTAGTGTCTGTAACGTATCAATATCTAGTGCCCCTCAATAGGTGCTATCGGGGCTAGTATGTCAGCTTTCTCATTGTCGCATATATCCGCATGGCCACGACAGTAGATATATACCACTTACTGAAGAGGCCTCTTTGCATGTTCTCCATTCATGTCGTTAAGCCATTCACTTTGAACCTTCGAAAGCACGGACTGAGAGTCCAACACATTTTTGAGAATATACCATAAGAATTTTAAGTCTCAACCCGAGGGCTCTAACAAACATATTAAAACTGAGATGGTTTGTTAATGTAGAGCAACTACGAAAATGCAAAGAATTAAATAAGTTAACATAAGTGTCAAGAATGTTATTTTTGGCGTGGTGTGACTGATGCATTTATAACACCTGTGCTCCACAGGGAGCTTTATTATTGTGAGGTTTGCATTGTAAAGGATACATAATTGCGATTGCATTGACTGGTTTGTTTATTATAGCTCGATTTTGGGCACACGTGCAATGTGATTACGTCAGAGATTGTGTGTGGAAATAGTGCGCAACTTTTGCGCATGTGACGTAACGTAGTTTCGTAGTGCACCGTGCGGTGCGATGTGAAAAAAGGGGAAGCAAGGAAGCAGACATGGAGGAGAGAAACAGTCCTGTGTATTTCTGGCAGTTAGAAGGAATTTTAAGTCCGGAATTTTAAGTCTAAGTTATGTCATTCCATGATTGAGTGAATACCAAGTACATCCATTGATATTTTCATATTAAATTGTTTGAAAACAAATGAGGTGACTGTCTTGGTGGTTCTTTTTGTGAAAGCCGACAGTCTAATTTGTTACCCTTAGTCAACGAGTCAGCGGGCAGAGTGTGGTAGGCATAATCACATCTGTTTCCGTGATAATAACGAAATATTGCTGGACCAATGTTTTCAGCACAAGAGATCTAGAACAAAACAAATGGTGAAGAATAGAAAAACAATAGAGAAAGTTGTGCTTGCATCAAAAATATCGCCGTGGTTTAAAGAAAAAGAGCACCAAATTGATTGGTGGAGGGGAAAAAAATGGGGAAAAAAAATCAAAGTAAAAAACGAACGAACAGAAAAGTAAAATCGAAACAAAATGCTTGAATGGCGGCACTGGCGGATCTAGGAATTGTCCAGTGGAGGGGCGATACATCAGAATGGTTAGACTCCCCGCTCTCCCCGCTTCTTATTTACACATATTTTTAGACAATTAAAAAACAAAATAACGAATTCTGAACAAATGTGACAACTTGATAGTTTTTTTAATGCAGTAATTCATAAAATATTCATTTTTATAATAAAAAATATAACATAATTACATAAAAGTAAGGTACAAATACAAAGAGACAAAATTTGATAAAAATTCATACTTATTTTATATTATAGCATAACATATTTTTATTTGGGATAGGCGCCCGATACAGAAATTATCCGTCTCTTGTAACAAAGTCCTCTATTTTTTGCGGCTGTAGTGAAGTTCCCTTGTGTCGCCTACCTGGCGCGGTCGTTTGTCTCATTGTTGTATGGCGGTTCCCTTTATTTTCTTTCATTGCCCTCCCACGTAGAATTACTTACAAACTACGTTCGTAACCTTTAGTGTACCATTGTCCAGTAACAGACATCTTTTAATTCGTTC
Organism: Oreohelix idahoensis; assembly: GCA_024509875.1. NCBI lineage: Eukaryota > Metazoa > Mollusca > Gastropoda > Stylommatophora > Oreohelicidae > Oreohelix > Oreohelix idahoensis. The sequence goes on along the minus strand of JAMPIV010002116.1, from coordinate 176,293 downwards.
AACGTCTAACACAGGGGTCGGCAACCTGCGGCTCGCGAGCCGCATGCGGCTCTTTGAGCCATCTCGTGCGGCTCTTGGCCCTCGGCTACACTTAGTGTCCGTGCACTAAAACCACCTTTTGACATACATTTTTCGTGGAATGAACTTTTGGGTGTGGGGGGAGGGGGTCCTTTAACGATTTTGTCATATTTTTTATTAAAGACAAGGGAAATGCTTTCCCTTATTTCTATTTTTGGATTCATAACCGATTGCAGAATTTTCGATTACGAAATAAATAAGTTTTTTTCACGAGATGTCCGTCGCGCACCCAGGCGACGCAGACTGTAACCGCCATTTTTCAGTTGAAACTTTCCTGATGTACCTGCTTGCCGGTATAAAAATTTCTTCTGATAACGAATTACCGTGAAAATTTGATTTTTTGCTAAAAGGTCTGCCTCTATTTCCCTGTGGATTCCAGAACAAAGACTGCCTTGTAATGCTATCAACAGGTCTCCTCAATGTGTGTCCTATCCATCGCCAGCGTCTTCTTCTCAACTCTTGTTCCACGGGCACTTGTCTGGTTCTTGTCATCAATTCCACATTTGTGACTTTGCAATACCATTTCAGTCCTTCTATTCTACGCAATCACCCGTTTATAAAAGTCTGTAGCTTTTCTGTTGTTGTTTTTGTTGCTCTCTATGTCTCAGAGCCATACAATAGGACTGACTTGGCATTTGAGTTGAAGATTCTTATTTTCGTGTTGGACTTGATTTCTCTATATGTTTCCCAGTGCAATGAAAGCTCATATTGTTTTGTGTATTCTTATTTTGATATCATTGTCCGTCCCTCCAACTCTGTTTACCCGACAGCTATGTTCAGCTGTAGAAATTTGCATTTGGGCTTCTTTCAATTTTTGGATCAACATATTTTTGTGAACAATTATTTTCCAACATGAATTATATCAAAAGCAAATTAAGAAGCCAAGTGAATGACGTGAGTCTCCAGTCATGCTTGAAAATGAAAACAACAGATTATTCACCAAATATTGACCAACTTTGCAAGGAAATCCAACAGCAAAAGTCTCATTAAATTTCCTTACTTTTCATTTGTAAATTTTATTTTATTATTATGTTACATCTGATCTGAATATTTGTTACTGAAAAAATTCAATTACTTATTGTGTAGTAAAATGGCATTTGAAAAATTATGTTTATTATTTCAATGATATATATATATATATACACTGTGGTGAAAAATTCTAAATCCACATATATAAATTAGAACATAATTGTAAAGTAGAACGAAATAATACAATAGATAGAAGAATGGTGAAAGACCAGTGCTTTCCCAATAGCGCTTCCGTTTTATAACGCCATAATGACTGAACAAGAGACCCTCCTTTTTCTATTTCGTCTGCATAAACTCTACGCAAAAGCCTACACGCGTTTCTAAAAATAAAACTGGTACTGTATTTCTTAGACGACCTTGATAGGCACACTGCTTAATGACCTAGATATAATACTACATTAATGTCATTATACACACTACGTTAACCTAAAAGACAGACGGGCTTAGCAGAGAGAGAGAGAGAGATGCACGGAGGAACGCATGCAATTGTCCCACGTCGTCTCGCGATTAAAAAGTGAACGCCAATCCCACGCGAAAGGCATGAAGACCTGATTTTTTCAAATAAACAGTAAATAAAAAACACTAACGATACGAGGTTAGGTTTTGAAAAAATGTTTAAGCTCTTATTGGAAAACCGGACATTCTACTGTTTTATGTCTAAGCTCCTGACATTAGTCTGACAGTACAGAAGACATCCCATAGTATGGAAGTGAACAGGTGGTAACAGCACGACTATCCTAGAATAATACATATTTTGAACGAAGCCACTTAGCCCCATTAAACTTATATTTTTGGGTGCCTTAGGACTTGCTGACAAAGAATATGTTATGTGTTACGCAAATAGTCTAGTAATTAACAAATTATAGCCAAAATACTATAGTGGGGTTGTCTGACAGCACAAGATCATATTTGCTCATAATGGCATGTTTGAAAAACACTGCTTTAGGGGAAATGAGGCCAACAAGTTAGATACGATTTGATTGGCTGTAGTCATATGTAAGGCGAAACCTTAGTGGTCTAACTGCAAATACACATATTGTTGTTAATGGCAACTTATAGGATGGATAGTTTTTTTCAAAGGCTCATGTAAACATGGTCTCATTGGTTAGAACGTTCGATATAGTCAAATAGAAGCGTCAGTTCAGGGCCAGTTTTGAAAATAAATTTTGTGAGAAGCATGTGCGTTGAGATTAAGCTAATATTTTTCTAATAAAAGATTGGGATAAGGCAGATCAAAATTGTGCCAGAATTCATCGCCAGTCAACGTTACTTCTTTAATATTTCCTTGAATTGTGGTAAGCTAGACATATTTCCTATATATATATATATATATATATATATATATATATATATATATATATATATATATATATATATATATATATATATATATATATATATATATATATATATAAATATATATATATATATATATATATATATATATATATATATATATATATATATATATATATATAATATGAAAATTGAATATGAAATGATAAATTGTGTCTGTTTGTGTGTGGTTCAGTAGCAAACAGAAGGCAAAGCCTAGATATTGCTCCACCATGTAAAAGCTTGTCAGAGAGGAGTATAACTGCATAGGCATATATGGGATTGCCAAATAGTAGCATGACACCTATCCTATTGTATAGAAGGAATTAACGCTGGAATTGCAGAGGCGTTGTAACCATTAGGGAGAGGAATACTGGTGTATATTGTCACATGAGAAGCTAGCAGTTTGCCTACATCGCTGAACTCTGTGTTTGTAATGTCTTGTACTTCAGTGTGGAAATATATTATATATTAGTTCTGAAGAAGGAGGTACAACCTTCTTATTTCAGGGACCGTGGTACTGAAGTATTAGAGCAGCACCTGATCTGAGTTTGGCTGGATCCAGAGGGCTGGCAGCAGACTCCTTGTCCAAGATATCGACCAGTGGTGTATTTTAAGATAACTGAGAAGCAAGCGAGCAGAGGAGACAGTTTCCTGCCGCCGACACATGAGATAAGAAGTTGTCAGCCAGAGCAGCTCACCCTTGTATAACCCACCTTAAAATTGACTGTAATACTAAATCAAGAGGGACAGTAATTATTTTACAAATAAAAAGAAACTGTGAACCCTTCAATATTATTTCCACCAGTAACAAACACATGAAGTAGTGATGACAAACAACAACCTAGCTTCAAAAGCCAGTATTACCTCATAATACTACATCACAACCCTACACACATATTGTAATAATATTATATGTCAGGACAAAGATCCTTTGTATAAATTTTGTACATAAACATTGTGTTTACATTTGATTGTGATTCCTGATTCACTCTGTAGTTGGATCAGGATATCTATTCTTGAAAGAAACTAATACATAATTTAAAAGTTAACACTTGACTTACTTAAGCTAGTCTTCTAGAGTGTTATATGTATGTGCTTGTCATAGTGTTGTAAAGTGTTGTGGATCTTAATAAAAGTGTTTATCTGTCTGTTGGTTGTTGTGAACTTACACTTCATCACTATCATAACCCTAGACATTCAACGTAGTCATCACAATATTCCTGAATAAGACTGATTGAGGTCTAAATGTGGTAGCAAAGTAAGGTCATCTGTAACACACCACACGTATTAGATACAGATACCTTCACAGCTGATCTCAGTCACTACACTAAGTCCCCTATAACTATTTATATAATCCCAACTTACCACATATATTGGGGTCCTGTCCGGGATTTTGAATCTTCTCCTATTACATATATTGGGGGTAATTTACTTCTGGGAATTATAAAAATTAAAAAGGTATTCTTGGGTGGAAAATAAATAAGGTTGAGCTCTCAGTGCTTGTGGTTGTCCTTAGTTTAATTAGTCATAGATTGAAGTGTTTGGTTAAACATTGTATAAATTTGCCTGTTAGAAAATGGCGGACCTGGCAAAATTTCGATCTGCTGCTATGCAGGCTGCTAAAGAGTTGGGAATGGACGGGCAAGTTATGATTGCTTATGTCACTACTGAATGTGACAAATTTATTGAACGTGAAGAAAAAAGATTAGAGAAAGAGGCTGAAAGAAAGTTAGAAGCTGAAAAAGAAATTAAGAGGTTGCAGATTGAGGCTGACAAAGAGGCTAAGGCATTGGAGGCGGATCGGGAGGCAGAGATTAAAAGGCTCCAGTATAAAGAGAAGAAATTGGAGGTAGAAGAAAGAAGGCAAGCTGCCGAAAGGGAGGCAGAAGAAAAAAGATTGACTGCCGAAAGGGAGGCAGAAGAAAAAAGATTGACTGCCGAAAGGGAAGCAGCAAAGGAGGAGAAAAGATTACAGAGGGAGCACGAGTTACGACTAAGGGAGCTGGAATTTCAAGGCCATGCTCCTGAAAATGGTGCCAGTCCCTTTACCTCCGATGCCACTGCTAGTCAGGGAGCCTCAACCTCAGCTATGAGTTTTCATTTAGATCATTTTGTTGAGAAAGACGATGATATTAAGAGCTATTTAAATAGATATGAACTATTAGCTACCACGTATGGGTTAGAGAGAGAAAGGTGGAGCTTAAAGTTATCACAAGGGCTTCGTGGTACAGCTTATGATGTTTTTGCCAAAATGAGCAGAGATGATCAAAACAATGATGACATGTTAAAGCAGGCTCTTTTGTTAAGATATGAAAAGAATGGAGAATTTTATAGAAAAAAGTTCAGGAATGCTAAACTACTGTCGGGTGAGACATATCACCAGTTCTCTGCACGGTTAGAGACATACTTGGAGAAATGGACGGCTCTGGGGAAAACCCAAGATCTTAAGGAAATGATCCTTATAGAGCAGCTAAGAGAGTCCATGGCTCCAGACCTGAGAAAGTTTCTCATGGAACAAGGTGCAGAGAGGCTGGGTGAGTTACTAATTGTTGCTGAAAGATATCAGGCAGCTCAAGCAGAGGTAACAGGTAATAAAAAGAAACAGGTAGACAATTTTAAGGCACCACAAAACTTTAATAAGTTTGATCATAGAGAGCATAACAAAGGTAAGCACCAGTTTGATAGGCCACGGTATGAAAATAAAAATAAAACCCCACAATTCGATGAAAGGAAAATTGATGAAAGAAAATCTTTCAACCAAGGAAGGAAGTGGTGTAAAAAGTGTAAGATTAACAATCATACCACTGAAAATTGTAGGAATAAAACTCCTAATTTTGCTGCTATGAAATCTGGGAAGAAGGGAACAAAGGTCAAACCTGAGGAACTACAGGAACCGTACCACCCCCCAGTGTGTGAAGATGTAATCTGTAATGGAGTCACCATAAGGTGCTTATATGTTACAGATTTAGATTATGATTCAGTTGTGAGTTCTCACCTGGTGCAAGCAGATCAATACACCACAGAAACAGTGGAGATTCAAGCTGCAACCAAGGAAGTAGCGACCATGACACTCCCTATCGCTAAGATACATGTGAAAACGCGATATGTGGAGGAAGTAATCAAAGCAGCAGTGATAAATGAGCCAATCTACCCTCTGATATTGGGGTGTAGATATGTCTTCCTGGGGAATCCCAAGAGACCTGTGATATTGGCAACAGTGCAGACCAGATCACAGTCTAAAAAGGAGGAGGATAATCCAATAAATACTCATCCAGATGAGATGAGGAAGGCACAGGCGGAGGACAAAACACTCAAGCCGTGTTTCAAGAAATTGCCCAAATGTCATACACCTCCAGGCAAGGGAGAATTTTATATGAAGAACAAGTTGATTTATAGGAAGGCTGGATCTGAATCCAATGGTCACAGACAGCTGGTCCTTCCCACTTCATATAGGACTAAAGTGTTGGAACTAGGGCATGCGATTCCCTTCAGTGGTCATATGGGGATCAGTGCAACAGGACAGCGTATAGCTTGTCACTATTTCTGTCCAGGGATAACTGAAGATATCAAAAGATATGTAAAATCCTGTCCAGGGTGCCAACGAGTAGCACCTAAGCATTGGACTGCACCAGCAACTCTAGGGGAAATGCCCATAGTGGGAACACCCTTTGAGAGAGTTGCCGTGGACATTGTGGGACCTCTCACTCAAACCAAGAGGAGGAACAGCTACATTCTGACTCTGGTGGACACCTGTTCTATGTGGGGAGAGGCGGTAGCCCTGTCATCCATACACATGTGGCAGAGGCATTACTCACAATTTTCACAAGGTTAGGCTTTCCCAACCAAATCTTGACTGATAATGGCTCTCAGTTCAAGGGGAAACTAACAGAAGAAGTTTTCAGGATCTTTCAGGCCAAACACTTCCATTGTAGCTTGTACCATCCCCAAGGAAACGGCCAAGTGGAAAGATTTAATGGTACTTTGATGTCGATCCTGAGAAAGTTGGCACATGAAAAACCAGATACATGGGACCAGTACCTTCACGCCGCCCTCTTTGCTTATCGGGAGGTACCCCATAGTTCAACTGGTATGGCCCCGGCAACATTATTATTTGGAAGGCCAATAAAAGGTCCACTCGAAGCTCTGTTAAGAACGTGGACTGATGAAAAGGCAGAGGAAAATATTACATCATCATACCAATATGTGAATGAGCTGACCACTCGTTTAAAAACTGGCTGGAAACTTGCCAATGAAAATTTGAGACAAGCCAGGAAAAAGCATGCTGCCTATTACAACAAGAAAGCTAAAGACAGGAATTTGGATGTGGGAGAGAAGGTACTGCTTCTTCTACCCGGTAGTCAGAATAAGTTGCAAATTTGATGGCAAGGTCCATATACAGTTCTAGAGAAGGTGTCTAGAACAAATTATAAGATAGATAAGAAGGGGATAGAAAAAAATCTTTCATTTGAATCTACTGAAGAAATATTTGGAAAGAGAAAATCAGGAAGAGACACATTTGTTGACCTTGTCTATTGCAATGGAGATGAAAAAGGAACCACTTTCATCATTTGAATATCCATTACACCCCTGTGAGACAGCTGCACAGGTGAAAATCAGTACACATTTAACGAAAGATCAGAAGGAGAGACTGCAACAGGTTCTAGATGATCATACAGAGGTGTTAACGGACCGTCCGGGGCATACAAACTTATTGGAATATGATATGAAACTGATAGACCCCACACCTGTATGTATGAAAGCATATTCGATTCCTTTCGCTAAGGAGAAAGCTTTGAAGGAAGAGATAGACTATTTGTTGAAGGAAGGAATTATTTCACACAGTGAATCTTCGTATAGTTCCAGTGTGGTGCTCTTAAGAAAACCCTCTGGAGAACATAGACTCTGTATAGATTACAGGAGACTGAATGCTATCACAGAAGGTCAGGTGGATCCATTGCCGGATACAAATCAGCTGTTTGCCAGGCTGAATAAAGGTAAATATTTCTCAAAAGTGGATCTGAGCAAAGGCTACTATCAGATTCCAGTAAAGCCTGAGGTTAGACCTTATCTAGCTTTTAGTACCTCAGAGGGACACTATGAATTTAATAGATTGCCATTTGGATTGAAAAATGCGCCTAGTGTCTTCTCTAGAATGATGAGAAAATTGTTGGATCCTCTGAATAATCCATGTATAACAAACTTCATGGATGATATCCTTATAGCGACAGAAACATTTGAGGAACACATTGACTCTCTGAACATGTTGTTTGATCGACTTAAAGAAGCGAATTTGACAGCCCGACCAACCAAATGTTGCGTTGGATGTAAAGAATTAGAATTCTTGGGACACACAGTCCATCAGGGAAACATGACTCCTGACCCCAAGAACTTGGAGAAACTAAGAAAAGCCCCGAGGCCACAAACAAAGAAAGACGTGAGATCTTTTGTCTCATTATGTGGTTTCTACCAAAAGTATATTAAACACTTTAATTCCATATGTGCACCGTTAACTGATTTGACACGCAAGGGAAATCCAGATCGAATTACCTGGACAGCACAATGTGAATTGGCATACCAAGAATTGAAGGAAAAGCTCACCAGCAAACCTATTTTGAAATTACCTGACTTAAGTCAAGAATTCATTGTGAGAACGGATGCAAGTAATATCGGTTTGGGCGCTACCCTGTTACAGAAGTCAGATTCACTGGATGGAGAATTAACCCCAGTGGCATATGCTAGCAGAAAGTTGAATAAAGCTGAAAAAAAACTATTCAACTAGCGAAAAAGAATGTCTTGCAGTAATATGGGCGATCAGGAAATTCAATATTTATCTGTATGGGAAGGCATTCAAGTTGCAAACTGATCACAAACCCCTGGCTTTTCTAGCGCAGGCTAGGCATGAAAATACGAGGTTACTCCGATGGTCATTGTTTTTGCAGCCATTTCAGTTCAGCATAGAATATATTTCTGGAAAAACTAACCTGGGTGCTGATTTTCTAAGCCGCCATCCGTGTGATGAGAATCACAATGATCACCAGGAATAGTAATACATTTATCTAGGTGTATATAGAATTATGGACTGACATATGATGTCTGTTTTAAGTGGGGAGAATTTGTGGTGAAAAATTCTAAATCCACATATATAAATTAGAACATAATTGTAAAGTAGAACGAAATAATACAATAGATAGAAGAATGGTGAAAGACCAGTGCTTTCCCAATAGCGCTTCCGTTTTATAACGCCATAATGACTGAACAAGAGACCCTCCTTTTTCTATTTCGTCTGCATAAACTCTACGCAAAAGCCTACACGCGTTTCTAAAAATAAAACTGGTACTGTATTTCTTAGACGACCTTGATAGGCACACTGCTTAATGACCTAGATATAATACTACATTAATGTCATTATACACACTACGTTAACCTAAAAGACAGACGGGCTTAGCAGAGAGAGAGAGAGAGATGCACGGAGGAACGCATGCAATTGTCCCACGTCGTCTCGCGATTAAAAAGTGAACGCCAATCCCACGCGAAAGGCATGAAGACCTGATTTTTTCAAATAAACAGTAAATAAAAAACACTAACGATACGAGGTTAGGTTTTGAAAACAGGTTTAAGCTCTTATTGGGAAACCTGACATTCTACTGTTTTATGTCTAAGCTCCCGACATTAGTCTGACAGTACAGAAGACATCCCATAGTATGGAAGTGAACAGGTGCTAACAGCACGACTATCCTAGAATAATACATATTTTGAACGAAGCCACTTAGCCCCATTAAACTTATATTTTTGGGTGCCTTAGGACTTGCTGACAAAGAATATGTTATGTGTTACGCAAATAGTCTAGTAATTAACAAATTATAGCCAAAATACTATAGTGGGGTTGTCTGACAGCACAAGATCATATTTGCTCATAATGGCATGTTTGAAAAACACTGCTTTAGGGGAAATGAGGCCAACAAGTTAGATACGATTTGATTGGCTGTAGTCATATGTAAGGCGAAACCTTAGTGGTCTAACTGCAAATACACATATTGTTGTTAATGGCAACTTATAGGATGGATAGTTTTTTTCAAAGGCTCATGTAAACATGGTCTCATTGGTTAGAACGTTCGATATAGTCAAATAGAAGCGTCAGTTCAGGGCCAGTTTTGAAAATAAATTTTGTGAGAAGCATGTGCGTTGAGATCAAGCTAATATTTTTCTAATAAAAGCCTGGGATAAGGCAGATCAAAATTGTGCCAGAATTCATCGCCAGTCAACGTTACTTCTTTAATATTTCCTTGAATTGTGGTAAGCTAGACATATTTCCTATATATATATATATATATATATATATATATATATATATATATATATATATATATATATATATATATATATATATATATAAACAGATATATATATATATATATATATATATATATATATATATATATATATATATAATATGAAAATTGAATATGAAATGATAAATTGTGTCTGTATGTGTGTGGTTCAGTAGCAAACAGAAGGCAAAGCCTAGATATTGCTCCACCATGTAAAAGCTTGTCAGAGAGGAGTATAACTGCATAGGCATATATGGGATTGCCAAATAGTAACATGACACCTATCCTATTGTATAGAAGGAATTAACGCTGGAATTGCAGAGGCGTTGTAACCATTAGGGAGAGGAATACTGGTGTATATTGTCACATGAGAAGCTAGCAGTTGGCCTACAGCGCTGAACTCTGTGTTTGTAATGTCTTGTACTTCAGTGTGGAAATATATTATATATTAGTTCTGAAGAAGGAGGTACAACCTTCTTATTTCAGGGACCGTGGTACTGAAGTATTAGAGCAGCACCTGGTCTGAGTTTGGCTGGATCCAGAGGGCTGGCAGCAGACTCCTTGTCCAAGATATCGACCAGTGGTGTATTTTAAGATAACTGAGAAGCAAGCGAGCAGAGGAGACAGTGTCCTACCGCCGACACATGAGATAAGAAGTTGTCAGCCAGAGCAGCTCACCCTTGTATAACCCACCTTAAAATTGACTGTAATACTAAATCAAGAGGGACAGTAATTATTTTACAAATAAAAAGAAACTGTGAACCCTTCAATATTATTTCCACCAGTAACAAACACATGAAGTAGTGATGACAAACAACAACCTAGCTTCAAAAGCCAGTATTACCTCATAATACTACATCACAACCCTACACACATATTTTAATAATATTATATGTCAGGACAAAGATCCTTTGTATAAATTTTGTACATAAACATTGTGTTTACATTTGATTGTGATTCCTGATTCACTCTGTAGTTGGATCAGGATATCTATTCTTGAAAGAAACTAATACATAATTTGAAAGTTAACACTTGACTTACTTAAGCTAGTCTTCTAGAGTGTTATATGTATGTGCTTGTCATAGTGTTGTAAAGTGTTGTGGATCTTAATAAAAGTGTTTATCTGTCTGTTGGTTGTTGTGAACTTACACTTCATCACTATCATAACCCTAGACATTCAACGTAGTCATCACAATATTCCAGAATAAGTCTGATTGAGGTCTAAATGTGGTAGCAAAGTAAGGTCATCTGTAACACACCACACTTATTAGATACAGATACCTTCACAGCTGATCTCAGTCAGTACACTAAGTCCCCTATAACTATTTATATAATCCCAACTTACCACACACACACACACACACACCCACGCAGCACGCACGCACACACACACATATATATATATAATTGAATGAGAGATACCATGTGATTTTTTTTTCATGTGGCTCTTCAGCTTTTTTAATATTTGGCTCTTTTTCATTGAAAGGTTGCTGACCCCTGGTCTAACCTAACGATTACTTACATTTAAGTCCCAAGTAGGGGGAGAAATAATGGAGCGGTTGATATGAAAAAAAAAGGTTTTCGAATTCCCGAGGGAGAGGCGATCGCCCCGTCGCCACCCCTGTGGATCCGCCAATGGAAAGCGGAGATAGAAGAAAAGGAAAACTTGAAAAAAAAGGGAGAAGTAAGGGAGAACAAGAAGAGGAGGTGAAAGGAAACAAAAAGGGACGATAATAAGAAGGACAGAAGGAAGACGAAGATGACAAAAAGAAAAATAAAGAAGAAGAAATAGATGAGTAAGAGAAGATGCGGAAGAAGCAGAAGAGTGAGCTCTATTTTGCTAAGAGTGTGTGAACTCAGATTGTCTTGCTGTGCTAAGCATAACGCTTAGCACAGCAAGACAATCTGAGTATTGCTGAAAATCTTCCAGGCATTAGCATTTATATCGACCCCGTCCAGTCCTGACCGATCAATGCCCAGACCCGGTAATGAGGACAAGGAAACAAGTTTTCAGGTCCGTTCAAGCCGATGTAGCGGCCGACATGTAAATATGGAAGTTAATGTTTCACTTAAATTTCAGTCAATACCTTTATAGTCCGCTAGATGTTTGTTTTGTACATCAATAGATGCGTATGCCACATACACAACATTTCCTGAGTGTTTTTTTAAACGCCTCTCCAGTTACGCTTCTCTGATGTTTTCCTTGTTGTCTCTTGCTACTTTTCCCCCCCCGGGGGGGGGGGGGGGGGGGGTTCCGCATCAGGACTGAGCTCACAATTGTTTAATTGAACATTTTCACTATGTGATCGATCAACCTCAATATTCGTTCTATGATATGTATATCTCTACGTTTCCGTTCTGTCAATCTCCAGATATCTACGTTTCCATTACTCTCATTCAAAGGGCCCTTCATGGAATACATGTAGGAAAGTCTGGAACTTTTAATTTTATGTTAAAGTTTGTGCCTTAGCAGTATCAACAGTTATTTACTACTTACTGATTTAAAGTGTTTCACACAACAGCAGTATCAATTATTTACTACTTACTGATTTAAAGTGTTTCACACAATAGCAGCATCAACAGTTATTTCTAACTTACTAATTTAAAGTGTTTCACATAATAGCAGTATCAACAGTTATTTCTACCTTACTAATTTAAAGTGTTTCACACAATTTCAGTATCAACAGTTATTTCCTGCTTACTGATTCAAAGTGTTTCACACAATAGCAGTATCAACAGTTATTTCCTGCTTACTGATTCAAAGTGTTTCACACAATAGCAGTATCAACAGTTATTTTCTGCTTACTGATTTAAAGTCTTTCACACAATAGCAGTATCAACAGTTATTTCCTGCTTACTGATTTAAAGTGTTTCACACAACAGCAGTATCAACAGTATTTCCTGCTTACTGATTTAAAGTGTTTCACACAATAGCAGTATCAACAGTTATTTCCTGCTTACTGATTTAAAGTGTTTCCCCACAATAGCAGTATCAACAGTTATTTCCTGCCTACTGATTTAAAGTGTTTCACACAACAGCAGTATCAACAGTTATTTGCTAGTGTCAAGAATGGTTTGTGTGGTGTTATATAATTTAGAAGCGCCAAACCCCTTTGATCTACGGGGAGCGTAGTAGGTTTTGTGTTTGTAATTTCTGGAAGAGTATATGGAATGTTATATATAACTCCACTGCCTGGTTTTATTGTTCAGAGCTGGTGTTTATTTTCTCTTGAGAAGTGTTATGTGAGTATGCGAAAAAAAAACGGATGTGATTGTGGTGGGCTAGGGTGTGACTATTTTTTAAGAGTTGGTTTTGTTACTAGCGTTTTGAGACGGACGGTTGTCTCAAGTTCGTGAATCTAGGAAGAGTTCGAGATGGTTCTAGCTGGCGTACCCCATTGTGGCGATGTGGCACATTCTTGGATTGCTGTCAATTACATCCAGATATGCAATGGCCCAAGCAAAAGCTTATATGTGGGTAACCACAGACTGAAAGAGAAATACATTGAATAATGGAGGGGTTGAAGAGATGAAGGAGAAAAAACAGAAAGCCACCATTAGGTTGAAGAGCGTCGCAAGGAAAGCCACGGACCAAGTATGGGAGGCCTTCGTGACATAGGTGGGCACGGAAAAGACCATACAGAAATTCTGGTCCTTACATCGACGAGTGAATAAAAACAATATAAGCCAACCCATACCTAATATTCTGAGCTCCGCGGGAATTAGCCTGAAGACCGTTGAAGAGAAAATACGTGCATTATTCAGTCGGTATATCACTCAGACGGATAAAGGTGATAAAGCTGCCCGTCAAGAGATTAACAATCGTGTACTGGAAAATGACATCAGAGGCGAGATAAATTTTGACCTCATATCTGACGAGGATGTTATGTATACTTTAAAAGCAAGTAGAAACACTGCTCCGGCTCCTGATGGTGTACAGTATCGACACATCAAGCAGCTTGATGACAGAGGTATTACAAATGTAGTGATGGATTTCAACACCAGTATACAGAATGCTGAGGTGCCGGAAGACTGGCTACATAGCTACCTACGGCCACTTCATAAACCTGGTAAGGACCCCACACTACTTAGCAGCTATCGAATCATCCCATTGGAGAATGTCTACGGCAAATTACTTGAGACGATAGTGGCGAGACAATTAATGAACCACCTTGAAAATGTACACATCCTCCCTGATACCCTGGTCAGTTATAGACCAATAAAAGTATCATGGGGTAACGCTGGAACATTTGCGTACGATGTATATGAGGGGTTCCAGGGTAAACATGAAACGGTGGCTGTGGCAATTGACCTAGAGGATGCTTACAACAGTGTTGACTTTGCAGCCATGATGGACTGTGTAAAGGAATGTGGTGTAAACCCATGGCTAACAAAGTGTATAGCAGCTGCCTTAACTGAGAGAGCAGTTGTATTTCGCTTGGGAACATGGACATCAGAACCAATGCACATTTGCCCAGGATTACCCCAGGGTTCTCCATTATCACCGGTGCTGTTTAACATCTTTACAGCAAAAATAGCTGCAATCCAACCAACAGGTTCGGGACGAACATTATCTATTGACGATGACTTGCTCATTTACAGGACTGGTTCAGATAGAAATGAAATGGTTAAAATCATACCTGAGACACTTCAGGCATTTTTTAAATGGTGCGACGAAACCAGCCCCAAGGTAAATCCCAACAAATCATGTCTGCTTTGGTGCTCCTTGAATAACTCCATATTGAAAGCAGATCTTCCAGACATTACTCTCAGTGGACAGAAAATTGAAAGGCAGAACAAGTTGAAATACCTTGGAGTAACATTCAATTGTGGGCTATCATATAAACACCATGTTGATCACATCATACAGAAGTGCAAGAGAGGTCTGGCAGCCCTAAAAACAATGGCTGCAGCGCATATGGAGCAAAGATTACTGTCTCTCCTGTATCATCAGCTGGTTTTGTCTGTAATCGAGTATGACATGGGAATACTCGAGCTTTCAATATCACAATGTGAACGACTAGAACGCATTCAAAATGAAGGGATGCGTATAGTCTTGGGCTACACGCGAGATACCCCTATTGTGATAATGCGGCACATGCTTGGATTGCTGTCAATTTTATACAGATATACGATGGCCCAGGTAAAAGCGCATATGCGTATAACCACAGACATAAGGCATCACCTGCATGGGAACATAGCTGACATCAAAGGAGCGAGAATAAAGAGGGGGATGTCATAGATATCGCAGGCGGAGGAGACTATTAGACAGGTGAGCCCAGTTGAAAGTATATTCATGGGAGAAGAGTGGAGTAAGTCAGATGAGAGCTGGATGAACTACCAGCAAGTCATCATCAGCCTTGGTAGAGAATGCAGAACTTGGGCCAATGGGAGAGCAGAGCTGGAAATTGATCAGCTTATAAATTATAATGCTGGGGATGATGATGTCATTGTGTACACTGATGGGTCTGTAATCTGTGGTAATAAATCAGGGTGGTGCTTCTCTACTAGAGTAAATGGCAGAACCGTCGTTGAACATAGCGGGGCTTACATGATAACAACCTCCAGCATGAAAATTGAGGTAGAGGCAGTTATTGCTGCTTTAAGATGGCTATCTGAGACTTTATTAACAAAGGCAGTTTTTGTATCAGACTCACAATCCATGCTTCGAAAGGTCCAAACTGGTTGGCTTCGACATGAATGGAAAACCTCCATAGAAGCATCGAATCTTCAAGAACTGATATGGATCTACTGTCCTGGTCATGCCGGGGTACATGGCAATGAAAGAGCTGACAGACTAGCTTCAAGAGCACCCATAAAAGGTGCATTGGCCATGGATAAGGAAGAAATACTGAGGGCAATTCATGTTCATCTATTAGAGAATGACACTGCAATCGATGAATCATCAAGGCTAAAACTGCTGGAATTTGGGATCAAACGTAAGACCAACAGGGATGGACATAAGACCAGCAGGGATGGACGTATTACAGGACGCATCTGCCGTGTATACAACCAGTGCGCAACAGGAACAATTAGCCTTCATACCCTTCGACATTTGCTGAGGGAGACTGAGCACCTATGGGTGTGCCCGGAGTGCATTAACGTCGATTCCAATTAACATTAACATTAACTTTAACCACAGACAAAACGCATCACCTGCATGAGAACATAGCTGACATCAAAGGAGCAAGAATAAAGAGTGGGATGTCGTGGATGGCGCAGGCAGAGGCAACTATTAGACAGGTGACCACAGTTGAAAATATATTCAAGGGAGAAGAGTGGAGTAAGCCCGGTGTGAATTGGACGAACTGCCAGCAACTCATCATCAGCCTTGGTAGAGAGTGTAGAACTTGAGGCAATGGGACAGCAGAACTGGAAATTAATCAACTGATACATGATCATGCTGAGGATGACGATGCCATCGTGTACACTGGCGGGTCTGTAATTCGTGACGAGAAATCGGGGTGAGGCTTCTCTGCTAGAGTAAAGGGCAGAATCGTTGCTGAACATAGCGGGGAGTACATGATACCAACATAACGCATGAGAATGGAGGTAGTGGCAGCTACTGCAGCTTTAAGGTGGCTGTCTGAAACTTCATTAACAATGGCAGTTATTGTATCATACTCACCATCCATGCTTCGGAAGGTACAAAGTGGATGGCTCCTGCATGATTGGAAAACCTCAATAGAAGCCTCGATTCTTCAGAAACTGGTGTGGATCTACTGTCCTGGTCATGCAGGGGTACGCGGCAATGAAAGAGCTGGCAGACTAGATTCAAGAGCACCTATAGAAGGTGCATTGAATATGAATATACTGAGGACAATTAATGATTGCTATTAGAGAATGACACTGCAATCGATGAATCATCAAGGCTAAGACTGCTGGAATTTGGCATCAAACGTAAGACCAGTAGGGATGGACGTATGAGAGGATGCATCCAACAAGTATACAACCAACAAGAACAATTAGCATTCATACACTTCGACATTTGCTGAGAGAGTCTGAACAGCTATGGATTTGCACGGTGTGCAATGACGTCGATTCTGATCAACAATAAAAATAATAAGAAGGCAGAAGAATTTCACTATATTATTCTCACAGACTTTTATCGCATGGATGTTTTAGTTGTAAATGGTTGGTTCTTGACACAGTGCTCACCCTTCTAGTTCAGTACGTGGAGCTATAGGTCTGGTCCGTTTCCTGTGATGTCTCCGGCATAGGAAGCATTGGAAATAGCCAGTGTTACAATTTCCGGTATAACTACTGGAATACTGCAGTGTTCAGCTTTTTATTTTGCTTTTGTCCTTCGAAGAGGGCAGGCGACATACACCGTTGTAACATGGCGACGAATATATATATATATAATCATGAGTACTCATTATAATCATCCCATATAGAGGCAATAATCTATTTTATTCGGATTTCACAGATCTCTTAGCAAGCAAACCGCCAAGAACTGAGGAAATGTTTAACAATTTAGTTTCATAATACAAGAGTCACTCAATACCTTTTCTAGGTTATTTTTCTTTAAACTTTAAAATTCAGTTAAAACTAAAGACAGAACGCTGAGCTTAAAAAAAAAACAAATTATCACAGGCTTCACTTAAACGTGGACGAGTTTTTATTCATGCATCAATTTAGAGCTAAGCCATACCAGCTTTCGTGTCATCTTGGGACATTGTCAGTTTTTAGTGATTTTAGCTTTTGTCATGATGATCAACAAAACACAGAGACAATCATTTGATTATTTATTGTCATTCGGTTTTGTTTTATTTTGTTTTGTTTTAAGGACTATTTTCATTGTACACGGACAACTCCATCGATGCTCCGATCTCCTCCATTAGAACACATAAGGAGGATCTCAGCACAGTGCACGAACTCCGCAGCAACGCCGAGAATCCGAATGTGTGTATATAAGAATCACACATTCTATAAATATTTTTGTGGTTGGTAGGTTTCTAAATTTTAAATTTTGCCAGGGCAGCGGCTTTATGGCCTACGCTTTACGATTTTCAACTGACGGTGGGTCTTTTAACCTGCGCAACTTGCACACGGGACCTCCTATTTTTTCACCCATATCCGAAAAGGCTAGACATCCGATCTCACTACCCATAAAACGGGGGGAAGAGAGCATGATATCATTAGGACCACTGGTTCAGAAAGAAAAAAATTCCATAAATTCTATCCCCCCTACTGGGAATCGAATCCGGTACCCCTAAAAATCGAGACGGACGCCATAACTATTTGTCACTCCGACCCCCTATTTTATTTGCATACCTATCAGAAGCAGTCTTCGCGTATAGTCAACTTTATGTAGCGCTCACGCGAAGAAGGAACCAAGTGAATCTTAAAGTATATTTTCAGGACACAAGCTATCAAGGCAAAAATTGTAACGATAACCGCACTGATACGGACGTCTCTATTAAGATGGAGACATTTCGCGTCTTGGGGTGTTGGTATGTAATAAAAACAGCAACAATCAGAACGGCCAACGTCAATATCAAACGACGATCATAGTCCTCATAGACGCGCGTATCATTTCAAATAATATTTCTTTAGTGCACGCATACATTGAGACCTCGTTTGCTTTATAACGATACATCATGAGTCAAGTATAATCATATTCATAACGTACAGTCCGTTTCCACACACGTCATCAATATTATAAAATCCAGACGGCTTTTACCTATTTATGAGCTTTGTTCAAGACACTTCTGCATTATCCATAAATCAATGCAATTCTCCTATAACTGTATATGATTCGTCGTGTCAGCCCATTGGGACATGCTCCATTAATCCAAGTACAGGAGATTATAAATCCATTCAAACACAATCCTACACTCTAGACACAACTATCTTCTAAACACTTGATAAACACACTACTAATACAAACATGCTCACGTCATATGTGCGGATACCATACAATTCAAACTCCGTCATGTCTTTTTGTGCAGCATATGATCTCAAAAGAAATAGATCAATATGGTGCGCAAAAAGACTCAACAGCTTAAAAAAAAAAACCTGAAATGTTTTTTTCAACAAAGGGAACAGCAAGCCCACAATGCACTCATCCAAATTATATCCAGGCATGTTACCTTTACCAACTACCAAACGACTACTTCCAACTTACCTATAAATATAGAAGAGGTGTTAAGAATAGACAGACCTAGGGAACTGCAAAATATAGTCAAACAATATTTAACACGAACAAATGTTAATATATAGTGGCTGGGAAGGTGAAGGTCTGATGCTGTTCTTACAATGCATATGACTTTAAACAGATGAAAGTCAATTAAATATCTGTTAAAGTCAGTTATATAACTGGAACCACCAGGCCTTTACACTCCTCCACTTTAATATTATTCTTGTTCAGAGTTTCTTCTTGATTTTGTTTGTTTGTTTTGTTTTTTTATTTATTTATTTAACGTACAAGGGGATTGACATAAGTCTTGGGCCTGACCATGAAGGACATGTCACAGAGAGCTGAAATGTTGTATAGAGTTTATTCCTTTTCAATATAGCCACCGTCTGAATTGACACACTTTTGCTATCTCTGCTTGACCTTGAAAAGACCTTGGGAGTAGAACACCCTATTTTTCAAACTAAACCAGTCATCACGTAAGAGTATAACCTTCTTCATCGCTGTCAAAATGATTTCCTTTTAGCTGTTTTTTTTAAGATTTGGGAATAGAAAAAATTCTGATGGAGCCCAATCTGGAGAATATGGTGAGTGTGGAAGAATTTCAATATTCAAATCGTTGGCTGCTAGCTGCACAAGCCGTGCTTTGTGAGAGGGCGCGTTGTCTTGAAGCGAAGGAAGATTTTGAGTGCGCGTTATCCCTCGTTTCCTGGTTACAACCTTTCTTAGTTTTGTGAGAAGATCTGCATAGTACTGTCCATTAACTGTGTTGCTACGAGGCAGATAATCTTTCAAAAAGACACCTTTACCGTCCCAAAAAACAGTCAGCATCACTTTTCCTGCAGATTTCTGCGCCCTCGGCTTGACAGGTGTTGGGGAGCCCGGGGTTTACCATTGCATGCTGGCAATTTTGGATTCGGGGTCATAATGGTGTACCCAAGTCTCATCTACTGTCACCATGGTCTCCAACAAAATTTTTGACTGACACTTTTTGAGCAACTGTTGACAGCAATTTACCCTCGTTTGCTTCTGTTTACGTGTCAACAGTCGCGGAACCCAGTGTGCACACACTTTTCTCATGTTCAGTCTGTTGTGTAAAATTCTATAAACTGTTCTTTCATTTAGTTTTACTCTACTAGCTATCTCCACAATTGTCATTTTTCGATCCTGGTCAATGATTGTCTTCACTCTTGTTGCATTTTCATCGTTGCACTCTGAGGCTGGTCTACCAGATCTTGGCAGATCAGCAACATTTGAGCGGCCGCACTTAAACTGTTGACACCAGTTTTTTACGGAAGTATATGAAGGACAAGAATCACGAAACACTGGTTCCATCTCCCTGTGTATTTCTGTAGGTGTTTTTCTCTGAAACATCAGAAATTTTATCACAGCTCTGGCCTTCTTCTTTTCCATTGTTTTGTCAAATCTTTGGAGCAGCAGATCCGGTCAATAGGGTACATTGCGCCGTGCACCGTTGCGGGAAAACCCATTGAAGAAACAAACGCGTACTTTACACATTCAGTGCAAATATGATGAGCTTTAAATGTGCCAAGTTTCATCTTCCTCCTGTGACTCCTTCATGGTCAGGCCCAAGACTTATGTCAATCCCCTTGTATAAGCACAATTGTGATTGTCCCTATTTACAATGATTTGACAAATGTGATGCCACTTTCTCATATCGGCAGTTGTTCATATTATTTGGAATTGAAAACAATATATATCCTAATTATAACCCATCAGAGGTTGAACGGTATATTTTTCTTCATTAATTAAAAAAAAAAAACTTAAGTTAATATTATATAGTCATATCATTAAAACAATATAGTCACTCCGATCGGAAATATCATTACCATGAAAAGTTCCTTCTTAATATTTCACACTGTCCTATGTAACATTGACTGATTACGAAGTCAAAAACAAGTAAAATCTTAAAGTCAGTGTTCGTTCCAATGTCCACAAGCGAAGCCTCCACTTGCAAAGGTAGCTCTGTAGCACATTGTTTTGCATAACGAAATAGCCAGTCCTATGAAAATCTGATTATATATAATCTCTTAATATTTTCTTGACATTACTTGAAACCTGCGATGTAATCATTAGATTTAGGAATTCCTCCATAAAAAACGTGTAAAAAATGAAGCCAATGGTTGTCATCACCTCATTCTCCTAATAGTTTTGGACCATATCAGAACTGAACTTTCAAACTACAGTGGCAAGTCCAAAGATGACCCGTAAAAGTAGAAGTACAAAAGAAAGTTAATGAAGAGGTAATAAAAACGCTTGTCTATTTTTTTGAGCGCTAAGAAGACTGTAAGAATGGTCAAAACAGATGCACAGGCTGAAGGAGACGGCAAACAGCATTTAAGATATCGTCAAATAACACAGCAATGGAGAAAGTCAGCACAGCGAAACCTGGGCCCCTTACGCTGTAAATAATTAACGAAAATAAATTCTTCGTTTAAAAGACAGAATAAAATGAAGGAAGAATAGAAAGAAAGACGGAAACAAAGAAAACAGAAAGAAAAAACAGAAAGAAAAAGACAGAAAACAAGAAAGAAAGAAAGAAGGCGGACACCAGACAACGGATGGGTAAAACACGTAATAGACGACTCCTGGACCTGAACTAGGGACCATCCCAATGCCGACATCGCCTCGCTGCGAGAGTGAACCGTGACAAACGACCAGATAAACACCCTTAAAAAAGTTCATCACCAGGGATCGTCACTCACTCGACACTCCACGCAACTATGGAAGACAGGACCCGGAAAGATGCAGACTTATATTGACTTCATCATCCCCGTAACCCTACCTATGCACAGGTTTAGGCCAGATAACACACAAGACAGAGGCCAAAATACTTCGATCGTAGAATAATGCTTATAAGTTAGGTTTTTAAAAAAATGCATTGAAAAAGAATTACGAATAAATAACATGGCAGAAAGTCAAAAGCAAAAATGACAGAGAATACTAGCAAATGTTGAACGAAATGATCATATACACAAGTCGGAACATAAAGACGACATTCCTCTCTCTAAACAAATATTCACAAAATACGTACCTGACAAAGACAATGCACATGAGAGTAGCTCCAAGTACCAGAAGTTGCTGGGCCAAGGCCGACTGCGATCTTTGCATGACCCGGTGGAGATCATTCTGGGAATTTAATTATGATGTACTGATGTAACCGTAATGATAACTAAGAATGCTGATAAATGATTTGATCATAAATGTGTTGAAGCTAAAATGTAATTCTCTCATTTCTCCGCCAACTCAGTGGAAAAACGAGATCTTGTGAACTTACGTATATATTTCAAGTGACATCAGCCACATATTTCTACGGGTTGTATCATCATTTTCATTTATATCTCATGAATTTCAGTTGCCCCGTTTAAGTTCCCGGGGGGGGGGGGGGTCTTTGAAGAGACACAGACAGAATAGGACTACTGTACCCTCAGGCATGTCGTACAAGGTAACTCATTGGATGCCCTGAGGGCTGGCAACCTCATCACATAAATCAAATTGCCACAGACGCCATCACTACAAGAACATCTGCTTGGTACAGGCTTCGTGCAAGGGGTTCAGCTGCAGTTATAGCCCTATCCTCGGTAAGGACTGCAAAGGAAAATGACGGTAATGATGTGCTATTCTAGCTTTCTTTCCCTTCCGTTATCGTTAACTTGTCCCTGACAAAGGCTCTGCGGCCGTAACGTAGGCAGTTTTCGCAGTTGTTTGTTCTAGTATAACGCATTTTCTATTTTTGTTTACCCCACCATAAGTCAGTGTCGTCATGGACAATTAACAAACAAGTACGAAATACATAAGAGGGCCATAGAGATGTGGTTTTACAGACGAATGTTAAAGATACTACTATGGATAGCTAAAAGAGTTATGAATATATCCTGAAAGAGGCTAATCCGCAGAGGAAACCTGCGTTAGAAAGAAGCAATCCAGTTTCTTTGGGCTTGTTGTGACAACAAGAAAGCTGGAATATATCGTGACAACGAGAAAGGTTGAAGGAAAAAGAAATAGAGGGCGACAAAGAGAGAAGAAAGCTGGCATATATCGTGACAACGAGAAAGGTTGAAGGAGAAAGCTGGAATATATCGTGACAACGAGAAAGGTTGAAGGAGAAAGCTGGAATATATCGTGACGACGAGAAAGGTTGAAGGAAAAAGCTGGAATATATCGTGACGACGAGAAAGGTTGAAGGAAAAAGCTGGAATATATCGTGACAACGAGAAAGGTTGAAGGAGAAAGCTGGAATATATCGTGACGACGAGAAAGGTTGAAGGAAAAAGCTGGAATATATCGTGACAACGAGAAAGGTTGAAGGAAAAAGCTGGAATATATCGTGACAACGAGAAAGGTTGAAGGAGAAAGCTGGAATATATTGTGACGACGAGAAAGGTTGAAGGAAAAAGAAATAGAGGGCGACAAAGAGAGAAGAAAGTGGACGGCTTGAGATGATAGTGTGAAAATAAGTCAACAACAGAATTGATAAGCAGTACTGGAGACCGGAAGTTGTGGAGACACATGATCGCCTAAGCTGCCAGGCACGGTACTTAAATAAGAACACGACGAAGTAGACGACAAAGAAGAAGACGAAGTAGTATAAGAAGATTGGTGAGATTTAACAAAAGTAAATGGCAGACGATGGGTTGTATTCTTTGACAACTTTACTTTTCTGTTCGTTTTAATTTTTCACGTCAGTCGTAAATCCGACATCTTTTTCTTTCATACGAAATGATTTGTCATCGTATAATCTCATATGGTAAATGACGTGAAGATATATCATCATCAATTTCATTTGCGCTTCTTACGCAGCATGCCACCACTGCAATTGGTTCCCTTTCAGGAAGCCTGCATTTTCTTAATCTTCTTCTTCGTTCGCCCCCAGACTTCGACATTAATGACTCTAATAAAGGTACTAGTCAGCTCAATGTTCCTGACATCTAGTTCGACCTCAGACTTCCACATTAATGACTCTAATAAAGGTACTAGTCAGCTCAATGTTCCTGACATCTAGTTCGACCTCAGACTTCCACATTAATGACTCTAATAAAGGTACTAGTCAGCTCAATGTTCCTGACATCTAGTTCGCCCTCAGACTTCCACATTAATGACTCTAATAAAGGTAGTAATCAGCTCAAGGTTCCTGACATCTCCAAACAGTTTTTCGTTGAGAGAAGTGGCTTGTTGCCATAATTATGCCACTCCCTTCACTGCTGTAAGTTGGGCAGGATTGGCGCAGATGTTCGGCTGTCATGGCGGCACTGGAGCAGAGATCTGTTGAATCTGTAATTGTGATATAGAGGGTACCTCAACCTATTTGTGACTAGTGCTCTTTTAGTGGTGGTTTCTATGGGAATTAGTTTTACAGGATGAGGTTGCTAGCCACGTACACAACCTCATATTAGTGGCCCTGTACGACGATGCCTGAGGGTGTAGTATTTCTATTCTACCACCGTCTCTTTAGAGATGCCCCGAAATACACGGGGCTATACTGAAAATAGAAACACAATGGTTAATGAGGTGAGAAAGACACAACACAATGGTTAATGAGGTGAGAAAGACACAACACAATGGTTAATGAGGTGAGAAAGACACAACACAATGGTTAATGAGGTGAGAAAGACACAACACAATGGTTAATGAGGTGAGAAAGACACAACACAATGCAATGAAAGATATGCGTATACATGATTTTTAGAAGAAAAAAAATAAGCATTAGTGAATGAAGTGTACAAAATTCGTTAAATTATTACGCCGTAGCACCCCTGTGTAGCACGAACATTCAGCAAATTAATAGCATGGCTTAAGATCATGTATCGTATGTGTATCTTCTTCGTACACTTCCATACGTCGACTTGAATGTTTTTAAAGAAAGCAGTAGTCGGTTTGAGGCTATTTGTATGTCCGTAGAGCTTTTCCACGAAACGTACTGGTGACGGCCATATGCGCTTTCTCTGTTCCTCATATGTTGGGCATATTTGAAGCAGGCGTTCAGCAGTTATTTTATCAGTGCCACAGTTACACAGATCGGTAGTTCCTATCTTTAGCTTGTTGAATAGATGGTATCTCAATCTGTTGTGGCTCGGGCGGAGTCTGTAGATTACTACTTGTTCTCTTCTGTTGAGCTGGTAGTATGCATCCTTCTGTGTGTGAACTGGATGCTCTACATCCCATTTGTATCTGCATCTGATAAAACTCTTTTCCTCCTTGAAAGTTATGCTTGCATCAGGCTGAGGTAGCTTTCCATTTTACTTTGCCAGTCTGTCAGCCTCTTTATTGCCGGTGACATTAAAATGAGATGGGATTCATTTGATCACAACTCTTTTGAATCGTTGACATAGTTTGCGGAGCATTACTCATAGGGCATCCAGGTCTGCATTATTTTGGCTGTTCAACGCTGCAATTACTGACAGTGCATCTGTGAAGAAAGCAACTTGTCTCTTTGTGCTTTCCCCTGTCATTATAACCTCTGCTGCAGTTTTCAAGGCCTCTGCCTCTGCTCACTTGAGAATTGTCTTGTTGCCACTGACAGCGTATGTATATTTAGCGTATAATGTACACATAAATAAACTAGTGCTCCCGTGTAGTTTTCGAGAATTGTCCTGTTGCCACTGACAGCGTATGTATCGTCTGCGTTTAATGTACACATAAGTAAACTAATGCCCCCGTGTAGTTTTCGAGAATTGTCCTGTTGCCACTGACAGCGTATGTATCGTCTGCGTATAAGGTACACATAAGTAAACTAGCATCCCCGTGTAGTTTTCGAGGATCTCTGAAGAAGCAAAGACAAAACAGGATAACTACACCCTCAGTCACGTGATCGTACAAGTCGACTAATACGGGGCTGTGAACGGGGACTGGCAGTCTCATCGTGTAAAACCAGTTACCACAGAAACCCCCGCTACAGCAGCATTTGGTTGTTTGGCGCTGACTTCCTGCAAGAGAACCAGATGCAGTGGTCGCTACTTGCTCCGTCATCATCATCTCCAGAACGTTGTCTCCATTACAGCTGCTCTGAACGCATCACGATTCTGGGCAAGTCGACCTGCATCATCCAAGTTCAAGTTCAGACTCTCTGTGATGTCCTGGATCCACCGTCGTCTGGGTCGTCCCCTTCCCCTTTTTCCAGGGACCATGCCTTCCTTTACTAATTTTTCCAGACTATTATGTCTTTTTATATGACCGAAAAATTTCAGCTTCCTTATTTCGATGGTATCTAAGAGCCAATTTTCCTCTACATTTAGTGAGTGCAGTACTTCTCTATTGGTCTTTTTTTCTATCCAGGGTATTCTCAACATCCTTCTGTAGCATTTCATTTCGAATGATGTAATCTTTTTTGCAACTGTTTTATTGAGTGTCCAAGTCTCACAGCCGTATGTTGCTACTAGGAATATACATGCTCTGATCAGTCGTAACTTTGTTTCTTTACTTGTGCCTTGCCATAGGTTTTTCTTCTGTATTAGTTTATGTGAGGCAATTGCAAGTCTTCTTTTAATTTCTACTGCACAGTAGGGAGCGGAAAATAAAATGATGGTGATGATGATAAAGTCAATTAGCAGGAAACTGTCTTTACAAACATATTATTAGAACAACAGTAACATGTAAATACCCACAAACATGTCCTGCATGGCGATCTTTGCCAGCCAACAATTGAGAAACACTGGAATGAACATATGGCGAAGCGGTCTAATCAGCTGAAAGAGATACAGTAATATGTATTAATACTAGTGTAAAAGCCCGTCATAAGACGGAAATTAAAGTCAAAAGCACCAATACCTAACGGCAATTTTATTTATTCAAAAGTATTAAGAAAAACCACTGTGCATCACCACAGTACACGAACTACATAGCAGCAGCGAGGATCCCAATGTGTGTATACGGATCACACATTCTATAAATATATTTTTTTGTGCACACCGTCATTTGCACATTCTTCTTTGGTAAGTGTTAGCATTTTCTGGAGAATATATATATAAGGCATACATGCCACACTTAAAGGTTTACCCATAATCTGTACGGGGTGTTTGCGTTTTCAGATGTGTACGGGCCGTACACGGGTCTGTACGGGTTTTTTCGCCTAATTATTAACCCTTTCAGCACCATTATGACGTACGCCATACGGCATAAATCTTGACAATTTTTGTCGCTGTGCCGTACCGAGTACGTCACGGAAGTAGTGCGATACCTCGTTCCCATACACCTATAAAACGTACGTCCTATTTTAAAAGCACCAGAACTCTTCTGTTTACAATCGTATCGGCAATTGCTGGGCATAATCGGATTCGGCATTGAAAAATCTGGCCACTAAGCTTGAAACGAACAAAATATTTTACTGCTAGCGAATACGGTAGAACTGATAATGGTTGGTTGTTCGTCCATCACGGGTGATGAAGACCACTCTGTTCATCCAATTATTTAAGAATATGTCTGATAATAGTGATTTTACAAAAGCGAAAGTTACAAACATGGACGCTGCCGTACCGCCGAATCATAAACATTTTGTGGAAAAAGAGCACGAAAATTCTTGTTTGAGTTGAATTTATTCAACTTGAATGATTCTGACAACTCTTTTTACTGAGATTCTGGTAATCTTTACCTTTATTGCCATCGAGTATGTTTAATATGTGTATTTTCGTACCATTTAGAGTTAAGGTTGAGGTTAGGTTTACGGTAGAAAGTGCGTAAGAAATGTAAATTTGAATAATAATACAAAACAAATTATGGGTAGGCCTAATATCGGAATGACGGTCGCCGAATGCTCTGCATGTATTTTCGTACCATTTAGAGTTAGGATTAGGGTTACAGTTGGGGTTAGGGTTAACCCGAAATCTAAATGGTACGAAAATACACGCGGAGCATTCGGCGACCGTCATTCCGATATGACCAAATTATGAAACTGAAAAAAAAAAACCACAAAAGCAAGGCAAATTTGCATCTTAACCAGGTCAGAGAAAAGTTTATTTGGAGTTACTTCTCTTCTTAGTTTTAATTTCGTTTCTTTAAAAAACAATGTGATTTTGCCTTGGGTGATCATCATTACGGTCATCCAATGATTTATATTTATTAAATAATTAATTACTATCAATGTTTGATTGACACTAAAATTCGTATGGGTATAACGGCTATTCCAATTTTTGAAGTTCGGTAGAGAATATATAATATTGCGCCAGTTTATATTTTCATTGCTAGCTTTAAAAAAAAATATATATATATATTTGATTTAAGATTCCTAAACCTAACCCATAACGCTTATTACTGGTCTCTTTAGATCTATACTTTTATAAGGCACTATAGAACACACACCAAACTGTTCTTCATTTCCACCATAAATTGTATTAATTTTTTTTGCAGAAATAGACTAAATGATGATACAGTCACAGCTTTTCTACAATACCGGTACAAAATAAATTCTAACTCTTGTTGTTTAGGTTTTAAAGCAAGTGAAGACATGCTTAAAAAGGCAAAGGGCGCATGTCACTATGATGGTGCAGAACCATCTAATTGAATATATTTGTACATTAATTAACTCTATTGTTACGTTTTTCAGTCTGTACAGGTTTTGCGGGTCTCTGTACAGGGTTTTTGGATTTGTTGTACAGGTTTTTCATGTCTGAGGTGTGGCATGTATGATATAAGGGAAACAATACAATTAATGCCTAACTTTCAACTAAAGTTGCATCCCTTAGCGTTACGCACCGACAGACAAAGCTGGGATTTTATATATAGGATATTTTGAGAAATCTCAAGAAAAAAAAGAATTTCTGCACACTCAGACATTCGACGAGGCGACTAATATGAAGTTGTGCATGTGGCCCTGGCAACTGCATCATGTACAATAAACTGTCACATAAACAAACGCTGCACGAGCATGTGACTGCTTGGTGTGGGCTTCCTGCATGGGGACCAGGTGAAGTGGTGGCTCCATGCTCCGAAAGGAGCTCAAAAAAAAATTGTTGATGATGATTATGAGAAATCTGCTCATTCTTGGCACACGAGAACAGAACAACATTCTGGTGACCTTTGAACTAGAGTAGGGGTTGCCAGTATAATATAATTTATCAGACCTAATGGTCTTTTATATTTGGACATGCGCCCTAATATAACCGACTAAGGTTGAACGGGACGCGCCTCGCCAAAACGAGGCAAAATTTTATATAAAAAAAGGGGTTACCAGCCCAGGTGTTGGGAAATTCTTCTTCTTCCTTGTTCGCCTTCAGACTTCTACATTAATGACTCTAATAAAAACAGTTGTCAGCTCAAGGTTACTAACATCTCCAAACAGTTTTTTCGTGGACAGAAGTTAGGTGTTGCCATGTGCTACTCCGTTCACTGCTGTACATTTGGCAGGACTGCAGCAGGTGTTCGGCTGTCATGGGGCTAGTGCCACAGGTGCAGAGATCTGTTAGACCAATCCTGTACTTGTGGTATAGATGGTACCTCAGTCTGTTGTGTCCAGTACATAAGCGGAAAATGATGACCTGGTCTCGCCTAGATAGCTGATGACAGGCATCATTTTTTTATTTGGCCTATGTGCTCTCTTTACCATTTGGACTTGAATATGGCTTTTATATTTGTTTGTGCCATTTCTTAACTTGTCCCTAAATCATTTTGTTGTAGCGTTCCTCCTTCCTTAGCACGTTTGTCTCCCTCCTTATTGTCTGGTATTTTGCAATGAGCTGGTATCCGCTAAGTCTGTGCACTTATTAAAGCATTTAGCCAGACTTTCAAGTGAGCTTATCAGATTGGAAGTATTTGATCTTTATCTCTCTTTCCTTCAATCTTACCAAGCCCAGCTCCCGACCTTCATGTGTGGCTCAATTTGAGCCCGGCGGAACTGTTTCCACTGATGGGAGAAGGGGCGAAGGCGAGTCACTGGCGCCTTAAAACCAGTTGCTTCGGGCAGATAGGGCTCGTGATCCTTGGTTGGTAGCCTGTCAAAGAGAAGGTAAAACTCTTAATTCAAACCAGCGCTGCCTAGCGGGAATATCCATTTATGGGAAAGGCTTCGGGAGTAAACCCTGAAGATAAATCCGGATACGGACTCCTTAAGGCAGTCTAATGTTGATTCGACATTATTCTGGCAACTCCTGCGACGTGACTGGTACCAAACTGTATCGGCTAATGCCGTTCTTTTGGATCTACCGGCAGCGTGGAGAGGAGGAACATGCTGCATGGGCAACAGCTTGATTTCAATATAACTGTGCCCAAGCTCGCGCCCTGGAGAGGACACTCCAGCTTCACCCTATAGGTGTCGGCAAAACACGGAAGGTAGCAGTTACCTGTTGTTACCATATATTCCAGTTTTCCTCTTCTCATGACATGCCCAAAAAAGTGGATTACTTCTTTCTAACTTGTGAAATCAACCGTGTGTTACCGGGGCCCGCAAGGGGAGCAAAGAATAGTAACATTGTACCCTACCAGGCATGTCGTAAAAGTCGACTAAGGAGGGTTGGGCATGGGGCTGGTTACCCCATCCCGTAAAAAACTTGTTACCACAAAAACTTCAACAAACATGGACAAGTCAAATAAAGAATATAAATCAACTCAGCCGCCAAGACAGAAGAAGGTCCTCTGGAAAGGCGGCGCATGAAGCAGCCTAGAGAAAGCCGAAAGGAGTCTGGGTTGCCGACTAACCTTTTTTCGTCTTGGAAAATCTCCAGGATTGGCACCTGGAATGTTCGCACTCTGTGTGAACAAGGGAAAACTGCACAGGTAGCAGCAGAAATGAAAATTACAGGATTGATATCCTGGGTCTCTGCGAGACACGGTGGAAAGGCATAGAGAAGAGGAGATTGATCACTGGAGAAATGGTGTTGTCCTCAGGACATGAGGAGGAAAGAGCCCACCACAGTGAAGGGGTGGCTCTAATGCTGTCCAAGGTAGCACAGAAGGCACTTATAGAATGGGAAGCAATGGTACCCCGAATTATAACAGCAAGGTTTAAATCAGCCAAAAAGAAAGTAAATATAAACATCATTCAGTGTTATGCACCAACAAATGATAAAGAAGAATCTGTGAAAGAAGACTTTTACACCAAACTACAAAGTGTCTTGGACAACAAGAAAAGAAAGGACATCACAATTTTGATGGGGGACCTAAACGCGAAAATAGGAACAGACAACACTGACTTTGAAGAAATCATGGGAAAGCATGGATTAGGTATGATGAACGAGAATGGGGAACTATTAGCAAACTTCTGTGCT
This sequence comes from Oreohelix idahoensis, assembly GCA_024509875.1. NCBI lineage: Eukaryota > Metazoa > Mollusca > Gastropoda > Stylommatophora > Oreohelicidae > Oreohelix > Oreohelix idahoensis. Next base: position 145,169 of record JAMPIV010002116.1, on the reverse strand, counting down.
TCAAATCAACTAGCTATAGGAGGAAGCATATTTCCACATAAAAGAATACATAAAGCAACATGGATATCACCAGACCACAGAATTGAGAATCAGATTGATCACATATGCATAAGCAAGAAGTTAAGATCATCATTGCATGATGTGAAAGTATGTAGAGGAGCGGATGTTGTATCAGACCACCATCTTCTGTTGGCTAAATCAAAATTAAAACTCAAGAAATTTACAACAGCATATAGCTATAGACAGTAGTATAATGTGGGATATCTAAGAAATTAGGAAATAAGAGAACAATTTTCAATCACAGTATCCAACAAATACCAAGTACTCGAACAGCTGGAAGATGAAACAGATACGGAAGACCACTGGCAACAAGTAAAAAATATATGGAACGAGACATGTGAAGAAGTACTGAGAAAAAGAGAACATGACATGCAGAGTTCTTCATGAAGGACAGCTTACAGGACCGTTTAGGATTAGAACGGGAGTGAGACAGGGATGCCTCTTGTCTCCATTTCTTTTCTTAATAGCAATAGATTGGGTTATGAAAACATTGACCTCACACAAAGAAATGGAATCCAGTGGAATCTGACTAAACAGCTTGATGATCTGGATTTTGCAGATGACTTGGCTATTCTGTCCCATAACCATAATCAGATGCAAGAGAAAATGAAAAGTCTCGATGAGAGGTTACAACAAGTGGGCCTGAAAATACACAGGGAAAAGACAAAGATTATGAGAATAAATTCCAGAAATGATAACAAGGTTGAACTTGAAGAAACACCACTAAAAGATGTAGAATCGTACACATATCTTCGAAGTAATATAGACAAAGTTGGAGGGACAGACAGTGATATCAAAATAAGAATACAAATAGCAAGAGGAGCTTTCAATTCATTGGGAAACATATGGAGAACAAGAGAAATCAAGTTCAACACGAAAATAAGAATCTTCAACTCAAATGTGAAGTCAGTCCTATTGTATGGCTCTGAGACATGGAGAATAACAAAAACAACAACCAAAAAGCTACAGACTTTTATAAACGGGTGCTTGCGTAGAATAGAAGGACTGAAATGGTATGACAAAGTCACAAATGTGGAATTGATGACAAGAACCAGACAAGTGTCAGTGGAACAAGAGTTGAGAAGAAGACGCTGGCGATGGACAGGACACACATTGAGGAAACATGTTGATAGCATTACAAGGCATTCCTTGTTCTGTAATCCACAGGGAAATAGAAGCAGAGGTAGACCAAAAAACACACGGAGAAGAGAACTGGAAACAGAGGTGAAAATGTTGAGGAAAACATGGAAAGAACTTGAGCGGATGGCACAGGACAGGAATACTTGGCATGTGTTTGTTGAAGGCCTATGCTCCTTGGGGAGCTAAAGGGTATTGAAGGGAACTTGTGAAATAAGTTTCCTTTTGTAGTGAAATTGACAGAGATACAACGGTAAAATACCTCCAAAGATAACATTTAAGGATAAAAACATAATGCGTAGGCTGCGAATAGTACATGATCGCCTAGACCGCGGGTCATCACCCTCCATAAAAATTGACTTGCTAGACAGGAGGGGAACGGAGGATGAAAAAGGAAAAATATGACTGGAAAGATTGCGTGAGACTAGAAAGGCTAAGGAGACGCAATTGGGGGGACGGGGGGGGGGGGGACGGAGAAAAGTCACGTTTCCCAAGTTGACATAAAAAGTAAGCAACTCGACAGAAGGGACCATAGATATGTTACGCCACAGTCATTTATTGGACGCTTTTGCGCGATACCAAGGCCTTGATTTGAATTCAGCGGCTAAACGCAGATGTTAGGAATATTACAAAAATTAAAAAGTACTTTTTTCTTAATATTAATGTTAGGAATATAAAAATTAGCTGGCCGGATGGCCTATTCTGAGCAGTGAACTAATATGTTCTTAATTTTACAGACGGATAGATAATATTGAAGATAATGACAAAAGACAGTGTTGTTCACATCATCGACAGACTGTATTGAATCTAAAAGTGTCGCTAATTGCACAAAAAAACACGACCTTGGGACGCAGGTGTTCAAATTTACTTAGTATGGAGGAGAGGATTTTTGGGTGGTAGCTGTGTCTAAATATAACTTTTAACGACAAAATTTTGGAGGGGAGAGAAAGGTTGGTTCAAAATCAAGTACATTTTGTAGAAACACAAGTAGAGACGGACAGACTAACAGATAAACATCCATACTTGACTGAAGCATGACTGAAATGACTTTAGTGTAGGAAATTTGAAATTCAAATAAACCTAGGCAGTGATTGGCCACAGACAAGCATATTGTCGGCGCTTAGACGCGGATTTGGGGTCATTTCTCAATAGTTGTTCAGTGATAGACACAGATTTTAAAGTGTGGTGATTTCCATATGAAAGAAAGTGTAAGAAGTTTAGGGACGCCATACTATAGCCGGCAGCTCAGCTGAGTTTTGCTAGCAATTCTGTGTTATTTATTCATAATCTGGTAAGATTGAAATTATTTCCTTATATATATTGAATATTGTTTCATGTTCGAGTGATTTGATACTGCCATATCGAAATCTAGCCTTACAAACAAGTAGGGATTTGCTCTAGACCCCCCGCCCTAGTCAGGGTCTAGGGACCAACTATGTACATAAACTCCAGCAAGGAGTTAGGCAAGACAGATCAAGTGTTGAGAATAATGAAACATATTACCTATCCTCTTTTAGGGCAGAAAACTAATAAATATTTTTCAGAATCTATAGTCTGGGAGGATCTATCTGATGTAAAACCCACCATGGTAAATGTGCTGTTTGGTCAGAGAGATCTGACCTGTCTGTATGATGTGGTTGTTGTGTCAGTGTTGTGTCCAGACGTGGGTAGAGAATAGATTTTGACACATGGCCCATACTTTGATTGCAGAGCTGTGAGTTTCTGTTGTCAACCAAGCAGTGTCTATTCAGTTGGTGACTTACTCGAGTGTATCTGTGCAGTACTTGTGACAGAGACCACCATTATTGCCCGCCAGCACGGAGAGGTGGGACCACCAGATTTCAGCACCAGAGCTACAACTACAAGATGAGTGAGCCTCTGGTCTGCTGGACATTCACCAACACCGTTTAGTTACTAATACCCCCATAAAAATTCCCACCATTTTCTGGACACTGTGTAGTCAATATAGACAGGTGTGATGAGGCCACCCCAACAGCACAAACATTAACTATCCTCCCAAGTAGATGACTACTAGAACATTTTAATAAAACTAACTAGTATAGTACATATATATGTACACTATTGCATTTATGATATAATATTCCATGCATTTCTTTTCATAATCTCTAAATCCTTTTAAGTTCTGGTCAACCTAAAAAATTGATCCAGAACAAAATAAATGTAATATAATTCTATCAAAAAATTTTACACTATTGAGTTAGTTCAGTGTGTTGTAATATTTATTAATATTATTAGTCTTGTTAAATATCTGTGGGTATATCTATAACCTATTACACCACCCTACATATCATAACCCTAGACACTTTACGTAGCCACATTCATAAAAAAAAAAATTAAGTGTGAGGTCGTAGTGGTAGCAAGAAAGGCCTTCTGACAATTCTCAACTACATTTTATCTCAGGAGCCTTCACAGCTGGCCTCATACAATTACATTTAGTAATATCACCATCATACAATACCATCAAACACCACTACATAAATTGGGGTCTTGTCCAGGGATAATTAGCCCAACAGTAATATTAGGATCTCCTGGTGGGAGAAATAAAAGTAGGGAAATAAATTGTAAAATTCCCTTTAAAATTAAAAGTGTCCCTGTAGATAAAAGTTGGTGAATCTTCACAGCCAGTAATAATTAATTAGTTAACTGGTTAGTTAGAATTAGTTAGACTATAGTCATAAGAAGTACTTAGTGTATTTACTGGTTAGAGATTTAGCTTGTATATTATTATATTGTCTAAAAAGTATGGCGGAGCTGGCAAAATTTAGATCAGCTGCTGTGCTCACCGCGAAGGAGATGGGAATGGATGGTCAAATTTTAATTCAATACGTAACGGCTGAATGTGATAAATATATTGAACGGGAAGAAAGGAGGTTAGCTGAAGAGAAGAGGTTAGAGGCTGATAGAGAAATTAAGAGGCTGCAGATTGAGGCAGAAGAAAAACGACAGCAAAGGGAGGCAGAAGAAAAAAGATTGACTGCCGAAAGGGAGGCAGAAGATAGAAGGTTGCAAAGGGAGCACGAATTACGACTAAGGGAGCTGGAATTACAAGGCCAGGCTCCTGAAAATGGTGCCAGCCCTTTTGCCTCAGATGCTACGCCTAGTCTGGGAGCCTCAAACTCCGCTATGGGGTTTCATTTAGACCATTTTGTTGAAAAAGACGATGACATAGAGGGGTACCTAGGACGTTTTGAGTTATTAGCTACTACATATGGGTTAGAGAGAGAGAGGTGGAGCTTAAAGCTATCACAGGGATTGAGAGGTACTTCTTATGAAGTATTTGCCAAAATGAACACGGAAGACCAAGACAATTATGACATGTTAAAGCAGGCTTTGTTATTAAGGTACGAGAAGAATGGTGAATTTTATCGTAAGAAATTTAGAAATGCCAAACTGTTGTCTGGGGAGACATACCACCAATTCTCTGCTAGACTAGAAACCTATTTGGAGAAATGGACGGCTCTGGGGAAGACCCAAGATCTTAAAGAAATGATCATGATTGAGCAATTGAGAGAGTCCATGGCTCCAGACATGAGAAAATTTCTCATGGAACAAGGTGCAGAGAAGTTGGGGGAAATTTTAAATGTTGCTGAGAGGTATCAGGCAGCCCAGGCAGAGGTAAGTGGTGCTAAGAAGAAGCACATAGACAATTTTAAAGCTCCACAGCAATTTAATAAATTTGATAATAGAGAGCAGGGAAATAAAGGTAGGACAAACTTTGAGCGGCCAAGAAATGACTATCGCGACAGAAACTCACAGTTCAATGACCAAAAGTTCAATGAAAGAAAACCGTTGAACCAAGGAAAAAGATGGTGTAAATGGTGCAAGAAGGATAACCATAACACCGAATTTTGTAGAAGGAAACCTTCAAACATTGCTGCAATGAAGTCGGGGACGCGAAGATTAAAGGTTAATCCTAAGGGACAACAGGAACCTTATCACCCCCCAGTTTGTGAGGATGTTATTTGTAATGGGGTCACCATAAGGTGCCTTTATGATACAGGTTTGGATTATGATTCAGTTGTGAAGTCTAGCCTAGTGGACCCAAGTCAGTATACCACAGAAACAGTGGAAATACAAGGGGCGACTAAGGACATACCACTCATGACACTTCCCATCGCAAGGATAACGGTGAAAACTCGCTATGTGGAAGGAGAAATCAGAGCAGCAGTGATAGATGAACCAATCTACCCTCTGATATTGGGGTGTAGATACGTCTTCTTGGGGAATCCCGAGAAACCTGTGATCATGGCGACAGTGCAGACCAGGTCACAGAAGAAGGAGGAAGAAGGTGAACCCATAAATGCTCATCCAGAGGAGATGAGGAAGGCGCAGGCTGAGGATAGGACACTCAAGCCCTGTTTTAAAAAATTGCCCAAATGCCACACACCTCCGAGCAAGGGGGAATATTTCATGAAGAACAAACTATTATACAGGAAGACAGGAACTAGATCCACTGGTCACGGACAGTTAGTTCTTCCCAAGATATATAGGGCAAACTTAATAAGGAACTTACATGTTGGAAAAGATGGTGACCATGAGAAAGTCGGTACCATCTGCCAAAAGATTGCTCGAAAATACTATTGGCCCGACGTAAATGTCGATGTTGAAAACTTTGTAGAAGCATGTGGCGTATTTCATGAGGGAACACCCACAAAGGGAAAATATGTGCAGGACCTAGAAACGCCACGGGGCAACTTTAGGCCTGAAAGGAAAACTAATTATATTCGGGTAGACAAAGTGGAATGGGAGCCCCCTTTTCACACCCAGTCTTCACTTGAATGGATTAACATGGCCACTATGCGAAGAGTACAAAGAAGAAATTTTACCCAGGATAAGATGACAATCCCTCGGTCAGACTTATATAAACTGGAAGAACAGACAAGAGAGCGAAGATCTCTCATAAGCAATCTAAAGTGGGGAGACAAACCCCAGAGAAAAATTGGTAGTGGTCGATTTGTGAGTGATGATTCTAGGAAGAAAAGTCCTCATTATAAAGCTTCTAAGGGACGGGACCAGACGGGTTCCATGAAAAATACGTATGATAAATTAAAGATCCAGATGTAACTTTATTAAGGACCTGGACAGATGAGAAGGCGGAAGAGACTGTTACCTCATCGTATCAATATGTGAACGAACTGACCACTCGTTTGAAAGCTGGATGGAAACTGGCAAATGATAATTTGAAGCAAGCCAGGAAGAAACATGCAGCATATTTTAATAGGAAGGCAAAGGACAGGGAACTGGCAGTCGGAGAGAAGGTGCTGCTTCTACTACCCGGAAGCCAGAATAAATTACAAATTGGTTGGCAAGGTCCATATACGGTTCTAGAGAAGGTGTCTAGAACAAACTATAAAATTGACAAAAAGGGGAAGGAGAAAGTTTATCATGTAAAACCTGTTAAAGAAGTATCTGGACAGACCACTCCAGGAAAGCACCCCCTTATTGACCTTGGCTATTGCAACCCAGATGCAAAAAGAACCACTCACCTCACATGAATACCCATTACATCCTTGTGAAACAGCAGCACAGGTAAAAGTCAGTAAGCACCTGACTAAAAAACCAGAGAGGGAGAGAGTTCAACAGGTTCTGGAGGAACATACAGATGTATTAAAAGATAAACCAGGCCATACAAATTTGCTACAGTATGACATGAAACTGGTAGACTCAAACCCAATCTGTATGAGAGCCTATTCTATTCCGTTCGCGAAGGAGAAGGCATTGAAGGAAGAAATAGAGTATTTGTTGAAGGAGGGGATTATTTCGCACAGTGAATCATCTTTTAGTTCTAGTGTCGTTTTGTTGAGAAAACCGTCTGGGGAACACAGACTGTGCATAGATTACAGGAAACTGAATGCTGTCACAGAAGGACAAGTGGATCCATTACCAGACACAAAACAGTTATTTGCCAGACTGAACAAGGCAAAATACTTTTCAAAGGTGGATCTTAGTAAAGGCTATTACCAGATCCCAGTGAAGCCTGAAGTGAGACCTTATTTGGCTTTTAGCACTTCGGATGGACATTATGAATTCAATATGCTACCATTCGGACTGAAAAATGCTCCGAGTGTGTTTTCAAGGATGATGCGCAAATTGTTGGATCCCCCTGAATAACCCATGTATCACGAATTTCATGGATGATATTCTCGTCGCCACAGAGACATTTGAAGAACACATTGAAGCTCTGGAGATGTTGGTTGATAGACTTCGGGAGGCGAACTTAACTGCTAGGCCAACAAAATGTTGTATTGGATGCAAAGAGTTGGAATTCTTGGGACACACTGTATATCAGGGTAATATGACCCCTGATCCTAAGAACTTGGAAAAAAACTGCAGAGAGCACCTAGGCCACAAACAAAAAAGGACGTGCGATCATTCGTGTCGTTATGCGGATTTTATCAGAAATACATCAAAAATTTTAACGCTATTTGTGCTCCTCTGACTGACTGATCTGACTCGCAAGGGACTTCCAGATAAAATTATTTGGACTGCACAATGTGAACTAGCGTTCCAAGAGTTAAAGGAAAAACTCACTAGCAAGCCTATTCTCAAACTGCCTGATTTGACACAGGACTTTGTCTTAAGAACCGATGCAAGTAATGTAGGACTCGGAGGGGCTTTGTTGCAAAGATCATCTTCACCTGATGGGGAACTGAAACCAGTCGCTTATGCAAGCCGCAAATTGAATAAGGCGGAACAAGGATACTCCACAAGCGAAAAAGAATGTTTAGCATTAATCTGGGCAATAAAGAAGTTTCAAATCTATCTGTATGGTAGGACTTTTGTGGTGGAGACGGACCATCAGCCTCTCGTGTTCTTGTCTCAGGCTAAGCATGAAAACGCAAGATTGCTGAGGTGGTCTTTGTTGCTTCAACCTTATCAGTTTAGTATCCAATATATCCCAGGCAAATTGAAAGTCGGTGCAGATTTCCTCAGTCGGCACCCCTGTGATCAAAATTAGAGTAGTGGCAGACGTGAGGAGTAATTTTACCTATGTGTATCGCTGGTTTTGGAACTTGCCATAGGCATGTTTTCAAGTGGGGAGATGTGTAGTGAAATTGACAGAGATACAACGGTAAAATACCTCCAAAGATAACATTTAAGGATAAAAACATAATGCGTAGGCTGCGAATAGTACATGATCGCCTAGACCGCGGGTCATCATCCTCCATAATAATTGACTTGCTAGACAGGAGGGGAACGGCGGATCAAAAAAGGAAAAAAATATGACTGGAAAGATTGCGTGAGACTAGAAAGGCTAAGGAGACGCAATTGGGGGGGAAACGGAGAAAAGTCACGTTTCCCAAGTTGACATAAAAAGTAAGCAACTCGATAGAAGGGACCATAGATATGTTACGCCACAGTCATTTATTGGACGCTTTTGCGCGATACCAAGCCCTTGATTTGAATTCAGCGGCTAAACGCAGATGTTAGGAATATTACAAAAATTAAAAAGTACTTTTTTTCTTAATATTAATGTTAGGAATATAAAAATTAGCTGGCCGGATGGCCTATTCTGAGCAGTGAACTAATATGTTCTTAATTTTACAGACGGATAGATAATATTGAAGATAATGACAAAAGACAGTGTTGTTCACATCATCGACAGACTGTATTGAATCTAAAAGTGTCGCTAATTGCACAAAAAAAAACACGACCTTGGGACGCAGGTGTTCAAATTTACTTAGTATGGAGGAGAGTGTTTTTGGGTGGTAGCTGTGTCTAAATATAACTTTTAACGACAAAATTTTGGAGGGGAGAGAAAGGTTGGTTCAAAAATCAAGTACATTTTGTAGAAACACAAGTAGAGACGGACAGACTAACAGATAACCATCCATACTTGACTGAAGCATGACTGAAATGACTTTAGTGTAGGAAATTTGAAATTCAAATAAACCTAGGCAGTGATTGGCCACAGACAATCATATCATTAGCGCTCAGACGCGAATTTGGGGCCATTCTTCAATAGTTGTTCAGTGATAGACACAGATTTTAAAGTGTGGTGATTTCCATATGAAAGAAAGTGTAAGAAGTTTAGGGACGCCATACTATAGCCAGCAGCTCAGCTGAGTTTTGCTAGCAATTCTGTGTTATTTATTCATAATCTGGTAAGATTGAAATTATTTCCTTATATATTTTGAATATTGTTTCATGTTCGAGTGATTTGATACTGCCATATCGAAATCTAGCCTTACAAACAAGTAGGGATTTGCTCTAGACCCCCCGCCCAAGTCAGGGTCTAGGGACCAACAATGTACATAAACTCCAGCAAGAGTTAGGCAAGACAGATCAAGTGTTGAGAATAATGAAACATATTACCTATCCTCTTTTAGGGCAGAAAACTAATAAATATTTTTCAGAATCTATAGTCTGGGAGGATCTATCTGATGTAAACCCACCATGGTAAATGTGCTGTTTGGTCAGAGAGATCTGACCTGTCTGTATGATGTGGTTGTTGTGTCAGTGTTGTGTCCAGACGTGGGTAGAGAATAGATTTTGACACATGGCCCATACTTTGATTGCAGAGCTGTGAGTTTCTGTTGTCAACCAAGCAGTGTCTATTCAGTTGGTGACTTACTCGAGTGTATCTGTGCAGTACTTGTGACAGAGACCACCATTATTGCCCGCCAGCACGGAGAGGTGGGACCACCAGATTTCAGCACCAGAGCTACAACTACAAGATGAGTGAGCCTCTGGTCTGCTGGACATTCACCAACACCGTTTAGTTACTAATACCCCCATAAAAATTCCCACCATTTTCTGGACACTGTGTAGTCAATATAGACAGGTGTGATGAGGCCACCCCAACAGCACAAACATTAACTATCCTCCCAAGTAGATGACTACTAGAACATTTTAATAAAACTAACTAGTATAGTACATATATATGTACACTATTGCATTTATGATATAATATTCCATGCATTTTTTTCATAATCTCTAAATCCTTTTAAGTTCTGGTCAACCTAAAAAATTGATCCAGAACAAAATAAATGTAATATAATTCTATCAAAAAATTTTACACTATTGAGTTAGTTCAGTGTGTTGTAATATTTATTAATCTTATTAGTCTTGTTAAATATCTGTGGGTATATCTATAACCTATTACACCACCCTACATATCATAACCCTAGACACTTTACGTAGCCACATTCATAAAAAAAAAATTAAGTGTGAGGTCGTAGTGGTAGCAAGAAAGGCCTTCTGACAATTCTCAACTACATTTTATCTCAGGAGCCTTCACAGCTGGCCTCATACAATTACAATTAGTAATATCACCATCATACAATACCATCAAACACCACTACACCTTTGCGCATTGGCCTCTTTCAGGACATCTTCATTACTCTTTTTGGCTGTCATTGGTATCTTAAACATTCTTCTGTAAAACCACATCTCTGTGGCCTCTAGTGCTTTCCATATGTGTTTACTAATTGCCCATAACTCACTCCCATCTGCCAGGATTGGTTCTTAAGATTAGACAACGTAAAACAAAAAATATGGAAACTCTACATTAGAACAATTAAAATATGTTGGGAATCTCTGAACTAGAAAACATTCAGAAAAGATGGTAATCTCTGGATTATGATAATAGTAAACAGTTGGGAAACTCAGGATTAGACAACATTTAAAAAAAAAGGAAAAACAAAGGGAAACTCTGCATTAGAACAAGTTAAACACGTTTGGAATCTATGGACTAGAAAACGTTTCGAAAAGATGGGAACCTCTGGATCGTAAATGTTTAAAGTTGGGAAATCGTGGATCAGACACATTTTAAAAATAAGGAAAAGGGAATAGCAAACGTCAACAATAATTTGAAAACCTCTGAATTAGAAATCTGGTCAATATCTAGTTTAAGGAGAGTTAGAAAAACGAAAAGACATAAAAGGATTTTCCAAATTAAAAAAAAAAGGAACGAAAAGTTGCGAATTCTGGATTTTGAAACAAATTTTAAAATGTGGAAATCTCTGGATTAGGAGAAGTTTGTAAAGAGAAAAGTTCAGAATCTCTGGACTAGAAAGCTATAAGGACAGGCTGGGAAATTCTACATTAGAAAACAAAAGAGCTACAGAGCATGAACTGAAAAAAAAACTCACTACTAGTTTAACTTGTCAGGCACTAACATAAGAGATGAGTTAGCCTAGGTTAGCATAGAGAAGAAATATTTTGAATATGATGAGGACGAGCGCCGAGTGGCAGAGCAATTAGAACGCTTGTTTCTCAAGGCAAAGTTATCAGGCTCAAAACCTGGTAGCGTCATGATCCAGTCTACTCAGGTGTAAAGGGGTTCATGACTTTGCTCTCGAGTTAGGGAAGGCAAAGGCAGCGAGGAAGGGAACTGGTCACCTTACCTCATAAAGCTGAGAGCTAGCATAGTAAAGTCTCTAACATTTCACTCGGGTACATTAGTACCTGCTATGTGACTAACTTTGCCGTGAAGACACACTCATCATCATCTGGTGTCATCTTCACACCGAATGTCGTCTGTAATGGATCTCCAACGTCTTCTGTCTCTTGTCTTGATATTGCACTCTGTTAGACTCTTTCCTGTTTCTTGTCTTGATAGTGCACTTTGTTAGACTCTTTCCTGTCTCTTGTCTTGATGGTGCACTCTATTAGACTCTTTCCTGTCTCTTGTCTTGATGGTGCACTCTATTAGACTCTTTCCTGTCCATCTTCTAAGTTATCTTCCCACTTATAGTGCCGTCTCCTCTTGCACGTTGTCCATCAACACTGCCTTCTATTATGGTCTTCAGTGAGACTTTATGCCTTTTTACATGGTCAAAATATTTTAGCTGTCTAATTTTGATTTCCTTAACTAATTCTCTTTTCATTCCAAGGTTTTCTAGGACATCTTTATTTGTTTTCTTCTCTTTCCACGAGACGTGTCCCATTCTTCTATATATCCACATCTCAAAGGCCCCAATTCTTTCTTCTGACTGCTTGTTTATTGTCCATGTTTCTACACCATACAATAATGAAGAATATATATAGCATTTGATGATTCTCTTTTTGAATTTGTGAGTTAACTATTTAGATGTCAGTACAGGATATTTGTCTCATGTTGTTGAACGTAACATTGGCCATTCCTATTCTCTCCTTGATTTCTGTTTCGCCGCAGACATCTTCTGTTATTATATGACCAAGATATGAGAAACTCTTGAACACCAAACTTTAGGACATACTAAAGCTATTTAAAACACCAGCGGCTGTAACAACAGCATTACTTACATCGGCAAACTCATGAATACAAACACAACCTTACCGTAAATATAAATGGAACAGAGGTCACAAGTTCAACGGCCAGCTCCAATGATAGAAGCTGTTCCAGAATGTTCCCCTGGGGACAAAAAAATTACGTACATACAGTTGATTACTATTATAGTATTACATATTCTTACATTTTATGTTTTTCTCCCTACCATCCAGCCTCACGTGGCTTTCCCCAGTTCAGTATGAATATGACCCAATTTGGCATGCCGCACTGAGCATAACGAAACGCAAGAAAAGCATAATTTGGTCCCAGATTTAGATGAAACAAGTAAATAAAAAACGGCTACATAACCGAGCAAACAGTTAAGAAAGTCACACATGGTCCAATCAGCCACTTCATCTCGCCATGTGATAAACAATAGTTAAGAAAATAAACGAATAAGTATAAACCAATGGGTTTTCATGCCGCGCCTTTCGTCATGTAATACTGCACAAGCGTACAGTCGGTTCTCTTCAAATACTGCAATCCCCTGGTCTTACGCTGTTCGATTAGCGTTTTTTCGATATAACGATGTTTTTATGTTATGCCATATTTCTGTTATACGTTGTAAAAATTCGATCCTACGCTGAGCGCTGAACTACTCCATGGGAGGCAGGAATTTAACTTTCACATGTTCATCAAGTTCATTCAAGGTGGTGGTTTTTGTTGTTATTGTTGAAGAGAATTGACATCGCTATACTCCGGGCAAACCTATACGTGCTCAATCTCCCTTTGTACATGTCGAAGAGTATGAATGCTAACTGTTACTGTAGCTCACTGGTTATATACACGACGGATGCATCCTCTCATACGTCCATCTCTGCTAGCCTTACTTTTGATGCCAAATTCAAACAGTCGTAAACTTGATGATCCATCTATTCCAATGTCGTTCCCTAACAAGCGATCATTAATTATTCTCAGTATCTCTCCCTTGTCCATATCTCGTGTCCCCACTGTGGGTGCTCTTGATTCTAGTCTGTCAGTTCTCTCATTACCACGTACCCCTGCATGACTAAGGCAGTAGATCCACACCAGTTCCTGCAGAACTTTCGATGCTTCTATGAATGTTTTCCATTCAATCCGCAGCCAACCATTTTGAACTTTTCGAAGCATGGACTGAGAGTCTGACACAATGACTGCCCTTGTTAATTAAGTTTCAGTCAGCCACCTTAAGTGTGCAAAAGTGTTCGTCCCAACCCAGTTGGCTGAATGGTGGTTACTTTTGCTGTATAGATATTAAACACCACCGGTAATGGTGGAAAACCCAGGGGTAGTCCCGGGCAAATGCGCTTTGGCTCTGATGTCCATGTTCCCAAGTGAAATGCCACTGATCTCTCAGTTAAATCAGCTGCTATTCATCTTGTTAGCCAAGGGTTAACCCCGTAAACCATTACACAGTTCATCAATGTGTCAAAGTTCACACTGTTATAAGCATCCTCTAGGTCGATTGCTACAGCTACCGTTTCCCCTGGATCCCGTCGTACACATCATAAGTAAAAGGTCCAGCGTTACCCCATGTTACTTTCATGGGCCTATAGCTTCCGAGAGTATCAGGTAGGATCTGTGCACTTTCGGGATGATTCATTATTTTTCGTGCTACTATATTTTCTAGTAGTTTTCTAGGGTTAGGAATGGTTTGGTTTTAAGGACTTTTTTCATTGCCCACGGACAACTCCATCAGTGCTCCGATCTCCTCCCTTAGATCACTCAAGGTGAACTTCAGCACAGTGCACGAACCCCGTAGCACCGACGAGAATCCCAATGTGTGTATATAGAAATCACACACTCTAGAAATATTTTTGTGGTGGGTAGGTGTCTAATTCTTAAACTTTGCCAGAGCAGCGGTCTTCCAGATAGGCCTACTCTTTACGATTTCCAACTGCCGTGGGATTTTTAACGTGCGCAACTTGCACACGGGGCCTCCTATTTTTTTCGCCCTTATCCGAGAAGGCTAGGCATTCGATCTCACTACCAAGGAGACCAGGGGGAAGTATAACATTATTAGGAACACTGGTTCTGAAAAAAAAATGTCATAAATTATATTCCCTCACCTAGGAATCGAACCCAGTACCTCTAGAATTCGGGGCAGACGCCATACCTCTCTTAGCCAAATTCCAACATTCCAAATTCCGATCCCCAAGTTTAGGAAGTTGCCGAAGGTAAGTAAGGTGGTGGATGGTCAGGAAGCATTGTCATCGCTAACATACTGAAGCATGAGCCGAGCGTAGAATGCAATTCCATGGTTATCCGTCACTTAGAACAAAATTGTTATTGCTGTCACTGATTGCCTCCCCTCCTTTGCAGTAGTGGTCCAACAGTGACCAAAACTCAAGAGTATTTAATATTGGCGTCCAAGGTATCTACCTGCGCCCAAGATTACTCTTGGCAGAAATGACACTTCTACCTGAAGGGAGACTTCACAAGATATTCCCAGAAGTCAAGAACAAAAGCTGCTTTAGGGCTGAGCAATTTGTTAACTTATTATCTGGTCCGTCGCCTTTTGTGAAGGGTTTAAGCAATGGTTTAGCCCGTTCAAGCCCCCAGTTGGTGTAATCCAACGAAATCCCTCTTATACGGTATAGCTATGTTTATGTCGTGAAACATTCTAAATCCACATATATAAATTAAAAGGTAAATGTAAAGCCTAACAAATAAATTCAATAAAAGAAAAGAGAAATGGTAAAAGTACAGTGCTGTCACAATGGCGTACAAAAATTCCCCTTGTTTTCTACTTCGTCTGCAAATTGTAACGTTTCCACGTTGATAGTAAAGCCTATAGCAGCATACACGCGTTTCCACAACACAATAAAACGTGTACTGCATTTCTAAGAAAACCTTGAGATACGCAAGCTGATTAATGACCTAAATTAATACTAACATTAATTACACTACGTTAACATAAACGGAAAGACAGATGAACTTAGGATAGAGAGAGAGGGAGGGCTGAAAGCAGGAACGCATGCGACACGAACACGCGTCTCGCGATACAAAATTAATACCCTCCCCGCGCGAAAGGCCAGAAGCACTAACTTTTTTTCAAATAGACCGTGATAAAAAAACACTACAACTACGAGAGTTAGGTTTAAAAACCTGAAAAACGCTTATTAGGAAACATGACATTATACTGGTTTACGTCTGAAATCCTGACAGAACAGTTAAAAAGGATGCGGACAGTGGAAGTTAAAAATAAACAACTGAGATCGATAAAAGACAAGAATTTTAAATGGGCCATTTGTTCTCATGATAATCATATAATTGGGTACCTTAAGACTAGTGGACTTGGAATATATAATAAATTATCAAAATGGTCCATTAGATACTAAAATATTGGTATAAAACATAGGGAAACTGGCATGGTCTGGTCATATCTGTTAGATAAAATGACATGATGTTTTTGAAAACACGTAGAGGAACGAAAGCTGAAATAGTACGGAGTAAAAGATTGGCTAGAATTTAAAGCAAGCCGAGGTGTGATTGGCTAAAATATCTATACGAATCTAGTTGTTGATAGTAACGCGTAGTAAATGGGATAATTTTTTTTTTAATTCATTCAAAATATAGTTAGGCTTTGAGCGATTGGTCGAAGCATTTGAATTGAACGAAATAGTACGCTGCTCGTTGCCAGTTTCAAAAGATTTTCATAAGAGCAGGAGCGATGTCAGACTTATGCTGTGGTTTATAAATTATATCGACCGAAAGCAGTCTGAAACAGTGGGCAAATCTAGATATGTGCCATTCTCTAGTCCCTTATTCGTCGTAACCTGTGTTATTTCCTTTCTATGTGGGGTTTCCTGCTGGTACTTGGCTGATGCTGTCAGAAATATTCAGCACTAGATCAAGTCATCTCTGACAACAGCTGTTAAGAGAGAGATAGTAGACCAGAGGGCCTGAAGCGTGTGGCCAAATAGACTGCAATCATTATGAATCCCAGGCACAGATAAGTGATATATCTGGCCTGGAGCAACTTATCATTACTGCATATTTTCTAGGACAATCTCCTCAAGTGAATAAACTTTTCCTCCAAAACTAAAAACAGTACAACAGAGTCCATGTCGTAGATTTTGGATAGGAGAATTAAGACTTGGGTTAGGTCCCTTCTGAATAGCTTAGAATGAGTGATAGATACAGTGAGAGCTGGAGAAAAGCAATAGAATTTCCACACGTGAGATGATAGAATGTGATATAGAGGCTGTCTTTGAGAATCGAGATAATCTTCTCTCTCTCACCTATCATCTACGACCGCTTTTAAAGTGTCTGACAGTCTAAACCACAGATATATATTACATAAATCTCTATCTACTCACGGGCACGCACATACACGTGACGACAGGTAAACACACCGACGTGGGAAAACTATAACAATGATATACAGATAATTGGGATCGAGCTGTCCAACGCACTGATTTTTTTGTTCAAGAGAGATATTTTAATTATCATATCAAAATTTCTCACAATACCAAAAATTACATCAAGGAAAAAACATATACAAATAGTCATAAAATTTAAGAAAATGCTACAAGGATGATAGCCCCGTTATGATCTTAGCTCTAGGTTTAGCCCACAGCCCCGTTAAAAGAACAGATGATGGCCCTTTCGTAAAAATTAACAGTGATACAACGTCAAAATATCTCCAATGATACAACGTAGGGATAAAAAAACCAATGCGTAAGCTGCTGGAATACATGGTCGCCCGCGCCGCGGGTCATCAGGTGTTAGACTTGAAGGCAAAACGGAACGAGGATCAAAAGACAAAAATCTGACTGAACGCGTACTTGAACTAGCGAGGTTAATGGACGCAAATTGGTGGGGCAAGGAGAAAAAGTCACGTTTCCCCCCCCCAAGTTGACATAAAGTAAGGAATTCGACAGAAGGGACCTTGGATATGATACGCCACAGTCATTTATTGGACGCTTTTGCGATACCAAGCCTTTTATTTGAATTCAGCGGCTAAACGCAGATGCTTGAAATATTACAAAATTCAAAAAGTAACTTTTTCTTAATATTAATGTTAGGAATATAAAAATTAGCTGGCCGGATGGCCCATTCTGAGCAGTGAAATAATATGCTTTTAATTATACAGACGGATGGATAATAATGAAGACATTGACAAAAGACTGTGTTGTTCACAACAGCGAAAGACTGCATTGAATCAAACATCTCACTATTTGCACAAAAATCGCGACCTTGAAGACTCAAGTGTCCAAATCTAGTTAGAATGAAAGAGAAGGGGAATTGGTGGAAGCTGTGGCTAAAAATAACTTTTCAGGCAAAATTGTAGAGGGGATGAATAGGTTGGTTCAAAAAACAAGTACGTTTTTGTGAAAACGCAAGTAGAGACGGACAGACTAACAGATAAAAATCCATACTTGACTGAAGCATGACTGAATATGACTTTAGTGTAGGAAATTTGAATCTAAAAAAACCAAGGCAGTGATTGGCCACAGACAATCATATTATCGGCGCTCAGACGCGCATTTGGGGCCATTCCTCAATAGTTGTTCAGTGATAGACACAGTAAATTTCAAGTGTGGTGATTTCCAAATGAAATAAATTGAAATAAGTTCAGGGACGCCATACTATAGCCAGCAGCTCAGCTGAGTTTTGCTAGCATTTCTGTGTTCTTTATTAATAATCTGGTAAGATTGAAATTATTTCTTTGTATATTTTGAATATTGTTTAATGTTTCGAGTGATTTGATACTGCCATATCGAAATCTAGCCTTACAAACAAGTAGGGATTTGCTCTAGACCCCCCGCCCTAGTTCAGGGTCTAGGGACAAACAATATACATAAACTCCAGCAAGGGTTAGGAAGGACAGATCAAGTGTTGAGAACAATGAAACATATTACCTATCCTATGTTAGGGCAGGAAACTAATAAATATATTTCAGAATCTGTAGTCTGGGAGGACCTATCTGATGTGAAACCACCATGGTAAAATGTGCTGTATGGTCAGAGAGATCTGACCTGTCTATATGGTGTTGTTGTTGTGTAGTGTTGTGTCCAGACATGGTTAGAGAATGGAATTTTGACACATAGCCAATACTTTGATTGCAGAGCTGTGAGTTTCAGTTGTCACCAAGGCGGTGTAAACTAAGTTGGTGATTTTACCAGAGTGGATCCGTGCAGTAACGTTGTGTCAGAGCAGACTATTATTGCCCCAAGCACGGAGAGGTGGGGCCACCAGATCTCAGCACCAGAGCTACATCTTCAAAGTTGAGTGAGCCTCTGGTCTGCTGGAAATTCACCAACTCCATTTAGTTACTAACAATCCCATAAAATTCCTGCCATTTCTGGACAAGGTGTAGTCAATATAGACTGGAGTGATGAGGCCACCCCAACAGCACAACCATTAACTATCCTCCCAATTACTAGTATAAAACATTAATAAAACTAAATAGACTAGTACAATTTATTATGTGATATTCCATGCATTTCTTTTCAATTTCTAAATCTTTTATAAGTTTCTGGTCAAAATAAAACTTGATCTAAATGTAAAAAATTTCTATCAAAAATTTTACACACTTGAGTTAGTTCAGTGTATTATAACATTTGTTAATATTATTAGACTTAGTAAATATCTGTGTGTGTGTGTCTATAAACTATCACACCACATTACATATCATTACCCTAGACATTTAACGTAGCCACATTCATTAGAAAAAAAAAGATAAGTGTGAGGTCGTAGTGGTAGCGAGAAGGGCCTTCTGACAACTCTCAGTTACATTTTATCTCAGGAGCCTTCACAGCTGACCTCATGCATCACACGTAGTACCATCACCACCATACAATACCATCAAACCCACTACAGGCCCAAAGAGTTATAGATACGTAGGGTTTAGGCTAAGAGTTTTTCTTCTTTTCTCGTAAATGTATGCACAGAGTTGAATAATCTGATTTAGCCTAAGAAGTAAAGAAACTCTAGCAAATAGTAACAAATTCTGCAGGTTAAACAAAAAGAATTAAGACAGTAAATGGATGACAATATACAACTGTAAAATAACACTCTGATCTGCGTACACTCATTCATTCAGCCATGGCCATGGGTACACAGTTATACTCACAACTTTGCTCGCTGCCTCTGGGAACATAATAATTCTAGGACCTTCACACAGACCCGAAAATGCAGTCCTTGACCAAGAAATCCCCAGTTCCAAAAGACGTACTAAACTCTCAGGGAACGATTCCTTGGGTGTTCTAATTTTTCGAATGTCTGATTAAGTCACATAAAATATTGTCCAGGCACGAAAGTTAGCAGAGCACAATGTCATTTAGCTTTGGTTTCTAGAATTTAAGGAATGTCAGATCGGTGTCTACTTTCAGGAAGTTACTATATTTGGTCACCACAGTACTAGTCAATACTCTGTCGGAATGTTTCTGATCTTTGCTTGCCACAACGGGCTGAATTGTACTGAAGAGTTATTCTGGAAGAATTAATTCTGGCGCGAAGGCCTCTTACTTCATTTAACTGTTACAGTTCAGGTAATGAAAGTGATTTGTTTCTTCCCAAATAATGTTCACGTACTAGAACGCTGGTAAAGTTGGGTACCACCGTTTCACTATATAAAAGAAAGAACACATATCAAATAATTTACATATATGTACTCAATATAACTTACATTTTAATAGCAAGCCTACAGCTTGACTTATATTTAAAACTTCCCGTAAAATAAGTTATATTAAATAAATCAAACATCATGAATTAGAAAATACATACGTATTTCGTCAACACTCAATGATGTATCTAGCGTTATAAGTTTAGTTTTTAAAATATATTCTCTCGTCTGATTATTTAGAAGTTAAATTAAATTTCTTAATTAGCCGACTGAATTTGAGCAAGAAATATAATTTCCGTTTTCCACTGAAACGCGTCACTAGAAAATAATGCAGACTATATAGATTAAGCCCTCTGTTCAAAAGAACTAGTTTAAAATTAAATCGGCGATTTAACACTTAATCACTTCACAAAATTCTAGAGAACTACTATATAATATTTACCTCAAAACACAGCACTACAGGATATCGCACAATTAAGAATTTTTACGCTCATATTTATGGAAGTCTAGAAGTTCGACAAATTGTCGCAACAAACTAAGAAACTTCGCTTATACAGCTCTACTCTTCGCGAACCACCTGTCTACTGCGATTTATTGAGAAGAATGAAAATAAAGTTTCAAACTAGGTTAATATTTTAAAATCAGACAAAGGATGAACTATTATTTCGTAGAACGAAATGCTCTCCCCTTTCCGGCTTAAACGATACGTTTAACACCTAACATGTCGTAACTGCCACCTACTGACCAAGATGTATGCGTGTCAGTTTCAAATCTCAGACAACCGTCTGCTCTGGGCGAAAGCGGGTTGGCAGTTTTAGCACCTACGTTAGTGTCAGGTGAAACTGGTAGACCAAAAGTCTGCTCATGTCCAGCGAAACGAATTTCTCACACCCCAGGCCCAGAAATCCGGTCGGGCCGCGCTCTGACCGGGGAAACTGCAGACGTATGTCTGGCGAGAACCGTATATTCACAGCTATGGTTCGACCGGCAGAGACTGACATCTATGTAATAGAATTACGTATCCCAGTATGAGAAAAACACAAGGTAAAGTTAGAGAATACTGAAGAAAATATTTTTCGCAAACGAGTGATGCGAAAATACAGGAAAAACAAGTAAGGAAAGATAATAAAATGAAAGGATTAGGGTGAGAGAATAGGAAGAAGATGTAGGTAATTTAATGATATAAAGACCTACGTGACAGGACGTCCCCCCTTAAGATATGGATGCACTCCATGTCTACGTTATGGAATTAAATTTCCTATAACCGTAGCTTCGGGGTGTCTGTCTTCTTCCCTCTCATCTTCCCCCTCCATCTCTCTCCAATTCCTACTCAAGTCTACTCCCCAAAGTTTCCTTCCTCTGGAATGTCTCCCATGCGCGCTTGAAAGAGCGTCGCCGCTTCTGACATTTTTGAAAGATTTCCTGTGATAGCGGTGGAATATCCCTGCCACTATCATCATCTTCGTCAGCTCTGGCGATCGTCAGGAGATGGTCGGAGGTTGGCACTGGTCTTTCCAAGTATCTCTTTAAGAGATTTAAATGGAAAACCTTCTCCTTTCCTTGAATAGAGATCTGGTAGTTAGCCTTAGAAATCTTTTTCAGGACGGTAAACGGCCCTTGCCATCCGATCTTCAGTTGGTTGTTCTCGGTAGGGAGTAACACCAAAACTTTCTCTCCTGCTTCCAGTTCTCTCTCTTTCGCGACTTTCCTGTATCGGTTAGCGTGCTTTGTGCGAGCTCGCTTAAAGTTAGTCGTTGCTAGGTCCCACCCTAGTTTCAACCTTTCCTTTAAAACCGACACATATTTACTGGCTGAGACAACTGTCTCATCCGCCTTCTCGTCTGTCAGAGACTGAAGTAAGGCTTCAAGCGGGCCCTTAATGGGTCTGCCGAATAAGAGCGTAGCTGGCGGAAATCCTGTGGAAGTATGAGGAGATTCTCTGTAGCCAAATAATGCTGCAGGAATACAAAGATCCCAATCTTCAGGTTTCACTTGTGCCAGTTTACTTAGCATCATGTTGAGGTTTCCATTAGCACGTTCCACGAGCCCATTTCCGGCCGGAGTATATGGCTTAGTGTGGATGTGCTGGGTCCTCAAGATCTTCACGATCTCATCCATCAACAGGTTTCGGTATGGGATCCGTTATCCGTCAACACTTGTTGAGGGAATCCCAACCGAGTGAAAATCTGCACGAGGGCTTCTGCGACATGCTTGGCATCTGCGCATGTTAGCGGGATAGCTTCTGCCCATAAAGTGCATGTATCGACTAAGGTCAGGATAAACCTGTTCCTTCTTTTAGTCCTTTCTAAAGGCCCTAAAATGTCGATCACAACCCGTTCGAATGGTGTTCCCACTATTGGCATTTCACCCATGTGGACTGGGGGTGTCCGTTGCTTGGGTGGTACACGTTGGCACTGGGCACAGGATTTGACGTACCTGATAATATCAGTGTTTACTCCTGGCCACCAATAATGAGTGGTTATACGTTGGTTTGTGGCGTTCTGTCCCATATGTCCGCTGAAGGGAAGAGAGTGCCCCATTTCTAGGATTTGGCTTCTGTACTGTTTCGGTACTAGGAGCTGGTTGTAACCTTGGTCAGGCTTGCCCGTTCTCCGATAAAGTACGCCATCCTCAGAAAAAATGTCCCCGTGCTGTTTGGGTTCCTTAGCCATGGGCAGTTTCCTAAAGCAAGGTGCCAAAGTAGGGTCCTTGTATTGCGCTTCTTTAAGTTCCATAGGTAACAAATTAGGCGCAGGCTCCCGTTCCTTCTTGGTTTGCCCTCTTGTAGTTACTGCTGCCACAATCGGCTCTTCCGGTTTCCCAATACACACGTATCTCCCGCCAAGTATGACTGGGTAGATGGGATCATCCATAACAGCCGCTTTGATCACGCCTCTGACAAAGTCAGAGTGTATCTCCACCAATGCGATGGGAAGCGCTGTAGGTGCATCACTCTTACGAACTCCACAAAGTTGGACGGTCTCTGCTGTCTCTTGACCGGGTTTGACCAGGTTTCTGGCAACAATGCAATCATAAGAAAGCCCCGTGTCAAATAAACAAGAAGTTTGAGAACCGTTCAAAGTAACAGTACCTCGCGTTGAGGGTCTATCCCCAACAGGTTGGGAATCACTGTCAATAATTCCACCTTGCGAGACTGTCAATAAGCATCCGATGCGTTTCGGCTCGGTGTGCTCGGTCTGATCATATGTCCCGTGCTCAGGGGTTCTCCCTTTGCCACCTTGTCCTTTCTGGCTACGCTGCCATGTAGGGCGGTCGGGTTGATCAGACTGTTTGGGGTGGTTGGGGTACTTGTTCTTGTAGAACTTGGATTTTTCAGGAGGGGGGTTTTGAGGTCCAGTTTCTCTGTGGTTATTTTGGTTAGAAGCCTGAGAAGATTGCTCTAGGTTATGTTTTCGAAAATGCTCCTCTGTCGGTTTCCGCTTTGTGGCCGGTAGTTCAGCCAGCGCATTTTGATAACGCTCAGACTTCTCTAAGATGTCTTCAAGTTTTTCTGCCCCCTGCTCAGCTAGAAATCTCCGGGTATCAGCAGACAATGTGTTCTTTATTTGTTCTGTTAAAACAAATTCCTCAAGACCTTCATAGGTAGAGGGGAGCTGCGAGAGCTCTAGGCACTTTGTCAGATAACCCTTCAAACGAGACGAGAACTGCTGAAAAGTTTCAGAATTCTCTTTCCGGCTGTTGCGAAACAGTTGCAAAAATTTGCGAGCGTTCATTTCAAAGCGCTCCAGTAACGCTTTCTTCAACAGATCATAGTTGTCTTGTTGGCTGCTTTCCAGTTTGGCGTAAACATCATACACAGAACTTTTCAAAGCCTGGGAAAGCTTCATGTTCCAACGCGACCTCTCTAAACCGTACAGAGTTGCAATTTTCTCAAATTTTTCTAGCCAAGTGTCAATCTTCTCATTTGGACAAGGGAAAGATTCTAGCGGAAAAGACATAGCAGTGAGATGGGTAGATTGAGTGTTAGAAGGATCAGTTAAGGAAGAATGAGGAGAAGACTCTCCATTGCTGGAGGTAGAGGCTGCGCCACGACTTTGCACTTCTAGAGCTTTAAGAGCCAACTCATGTTGTCGCTCCTTCTCTCTTTCCTCATGCTGTCTCTCCTTCTCTGTCTTCCTCTCTCTTTCCTCTGTCCTCTCCTTGCTCATGCTGTCTCTCCTCTCTCTTTCTCTCGCTCCCTGCGGATTTCCATTTCTTCGTCCATCTTCTTCTGCTCTTTAGCTTCAGCTGCTTTCCTCTCCGCATCATATCTCTCAAGTTCGTCTCTGACAAATGCTTTCGCTTCCTCTCCTTCCAGTCCCTCCGATCTCGCTTCGTCCCTGAGGAGTTGTCTAAGCTTTGCCCTCTCGGCCATATTATGTCAGTGACTGAGACTAGTGGAGAAAGAAAATAGGAAAAAGGATACACTGACTCCTACCACTTATGAGAAAAAAAAATACCAAAAATCAAAAGATGATTTCCTTAACCCTGGGATACCTCCTCCAAATTAAAATCTAACTATCGCTGCTATTATCGGCAATAAAGCACTTAATGCAAAACACGACTACGCCAACTAAATGGTAGTTAAGATTACTTCTGAAAAATAAGTTGCTACAGTGGAAAAGCAAAATAATTATTGCAAAAATTTAAGAGAAAAATAATCCCTTAATTATAAAATCCACTATAGTTCACCCCTGAAGACAGTTAGGGTGAGGGAGGCAATTAATCTGGACAAATAGTCCGAAACGCACTCCTTAACTTTAGTTCAAACACCTTCCTGCTTCAGAACCCTTGTGAATGTTATACACTCACAAAACTTTACCAGCGCTTAGTATTACAAAATCATTAATTATCATGTATTCCGACAAAATCAACCTGTAAACCAAATGTATAATGCTTCTTAATGCTGTGGAAAAAAAACTTATCAGTTTGTGTGGTCAGCACGCCCGTAAACAGATCGTTAGTCTAGGGGATAAATTATTTTTAAAAGATACAAAACTCACAAGACATCACACTCTTACTCTATTTCAGAATAAAGAATCTTAAGTTCAAAATCCAGATAGACGAGTCCACCTTTGTCGTACTCGTCTTCCTATTCTAAATTCAAAAATCCGTCGGGCGAGACCATTTGTCGTATTGCTCGTCTTCCTATTCAATTCCGGGTAAGTTCAAAAATCCTACGGAATTCGGTAACCCCATTTGTCGTAGATACATCGTCTTCCTTTCAGGATTTCAAAATCCTACGGACTTTGATCTAGAACCATAATCGTACTCGTCTCTTTTATGCCTAAGTTCAAAAATCCTTACAGGACGAGGTCCCATTTGTCGTACATCGTTCTTCTCTATTCTAACGTTCAAAACCTACGGACGAGAACCCATTTGTCGTAGAACCCAGATTGGAGAAAAACTATAACAATGACATCTTAATTGAAAAGATGACCTTAGAGCTGACCCCTTCTGAATAGGAGCTATGGAAAGATAGTCACAGTGCTGGAAGTTTTTCAGCAATTTCAATATCCAACGTGAGATGATAGAATGCGATATAGAGGCTGTCTTTTAGAATGATAATACTTCTAAGGCTTTTAGACCAATAAGGATAAAACCGATTTTTTTTAAAGTGTTGACAGAGCTAAAACCACAGGTATATAATACATAAATTGCTAATCTACTCACCTATCAAAGCAAAGTATTGAAACGTTCTATGACAATTACTGCGCAGATACACCGTTCGCCAGTGGGAAAACTATAACCAATTCCCAATAACAAGTAATTGGAAATCGAATTTCAGCTGACCTTCATGAAAACGCACAGTCATTTATTCAGAGACGATATTTTAACACATTAAGTAAAACAATAATTCACCCCGGTAAAAACTGAGATGAAAAAAATTTACATCAAGGAAAAAGTAACTTTTTTGTCGTTATTAACCGTGAGGTGTAAGGTTTGGAAAATTAGAGGCCGGATGGACCATTCTGAGGCATGAAATAATATGCTTTTAATTCTTCCAGACGGATAGATCCCATTACTAGTGAAGACCCCTTGAACAAAAAACTGTGTATGTTGTCAAAAGCGGAAGACTGGGATTGAAGGTCTGGGATCCCTGGCACTATTGCACATGCTGATTTTCGTTGAAGATCAAGTGTCCAAATCTGCAGACATGGCTACCAACCATCTTATTGGGGAAACTGTTCTATCTTGGGTCTTTCAGCGGAAATTCGTAGAGGGGCCTTGACGGATCTTCTGGTTCATAAAAACCATGTACTTTTTGTTTGTGAAAACGCAAAGTCAACCACTAACAGATAAAAATCCATACTTGACTGAAGCATGGACTGAATCTGGCTTTAGTGTAGGAAATTTTGATTTCTAAATTACGTAAAACCATTTGACTGGCATCAGACAATCATATAATGGCGCGGTCATAACGCGCTTTTTTGGGGGTATACATTCCTCTTTAGTTGTTCATGATAGACACTCTAAATCTTCAATGCCACTGGTGAACTCTAGTAAAATTGAAAACGGATTTCCAAATGAAATAAATTGAAATAAGTTCAGGGACGCCATAACTGTTTTAATCAGCGCTCAACTGAACACTATTTTTGCTAGCATTTTTGTGTTCGTATTATTGCATAAATCCGAAGATTTAAAAAAATTAACCTGCTCCAGGATTTTAAATTTTTTAATCTTTCGATGTTTTTGCCATATCTCGTGGGGGAGGTGTAATCAAACAAGTGGATTTTGCTCTAGACCCCCCGCCCTAGCTTATGCATACACCTCTCTACCTAAACTCCAGCAAGGGTTAGGGAAGACTTGATCAAGGTTGAGAACAAAAAACCGTTCCTATTTATTTAGGGCAGGAAACATCATAAATAATTGCCAGAAATCTGAATATAGGACCTGTCTCATGATTCCTGTACCCCCACTGAATACTGTGTGGTCAGAGAGCTGACCTGTCTATACATGTTGTTGTTGTGTTAGTGTTGTGTCCAGACATGTTAGGAGAATGGAATTTTGACACATAGCTCACTACTTTGAGGAGCTATAATTTCAGTTAAGTTCACCAATAGGGTGTAAATCATTACACCAGAGTGGATCCGTTGGGCAGAACGTTTGTCTGAGCAGACTTATGGTTTGCTGTCCTCAACAACCCATTTGTCTGCAAGACATTTTAAAGTTGTATAGCATGGTCAGAGCTGGAATTTTCTTTTGCCAAACAATCCCATAAAAGTTTGCTCCAAGGGGACCCTTCAAATGGTTTTCCAGATCTATTAGACAAAGAGCTGGATGAACTCCAAACAATAAATCAATTAAATTTCCTGTCC
Organism: Oreohelix idahoensis; assembly: GCA_024509875.1. NCBI lineage: Eukaryota > Metazoa > Mollusca > Gastropoda > Stylommatophora > Oreohelicidae > Oreohelix > Oreohelix idahoensis. The sequence continues at coordinate 117,826 of JAMPIV010002116.1, read as the reverse complement.
CAACAGTGACTGTATAAAATTGATAAAACTAAGGTTAGGTCTTTAGTAATCTTGCATAATTTATGTTTATCGGACTCACCATTTCCTACATCCAATTTCTAAATTTTTTAGACAGTCTGAGGTATGCACTACTCAAATTCTATAGTAGATATAGATACAAAAATAGTATAAAATATTATTTATCTCTATCCTCACTACATTTTACACACATAACGCTGTCGATTGGTTCACACAGACTTTTTGAAAATGATGATCTTGTTCACAGATTGCTATGGGTTGTAGGACCTTTAAAAATTTCTCACAACACCAAAAATTACATCAAGGAAAAACATATACAAATAGTCATAAAATTTAAGAAAAATGCTACAAGGATGATAGCCTGTTAGAATCTTAGCTCTAGGTTTAGCCCACAGCCCCGTTAAGAGAACAGATGATGGCCCAAAGAGTTATAGATACGTAGGGTTTAGGCTAAGAGTTTTTCTTCTTTTCTCGTAAATGTATGCACAGAGTTGAATAATCTGATTTAGCCTAAGAAGTAAAGAAACTCTAGCAAATAGTAACAAATTCTGCAGGTTAAACAAAAAGAATTAAGACAGTAAATGGATGACAATATACAACTGTAAAATAACACTCTGATCTGCGTACACTCATTCATTCAGCCATGGCCATGGGTACACAGTTATACTCACAACTTTGCTCGCTGCCTCTGGGAACATAATAATTCTAGGACCTTCACACAGACCCGAAAATGCAGTCCTTGACCAAGAAATCCCCAGTTCCAAAAGACGTACTAAACTCTCAGGGAACGATTCCTTGGGTGTTCTAATTTTTCGAATGTCTGATTAAGTCACATAAAATATTGTCCAGGCACAAAAGTTAGCAGAGCACAATGTCATTTAGCTTTGGTTTCTAGAATTTAAGGAATGTCAGATCGGTGTCTACTTTCAGGAAGTTACTATATTTGGTCACCACAGTACTAGTCAAAACTCTGTCGGAATGTTTCTGATCTTTGCTTGCCACAACAGGCTGAATTGTACTGAAGAGTTATTCTGGAAGAATTAATTCTGGCGCGAAGGCCTCTTACTTCATTTAACTGTTACAGTTCAGGTAATGAAAGTGATTTGTTTCTTCCCAAATAATGTTCACGTACTAGAACGCTGGTAAAGTTGGGTACCACCGTTTCACTATATAAAAGAAAGAACACATATCAAATAATTTACATATATGTACTCAATATAACTTACATTTTAATAGCAAGCCTACAGCTTGACTTATATTTAAAACTTCCCGTAAAATAAGTTATATTAAATAAATCAAACATCATGAATTAGAAAATACATACGTATTTCGTCAACACTCAATGATGTATCTAGCGTTATAAGTTTAGTTTTTAAAATATATTCTCTCGTCTGATTATTTAGAAGTTAAATTAAATTTCTTAATTAGCCGACTGAATTTAAGCAAGAAATATAATTTCTGTTTTCCACTGAAACGCGTCACTAGAAAATAATACAGACTATATAGATTAAGCCCTCTGTTCAAAAGAACTAGTTTAAAATTAAATCGGCGATTTAACACTTAATCACTTCACAAAATTCTAGAGAACTACTATATAATATTTACCTCAAAACACAGCACTACAGGATATCGCACAATTAAGAATTTTTACGCTCATATTTATGGAAGTCTAGAAGTTCGACAAATTGTCGCAACAAACTAAGAAACTTCGCTTATACAGCTCTACTCTTCGCGAACCACCTGTCTACTGCGATTTATTGAGAAGAATGAAAATAAAGTTTCAAACTAGGTTAATATTTTAAAATCAGACAAAGGATGAACTATTATTTCGTAGAACGAAATGCTCTCCCCTTTCCGGCTTAAACGATACGTTTAACACCTAACATGTCGTAACTGCCACCTACTGACCAAGATGTACGCGTGTCAGTTTCAAATCTCAGACAACCGTCTGCTCTGGGCGAAAGCGGGTTGGCAGTTTTAGCACCTACGTTAGTGTCAGGTGAAACTGGTAGACCAAAAGTCTGCTCATGTCCAGCGAAACGAATTTCTCACACCCCAGGCCCAGAAATCCGGTCGGGCCGCGCTCTGACCGGGGAAACTGCAGACGTATGTCTGGCGAGAACCGTATATTCACAGCTATGGTTCGACCGGCAGAGACTGCCATCTATGTAATAGAATTACGTATCCCAGTATGAGAAAAACACAAGGTAAAGTTAGAGAATACTGAAGAAAATATTTTTCGCAAACGAGTGATGCGAAAATACAGGAAAAACAAGTAAGGAAAGATAATAAAATGAAAGGATTAGGGTGAGAGAATAGGAAGAAGATGTAGGTAATTTAATGATATAAAGACCTACGTGACAGTCCATAAGAGTGATAAAGAGAACAATTGGGATGATGTGTATCCCTTACCAGCTTCAAGGAACAAGTAATTAGATAGAGAAAAAAATACCCAGTTGAAGATTGATTTCATGCATTATGGACACATGGTCTATTGCTTGTAAATAATTGCATATACATATTTATAAATATATAAGATTCCATCAAACTGATTATCAATGACTAAAGTCCTGGCCAAAAGAACATTTAGGCTCAGGACCAATAAAGTTTAACAGAAAATTTTTCATTTTAAAACTTAACCGCTGGAGTTAGTTGATTTTATCTTAGAAGTTAATATTTGTTGGTATATGTTTTGTATTGAGGTTATTCCACACACTCACTTTTGCATTACCCTAGACACTTAACCAAGCCAACATTCATATTGATTAAGAATTAGTCTGATTGAGATATAAATGTGGCAGCAAGTAAGGTCATCTGAATTACACACCAAACCTATTAACTTCAGATACCTTCACAGCTGATCTCAGTCAGTACACTAAGTACTTTATACTATATTTAAGTCCCAACTCACCACAGTTTAGTGTAAATATATGTCTAGGTATTTATATATAGATTAACTATTCTGGCTCATACGTTTGCTTTCATGCATATAACTGAATCAACTATTATTGTTTTGTTTAAAACAACAGGTAACAAATTTAATAGTGAAATAGTCTTTAACAGGTTAAAATAAATATGAAAAGATTAGTGGAATTTTGATAGTTATAAATTTCTCATCATTGAGACGTAGGTGGAAATTTAACTTTATACTTAAAGTTTAACTGGAATTATAAGTTTTTTGCTGGTGCCTTTTATTTAGCCCTTAGCTTGTATGAGTGAGTCCTGCAGCTGTGGTTCATCAATTCTGTGATGACAAAAGCCTTCTCCACACTCTCTTCCGCTGTCGGCGGTTATGGCGAATGCTTTTCTTTCACACTAGCTGCGTTGGTACCACAAATCGTCTGATGGCTTGTAACCACGAACTTTAGACAAATAGAAGAAACAAATGCCTGCTAAGTACATTTTTTCGCTGCAAACTAACAGGCCCATTATCATGCGCTACACCCACCAATGTTAACCTCTTAGAAGAATTAATTTTCCCGAGCACACAGTGTAACTCAAGGAATATGATGAAAATTCACCCATATCCTTCTGGGTGTTAACTAGGAAATTGCGTCTGGAGTGCATGAACAATGATTTGCCTGAATTACAACTAAAAAAGGTACATAATTCTCACAAGATAATATGTTGCACCTTAGGCACATGTGATGTAATCATCACTCATCACTGCTCCAGTCGGAGTCTGGGATCGCTCTGCTGTCGGGTTTCCCGCATGACTAGTAAGAAACAATCAACAGCTCTTGCTGTAGTGGTTCATGAAAATACTATTTTCATATGTTGAGGTTGCCACCCCCATATATATCCACTAGCAAGAAAACATGTTAAATTCACGTTTGTAATAGAAATGTTTACACTTACCCCAAATAATGGGTATACACAATCTCTTGTTATATTAAATTCCTGGCCCCTTAAGTCTCCAGTCTTGTGTTTAATATGCGGGTTTACTCTTAAGTTTTCAGAGTTGCCCAAATACGTTGAACTGTCACTTATAAGTATGGTATACTAAGTCCAATATCTCACTGGCTTCTTGGGAGTTGTTCGCTGTACAATGCAATCTCTCTGTGTGTTCTGTGTCTGGGATTTCACTACATTATATTGTACAGTTTCCAGTTCAAATCCAGCTGGGTTTCCGCTGAATGTTCCAATCAAATTCATTGTAGATTCTGGCAAACCTCTAGCACAAGAGGGGTCGGTTTGTTTATCATTACTCATCCCACGCATATTTGAAAAATATTAAATTTAATATACCCGCATGGCCTCTTACAACCGTGATGCATAAGACTTCCGGCCGCACCTCTGTCTTTCACAGTACTGTGACCATGTTTTCCTGACGTAATGTCTTCCGCCCAGATGTCTGTTCCAACAGATTATCTAATTATCGCCTCTTATATGCGTGCCTCCGACAGACAATGTCGTTTTCTTTCATCGTACGCACAATGCAAGCTTGTGTCAACACGATCAGCAGCTTTTCACTGGGGTCAGATATCGGACCGACACGTTTCCACAGGTGGTCAGACGGATTCAAAGAGATAAGCGGGTGACCGGTCTGATGACTGGGTATTGTTACGATAATACCACAGTTCACTGGCGGAACGTAAATACGTCTGAAGAGTGGTAAACAATAAGATACGAATTAATCCCGTAGAAAATACTGCCCTATGGGAGTGGCGTGTTAGAGACTTTACCATGCTCTTTCAAGCATAAAGAGTAAGATGAATGAAAGGGCAAAATGAAATGCCAAATAACAAGTGAATAATGAAGAAATATCAAGAAAAGAAGGCTGAAGGTGTGAGAGATCACACAAAAGGACAGGGACAGACATTTCGCCACAATTGCCACAAGCAGCAGCAATTAAATTCTTATAGTATTGTTATTTATTAAATAGAGTACATACATACATACGATTTAATTTGTGTTCAATGTCTGATAATTATATGTAGTTAATAAATGCTGTTAACTATTTAACGTTTGTGTCTTTTAAAATTACTTTTCATTTAATTTTAATAGTTTTCTGGACCTTGGGAACGAATTAATTTGATTTCTATTAATTCTTACAGGAAGTCAATTTTCGTTTAACGTTTTTCCTGTTAGCGCTCAATTTTTTAAGAAACAAGTTAACAGCGCTTTTTTTTCATTTACGTCTAGTATTTTACCGTTATACCCTGTTCAACCAAAAACAGTTATAATTGGGGTATATAGGGCGTTAACTTCTTCGATGGTAGGACGTTCCTAGTCCTGATAAGGACTAGTCCGGAAAAGGACCGCTAGCTGACTGTTTGGTTCCTTCTCGTTGTTATCATTTTCGGCTGTATGTGGTTTATGACTTTCTCTATTATAATTGGTAGGAGATCCTCTAGGGTTTCGATAATTATTTTAACTTTAGTTTCTATGCTTCTTTCTCTTCCTTGAGTGTTTTTTGTAACGATATCCTGGATAATCTTTCTCTCATTTTCAATTCTTTTGAGGACTTCTTCGTTCTCCTCCTTTAGCTATACGAGTTTGACGATGTCGACTTCTATTTGGTGTTGAATGGATTTCATGTCCTGTAACATTGCCTGGGCGCTCTGTAAGGCTCCTATTGTTTCGTCTCTTATGGTATCTGTGTCTTCGTTATGCTGCCTGTTCTTCTCGACCTTTGAGTTTTTGTTTTATGTCTCGCACCTCTGTAGTAAGTTGTATCAGTTGTGTTCGTGTGTGTTGTTCCTGTTCAGCACTGCCCCCTGCAGCCACTCGATGTCTTGCTTCTCTGAAAGAGATGTTTTTGGTTACATATTCCTTCACTATGCTCTTGATCTCATGGAAGACCGGACAACCACGGTATCTTGTCCCGTGGTTCCCGAGACAGTTAGCGCAGGTTCTAAACCTGGACAATGGATCTCGAAAGACAGAAGAGTGCATCCCTCCTGTTATGCAGTGCTAAAACTGCCAGCAATTTTCTCACACCAAGAAGACCTGCAAGAGAGAGACAGTTTGCAGGTACTGTGCAGGAAGTCACCGTTAACAGCGCTATGCGGGGGATTCCTATTTATACTTCTCTGGGCTGATAACTCCAGCTGTTTCCAAAAGTCTTCGTCTTTTGTGTTTTTCATTCTCTCCCTTGTGTACTCCAGGTGCTAATATCTTCACCAGCCTCTCAAACCTGAGGGTCCCAGGACATGGACTAACAGAGCTTGCTGTAATTCATTAACTTTCAGCTCCACGTTGCACAAAGGTCCTCAACAATTACACGCCAACCCTTCCTGTCATGTGCCATCCGTTCAAAATCTTTCAATCTCTTCTTTACCTCCTTCACGTCCGTGTCGAACTCCCATCTCTATCTGAGCGCGTGCCCCGTGTAGTTCCGGGGTGTCACTGAGGAGACAAAGAAAGAATAGGACTACTTCTCCCTCAGGCATGTCGTACAAGGCGACCAACATGAGGTTGTGCATGAGGCTGGCAACCTCATCATGTAAAACTAACTGCTACAGAAACCACTGATGTAAAGGCGTATGAATTCTTGGTGTAGGCTTCCTGCCACGGGGACCAGCTGCGGTGGTGGCTCTACGCTCTATAGGGAGCAAATAGGTCAATGATTATATCCTATATATAAAATCTCAGCTTTTTCTGTCAGTGCGTAACGCTAAGGGATGCAACTTTGCTTGAAAGTTAGACATTAATTGTATTGTTTCCCTTATATGTACTCTCCCGAAAATAGTAACATTTACCAAAGAAGAATGCGCAAATGACGGTGCGCACAAAAATATATTTATGGAACGTGTGATCCCGTATACAAACATTAGGATTCTCGCTGCCGCTACGTAGTTCGTGTACTGTGGTGATGCACAGTGGTTTTTTAAAATACTTTTGAATAAGTAAAATTGCCGTTGGGTATTGGTGCTTTTGAATTTAGTTCCTGTCTTATGATGGGCTTTGACACTAGTTGATAATGATTAGCGTGTAGGTTGTTTTGTATTCCTCTTTTTATTTTACCATGGGCACTCCAGAAAAAGGACTGAAGTGTAGTGCTATTATCGGATTTAGATAAATAAATAGTACGCAAAGGTATGTTTCAGGCACTGGTGAGAAATAAAGAAGTAGAAGACTAGACAACAGAAAAACAACAGAAGAGATAGGCTTACTGCGAATTGAACCAGGACCTTCTGAACGACACCACCTGCCTAGCTACGGGAGCGAATCGTTACTATCCTGTCTGCCAACTAGGCACACCGGAGTTGATCTACCTTATGCACATCCTTCCCAAAAAGACCTGCTGTGAAGCATCTTGTTGACACTAAAATCTCTTCAATGAGAATCGCACAAGTTATCCTCATACATTACCTTTTAACTCTTGGTAGAGCATAGGCCGTCAGTATATTCATGCCAAGCTTCTTGTCATAACCTCTCGATGTCATTCTATGTCTTCTTTAACCCTTTCAAGTCTGTCCCTTCTTTGTGCACTTTATTTTTTTTTTGTTTTATTGTTGTGGCCGTCTTCTATTCCTCTTACCCAGGGCATTCCAGAAAAAGGTCACCCTTGTAATACTATCCCCTCGTTTCCTCACTGTGTGTTAAATCCAACGCCAGCACCGATACCTCACTTCTTGTTCTACTGGTATTAAGTCTGGTTCTTTCTTATTAACTCCACACTGGTGATTCTGGAATCATCATTATAAATAATTCTCGTCGTTTGTACGTCGGTCACATCTAAGAGATGCAACTGTGGTTGAAATTTAGACATGAATTGTATTGTTTCCCTTATAAATACTCTCCTGAAAATAGTAACACTCAACGAAAAAAAGTCGGTGTAGAACCCAGTTTCATTCCGGAAACGGATTTAACTCATAATTTTGAAAAAAATAACCATAAGATGTAAGTTTTTGATTGTTTCTTGAAGACAAAATTTTAATTTAAAGTATTGCAGACTTATTATTGTGGATCAAAATGATAAGATGGCTGCAAAACGAGCTGCAGATGCTAAGAGGAAGAGACGATCGCTTCAATTACCACGAGCAAGAGAGAAAGAACTCATATATTGAATTAAAAATATTTTAAAAATATATTACAGTTTTTTAAAAACCTGTCCTTCTATATGCATCCATTAATTTTTTTTTAAACCTGTAATACCAGGTTGTGATTTCTTTTGTCTCTACGGTTCACAGCCTTACATCCATTGACGATCTTTTTGGCTGTTGTTTTTGCTGTTCTCCATGTTTCACAACCATACAATAGGACTGACTTGATATCTGAGTGGAAGATTCTGATTTTTGTGTCGGACTTGATTTCTCTTGATCTCCATACATTTCCCAATGCAATGAAAGCTCCTCTTGCTGTTTGTATTCTTATTTTGATATCATTATCTGTCCCTCCATCTTTGTCTATATCGCTACCAACATATGTGTAGGATTGAACATCTTGTAGTGGTGTTTCTTCAAGTTCAATCTTGTTATCTATGTTGCTGCCGAGATATTTGTATGAGTCCACATTATACAAAACATTATCGTGAAGAAACATAAAGCACGGCCAAACTGACCTCTCGCGCTGACCTTCCGAGGGAAAGATCAGAAATGGTGGTTACTTTGAAAGTGTCTTTTGTTGTTGCAGGAGAATAATTCATCAGATTCTCGATATTAGTCCTTGGTTTCATTGTTTCTGTGTTTGCTTGTGCAATTATCTTTGTGCCCAATGCAGTGTGCGGTGTTTATGTGTATTCTTTTTTAATATAGTTGTAAAATTTAGGCTCAGTGATTTTCCTGATAATATGTGAAGGACCGTGGACTAGATTGGAACCAGGCCAGGAGGAAGACAGCCGATAGGATAGAATGGCGCTCTCTCCAGCAAACCTCTTTGCCCCAGGATAGAAGAGGAATGACTAAGTTAGTAAGATATTTCTGATATTCTATCGTGTTCCGGAGGGGTGGGGGGGAGGGGAGGGGGAGAGGGGGCGAACGAACGAACGAACTTTATTTTCGAAGGGTTAATAATTGGGCGCGCAGGCCAGTCTAACATTCTGCCCTTCCACTCTCATTTATCTTGCATACTATTGTCGTGAAACGTGTGTGTAAACCCACTTCTTTGTTAATACATACGCACAGCCAATACACGTTCAACAGACTGAGACAGATTAAATTACACGAAGTATACGCCATCTTGTTCCCCCAAGATGGCGGCAGACAGAATAAAATTAGGCATAAGCCCTGTTTTTCGGAAATGGGTCATGGAATGTACCAAATCGTCGAGAACCAATCAAAAGAGTTCCTTACGCACTGACAGATTCCTTGCGTCTACCTATATAAACGGGCGCGTTTTATTAAAAAAATGCACACAAACACGAAGGCCAGCACGACCGACTGGGGAAAGAGAAAGCTGTCAACATTGATTTATTGCTTACCTGCGTGACCGGGCACTCTTTCTTCACTAAAGTCGAGTCCAAATCTGGCTTGTATTAATCTTAGAGGGTTTTATTCGTGTCATCCAACCTGAGGTCGTATGTTCGAGTCAATCCAGCTGCCTGGAACTTCGCAGGAGCACAGTGATTGTACCGGAGCTACATCCTTAGTCCCCCTCAGTCTTGGGTGGGCTAAAGGAACGATCATCAGCGGGTGTTGTGTGCAACAAATTAGGAAGTGTGACGTACGTCTAGTTTGACAAGTGAATTTTCTCTGATTTGATGGATGATTAAAGGGACTTTAGCTTTTCATAACATTAGAACCCCTGAATATCAGTATTGTTGTAACTTTTCATCAACGAAGAGTAGCGGCTATGATCAAAGCAGTCAAAGACGATCCCCAGAACAGAGAAGCAGAAATTTAGCATCTCCGTGCGAACACTGAACCGTTCGCAAGACGGACACGAGCGGTCAGAAGAAAGCTTCTTGCAGACTTCGCACCTCTGTGGCAACCAGCAGACTTGCCCGAAAGACTATGGAACGGGAGAGACGGAGCGCTCAGCGTAGCGGATACGATATGAAGAAGCAGGAAACTCACCGCGAACGAGGCTAGTCTCGCAGAAATTTCACATTCTCGTGCGAGCAGCCTGAGACGAACGAAGATCGGAAGCCAGTCGGGCCATCGCGGTTAGCATGGCGGCTAAATAACTTCGACTTTCCCTGGGATCTGAAGAGGAGCGAAATTTTCACACGACCTATTTAACTTACATTCCTTTTAGATATATACAGAATCCGAAAAGGGCAACTTTATCATTCGTACTGACATAATTCTAAGATTTACTAGCATATAGTTAAATTCCTGCTAGATTTCATCTAAATTGTTGGCTATTAGAGTGAATTCTTTTTCTGTGCAGACGGTAATTTATACTTTAGCTTCGAGTGATCAGTGGTCTAGTTATTTCATTTTTATTTCACTGGATTGTGGTGTAAATTTAAACTTATTAAATAAACCCATTTTCAAAGTTCTAGTGCAAACTAAATGTTACATCTATAAGTTTATTTCTTAATACAATAGCCGCGTAAATTAACTGTGCAGCCGATTAAGGGAATTATAACTTTAATGCAGTTTAGTTCTGTATAAATAGATGTGCTTTTAACTATTAACCTCACGGAGAGTTTTTTCTTGATTTATTAATTAAAGACGCGAATGCAGAAAATAGTCTAACTGTAAATGTATCGCGCGTTAAATCTTAATATGATTTTATTGCATTTCATGTTTTATCTTCTATACAGAATTGATCTTTCGACCTTGCATCCCAGCAATTAATTAATTATACACTGGGTCCTGCCAACTCAGTTCGATTACTCCAGTGACTTATGAACATATTTGAAATTTAATCTTTGTGGCGATCCTGTTGGGATTCAGCTATCTGAAGTATACAGAAACAAAGCAAACCCAAAGACTGTTTTAAAATCCCAATTCATAAAGTCGTTTTATAGTTATCAAACTGGAAGAAGAACAGTTGCCAGTAGCAATATTTTACTCACTGCTCTATATGTGAAGAAGAACATAGATTTCCCTGACACTGTCTGTCAAGCATAATCATTGGATTTTACCACCCCCTGAAGAACTTACCTCAGTATTTTGTAGTTTGTGACATTACGGCAAAAGAACGTTATCTCCACCAGCTGTGCCAATTTTAGAAACCACACCATACCTCACACCTAGCCAAGTGCCTGTGCCATTCATTAGGAACTTTTATCTAACAAACCAACAGTAGCCTTTACGCTTCACCGTCTGGCGATTTTTTGAGACTATTTGCTACCAGCCCATATCGTTAAATCTGGGGCCTGACACAGAAGAAATAAAAAGACAATTTCCATTGTTCTACGGTATTAGCTGCAGTTGTAAAATTCCTAAAGTGCCAGAATTCACAACTTGGTAAGTCTGTGTGTGTGTGACTGTGTGTGCTGGCCAGCCCAAGCGTGTTTTTGAATGACAGGAGATTTATTAATCTTTTTTTACCCTTATAATTAGTTCGTCCTAGTATTAAGGGGTCTGCCATCACCGGTGTCAATACCTTGTCGAGGTATGGCGGCTTGCGTACCCTGATTACCCCCAGAGCTATGCCAGCGGGAGTTTTACTCCTGGAAGGTTCTACCAAGCTGAACAGGTTTGCGCGGGCAGGGGTCAGACGAAAGCAGACACCCTGATCCTCCAGGTTGGGGGTTTTAGCATAGGGCTGACACCCCTGTCTATGTAAAAAAAAAATTGAAGTTACGGAAACAACAACGAATAAACAAACTTTGCTGCGGGATGGACATCCGGAGTCTGAGGCTCGTATGACTGTCAGTGGTGTAAGCCGAAAGGAAGCCACTGACATGAGAACGGACGTCCTGACCGCAAAACACGATACAAGAATAGGATTTTGGAATATCAGGACAATGAATGAGACGGGTACTAAAACAGGTCACGGCAGAAATGAGAAACTATAGGCTACATATTCTAGGGATAAGCGAGAGCAGATGGACAGGGGCAGGAAAAGTTAAAACAGCAACAGGAGAAACAGTACTTTACTCTGGAAGAGAGGATGGACAGCACAATGAAGGCGTAGCCATTATTTTAAGTCCTCTCAATACAGCACAAGCACAAAATTAAGATTATATCAGAGTTGTGTGCTTTCTGTGCTTCTCTATGGTGCAGAATGCTGGAGAGTTACAGAGAAGGAAATGTCGAAATTGTCCTCTTTTCACACAACATGCCTAAGAAAAATTCACCGAATCTTTTGGCCGAATACCATCACCAACCAAGATCTGCTTACTCAGAGCAAGCAAGAGGACATGCACACCATCATAGCTGGCAGACGCTGGAGCTGGGTTGGCCATGTCCTCAGAAGAGACCCCGATGCCATCACAAGAACAGCTATGCTTTGGACCCCTGAAGGAAAACGAAAGAGAGGCCGACCAAAAACAACCTGGCGGAGAACTGTGGAGGCTGAGATGCTAAAAATGAACCAGAGTTGGGGCACTGTACGAAGGATGGCCACCGACCGAGCAAAGTGGAATCAATTTGTTGTTGCCCTACAAGACGCCACTAGTCGTGATGGCCACTGACTGCTTTGACGGTCGGCGGCTAAGGATCAAAGAAGAAAGAAGAGAAGTATTAAGGGGTATTGTATACATTGTACGGGATTTCTCCTAGCGGGATTGTTTAACGGTGTTCATTTCCCCCTTCCGTAAAGTTTTGTTGAATAAAGGGAAACATTTGAGAACACTGTAACCCCTTGCCTCAGAGTAATAAATTTACCATTGGGTTAAATGGCCTATCTCTGATCATCATCATTCCCCCCCCCCCCTCTCGTCTTTGGGACCGGGTCTTTTCTGTTAGTAAATACAAGCTGGAAAAGGTGTATTGGATACTTCTCCTCAATCCCCCCACCCCCACCCCTTGTCATATTTGTATTCTGTAACCTTTGATTTCTGACTGTAAATTGATAATTATTTCTGACTTGATTTTATGATAATAAAAGTATTAAAACTTTATTAGCATTTTGTGTCGGCTGGCCCAAATCAAACATTCCTCATATTTGTTATCGCAGTCTGTATTTCATGTACGTTGTGCGTCAGAATCACCAAATCGGTGTGTGCGCCTGAGCGACTGGAACTGACAAACAATTGTTTGTTCAGAAGAGTGGTAGGAATAGTTTTGAGAGACAAATATTGTCGTAATAAGAGACTGTCCTTACTCTTCCCAGCACTAGTGAATCTACTACCTGACTTTCCTAAATCCTTATTCCCACAAAGCCTTCACTATCATTCTACACTCTAAAGGGACCAATATCCATCAGAACTCTCTCAGATAAAATTACGACAGGAAGGACAGAACTGTTCTAAGAGATGAGTACACATTAGTACCATTTCCGTCCGCAATTGTGAGCAATTAACGGTCAAGGAAGAACAAGTGATTTAGCGTAGTGAGAGACAAGATTAACAGCACAGCTGATAAATTTTCTATAATTAATTAACAGCACAGCTGATATCTATAATTTTGTTCCTATAATTGGAAGACTTGGTGTAATATATATAAATATATTTGTGTGTATATATATATATATATATATATATATATATATATATATATATATATATATATATATATATATATATATATATATATATATATATATATATATATATTTATATATGTAAATCATATGTAAACTTCTATGGCACGCGCCTCAAACAGCCTCTGACAACCAAGTCCAGCTCCCGGCCTTCACGTGTGGCTCAATTTGAGCCCGGCGGAACTGTTTCCACTGACGGGAGAAGGGGCAAAGGCGAGCGACTGGCGCCTTAAAACCAGCAGCTTCGGGCAGATAGGGCTCGTGATCCTTGGTTGGTAGCTTATCTAAGAGAATGAACTCTGAATTCAAACCACCGCTGCCTTGCGGGAATATCCATTTATGGAATTGGCTTCGGGAGTAAACCCTGAGGATAAATCCGGAGTCGGAGTCCCTAAGGCAGTCTAATGTCGATTCGACATTATTCTGGCAACTCCTGCGACATGGCTGGTACCAAACTGTATCGGCTACTGCCGTTCCTTTGGATCTACCGGCTGTGTGGAGAGGGGGAACATGCTGCATGGGCAACAGCTTGATCTCCATATAACTGTGCCCAAGCTCGCGCCCTGGAGAGGACATTCCAGCTTCACCCTATAGGTGTCGGCAAAACACGGGAAGTAGCAGTTACCGGTTATAAGCATTTTGCCCAATTGGCGTAGGGCATGGCGCCAGGGGCTACTTCCGACAGTGGGAGAGGTTCTAGGATCTCACTGGACAGCTACCGCCCGCTTCAAGCTGGGCAGCCCCCAGTCAATAAGGTGTTGTCCCGCCACTGTCTGCTTTCCCCATTGGGTGCATGGGGATTAGGGTCAAACCCGAACTGTGGACAGAAAATTTTGCACCAAGCAATTATCGAAAAAATAGAAATAAGCAAACTCTCAGATTGGGATGCTGGAACGTCCGGACTATGTTGACTGGACTATCCGAAAACCTACAGGATGTAAATGATGTAAGGAAGACAGCCATAATTAATGATGAGCTTAAACGACTTCAGGTGGATATAGCTGCACTTCAGGAAACGCGCCTGGCGGGCTCTGGAACGGTGAGCGAGAAGGACTACACATTTTATTGGCAAGGGAAAGATCTTAATAAAGCTAGAGAACACGGAGTAGGTTTTGCGGTCAAAAAATCGCTAACTAACATGGTTGAACCAGGCGAGAATGGATCAGAACGCCTGTTAACGCTCCGCCTGCAAACTAGCACAGGTCCCATCACCCTTGTCAGTGTGTATGCTCCTACTCTGTACTCTGCCTCAGAAGCTAAAGATGAGTTCTACGAGAATCTAACAGCAATTATCAAAAGCATACCTAGGCAAGAACAGCTTGTTCTCCTTGGTGACTTTAACGCTAGAGTGGGTGCCGATAATGTTTCATGGCCTTCATGTCTGGGCAGGTTTGGTATTGGCAAGATGAATGAAAATGGACAACGGCTCTTAGAGTTGTGCGTCCACCATGACCTCTGTGTGACCAACACCTACTTTCAGACAAAACCCCAGCATAAGGTGTCATGGAGACACCCACGATCCAAGCACTGGCACCAACTTGACCTGATTCTCGTCAGAAGGCCACTCCTCAGGTCTGTGCTCTCCACGCGCTCGTACCATAGTGCAGACTGTGATACAGATCACTCCTTGGTTTGCTGCAAAATCAGAGCACAACCAAGAAAACTCTATCGTGTCAGACATGAAGGGAAACCACGCATCGATACCAGCAAGATGTCAGACCCTTTCATGATCGCTCAATTCACTGCGACCTTCGAGAAAGTGCTCAGTAGCCCTCAGCATGGTGATACTATTACAGAGAACTGGGAGCATCTACGGAACACCATTCAAAGTACTGCACTTGCCACCTTTGGTAAGAAAACAGCAAAGTCAAATGACTGGTTTGATGCTTCATCAGATGTGATGGCACCTGTCATTGAAGCTAAGCGCAGTGCTATGAATGAATACAAACGTTCACCGAGTGCCAGAACCCTACAGACCCTGAGGGCTACGAGAAGCAAAGTTCAACAAACTGCTCGACGCTGTGCAAATGACTACTGGCTCCAGCTCAGTGAGAGCATCCAGATCGCAGCGCAAACAGGCAACATTAGACAAATGTATGACGGTATAAAGAAAGCACTTGGCCCCCATAAAAGTAAGACGGCACCGCTAAAAAAAACCATCAGCGGAGAGAAGCTAACCGATAAGGGTAAGCAGATGGAGAGGTGGGTCGAGCACTACTCTGAGCTTTACGCTAGAGACAATACCGTTACGCCTGCAGCCCTTGATGGTGTCAACAGTCTGCCAACTATGGAGGAGCTGGATGCCGAACCAACATTAGAGGAACTCAGCAAGGCCATTGATAGCTTGGCCTGTGGCAAAGCACCAGGCAGTGATGGGATTCCTCCTGATTTAATCAAATGCTGTAAGAGCACGCTATTACATCCCCTGCATAGGATGCTGTGCCAGTGCTGGGAAGAGACAACTATTCCTCAAGACATGCGAGATGCCAAGATTGTAACACTGTATAAAAATAAAGGAGACAGAAGTGATTGCAATAACTACAGAGGCATCTCTCTTCTTAGTATTGTTGGTAAGGTTTTTGCCAAAGTCATCTTAATGCGACTACACAAGTTAGCTGAGCGCATATATCCAGAGTCACAGTGTGGATTCCGAGCTGGCAGATCAACAACAGACATGATCTTCTCTCTCCGCCAGCTTCAGGAAAAATCAAGAGAGCAGAAAAGACCACTATATATCGCCTTTATAGACCTCACAAAAGCATTCGACCTGGTTAGTAGGGATGGACTCTTTAAAATCCTCCTGAAAATAGGCTGCCCTTCTAAAATGCTGCAAATGATAGTCATTCCATGGCGGCATGAGGGGAACAGTCCAATATGCTGGAAGCACGTCACAGCCCTTTGATATACGAAGTGGCGTTAAACAAGGCTGTGTTCTGGCTCCGACCCTCTTCGGAATCTTCTTTGCCTTACTCTTGAAACATGCATTCAGGGATGCAACTGAAGGAATATGCCTTCACACTAGGTCAGATGGCCGTCTGTTTAATCTTTCAAGGCTGAAGGCAAAAACAAAAATCAGAAGGGTCACTATAAGAGACTTGTTGTTCGCTGATGATGCTGCAGTCGTCACTCAAAGCCAACAGGAGCGTCAGAGCTTGATGAATCGCTTCACTAAAGCATGCAAGGACTTTGCCTCACAATAAGTCTAAAGAAAACGAATGTGCTGAGTCAGGATGTGGGTGCTGCACCAGTTATCACTATCGATAACTATGAATTGGCAGTGGTGCACCACTTCACATACCTAGGGTCTACCATCAATGACAAACTCTCACTGGATACAGAAATCGACAGCCGCATTGGCAAAGCTGCAGCTACCTTTGCCCGCCTCACATCGCGTGTTTGGGGAAACTCTAAACTCACAATGAAGACCAAAGCTGCGGTATATAATGCCTGCGTCACCAGCACACTCCTATATGGCAGCGAGACCTGGACGACCTATGCTAAGCAAGAAAGAAGGCTCAATACCTTCCATTTGCGGTGTCTACGCCGCATCCTCGGCATCTCGTGGAAAGATAAAGTGACAAATGTCGAGGTGTTGTCACGTGCTGGCCTTCAAAGTATGTATACGCTTCTCTTAGACAGCGCAGACTTCGCTGGCTTGGCCATGTTCGCCGCATGGAAGATGGTCGCATCCCAAAAGATATCTTCTACGGACAATTAGCAGATGGCAAGAGAACAGTTGGGCGACCACAGCTGAGGTTCAAAGATGTGTGCAAGAGAGATATGAGGGCACTGGACACGGATCTAGCAACATGGGAGGATGAAGCTGCCGATCGCACTAAGTGGCGATGCTATTTACGGCGCCACCTCAGATTGGGCGAAGAGAGGCTCACACAAGAAGCAGAGGTGAGGAGAAAACGTCGAAAGGAGCACCAGGAAAATAAGCAGCTGAGGGCTGTCACCTCAGGGGCGCATTCCCATAGTCAGTTATGACTGAAGGGGCTATTATCATATGTAAACGTACCGATCCATTGCATTCCATCTTCCAACATCCACCCTTCAGCACAAGAGTAGATAGTGTATATACTTAATAAATAATAAGGAAATTGTATTTGAACGACTTGTCAATTTTATAATTGTTAAGTGAAATCTGTTTCCTTGTTTTAATATCACAGTTAGTTACACAGCGGGGTGGCATTTTATGACTGTCTCCACTCTACTAATTTTTCGAGATCAGATCATTCACAGCCGTAACTAATTTGTGATACCAGTAGTTCTCTCATACACTGGGACTTCACCATTTTCCTGCAGAAATTCTATTTCTGTATTGTCAGTACTATACTGATCTCAGAGCCAATAAAAACCTCACGCTACAACTATATCCTTTCATTCCCACATGTTACTTAAAGCATTAATATGAAGGCATGCAACATCATAAAGGTAATATAACAGCGTACGTTTACAGTATGCAGTCATAATCAAAATTAAGTTTTTTTCTTTAAACAAGCAAGAAAGTTATTAAAAAAAAAAAAAAAAAAAATTCGTTTAGAAAATCATGAATGCGAACATAATCAGATTAGGTGGCATGGTATCAGAACTCATGAAGTATTTGACAGTCTGCTATTGAATAAGGTGAGACTTGGTGTTATTTCTTTGCCCTCTTTAACCCAAGAGCAGAATCAGTAAGAGAGAAGTGAAAGGGGTCTCTGAGGAGACTAAAAATGCCTACTGACCACCTGAGACATGTTGTACGAGACGACTAATATGAAGTTGTGTGTGCGCCTGGCAACCTCATCATATAAAACAAAAACCGCCACTGCAAGACTACACGAATGCTATGGTATAGGCTTCCTACCAGGCAGCCACTGGCAGTGGTGAGTATCTAGGGAGCTAACAGAGAAATAATGAATGATCGGGATGATATATGAACGATATGATGAGCCTCCATGAAGTGTAGGTGGAACAAGAGATGGGAAGAACACGCCGGCGATGGATAGGGCCACGCATTAAGAAAACCTACTGATAGCATTACAAGGCAGTCCTTATTCTAGAATCCACAGGGTTAAAGAAGCAGACATAGACTGTAAAACAGATACGGAGAAAAAACTGAAAATGAAAAGACCTGACGCGGATGGCACGGGACAGGAGCCCATTGACAAGTTTCTTGAAAGCCTCTGCTCCTTAGGGGGTTGAAAATGAGTGATGATAATGACGATGTTATTAGTGATAAAGAAGATGTGACTGACCTTATAACAAAGATACTGCATCAGCACAGCTTCCGAAAGACATATAAAAGCTACAGTGACTTCGCATACCCATACCGCTTCATGGCGATCCACCCAGAAAATAGCGCTCCTATGGAGGTAAATATAATAGTTCATCAATGACTTCACAGCTCTCAGACACATACACGCTATAATTTATTAATGACTTCGCAGCTCTCAGACTCATACACGCTATAATTTATTAATGACCTCACAACTCGTAAATGCATAAAAGCGATACGTTATTAATTAATTAACAACTCGCAGATATGTAAAAGCTATACTTTATTAATGACTTCACAACTAGTAGACACATAAATGTGATACACTGTTAAAGAGTTATTCGTAGAAACATATAAGTGATACATTATTAATGGCTTCGAAACCTTTAAACACAAAAGACAAAACTATAATTAATGACTTCATAAAGCGTAGACACGGAAGGTAATGCACTATTAATGACTTCACAACTCATAGACGCTTAAAAGCTGTATTTTATTAATGACTTTACAGCTCGTAGACGTATAAAAGAGATATATTATTAATAACTTCACAACTCTCAGACACTTAAAAGCGTTACGTTATTAATTACTTCACAACTTGTAGACACATAAAAGCTTATACTTTATTAATGACTTCACAATTTGTAGACACACAGAAGCGAGAATGATCACACAACTCGCAGTCACATGAAAGCGATACAATATTAATAACTTTGCAACTCGTAGAGGTACATTATTAATGACTTCAAAAGTCACAGAAAAGTAATACCATCTGAATTACTTCACAAGTCTAGACTGGGAAAGGAAATTCACTGATAACTCCAGAACTCTGAGACACGCAACGACAATGGCTAGTTGATAAATCCAGAACTCCGAGACACGTAAAGACATTTGCTAGTTGATATCTCCAGATCTCCGAGACACGTAAAGACAATTGATAAATCCAGAACTCTGAGACACGTAAAGACATTTGCTAGTTGATAAATCCAGAACTCTGAGACACGTAAAGATAACTGATATTTGACAACTCCGAGACACGTAAAGACAATTGCTAGTTGATAACTCTAAACTCCGAGACACGTTAAGACAATTGTTAGATGATAACTCTTTAGCTCCTCAACAATTATTGGGTGATCGAGAAGTTTTAATTGACTTTAATTAGATTTACTTTACAGCAAGTCCATCCGCAGTGGTTGTACGGTCGTAGTTCTGCGTATCCGCTCACGCGTATCATAAGACACTTCCAACACTTGCTGTAAAGTAAATCTAATAAAGTCAATTAAACTAATACTGTTGAACTGTATCATAACGTGTTACATTCATATCATTAAAGCACTGAACCCACTGTGCAGGGACTTCTCGATCACCTGTACATGTGAAGTCTTCGTGTCCTGTGCCATCAATTCTATTTTGTCTTTATTCCATTCAAGTCTGTCTCTAATTACTTTCTCCATTCAAGTCTGTCTCTAATTACTTTCTTAATGCGCTTTTTGGCCTACCTCAATTCCTCTAACCCCGGGGGTCCTCAAGCAAGCAATGCCTCGAAATGCCTGAAGTTTGTTTTCCACAATCTATCGTCTTATCTATAATCAGAGTCTTTTCCTCAGCTTTGTTCCACTGTTATTTGTATTGTTGTTTCTATCAGTTCCTCGCTGGTGTTCTTGTCATACTAATTCTTCTTCTTCTTCTGCGTTCAGTTTGTAGTCATGCTAAATCTGCAGGCCTGTCGCCAGGACGAAGTCCACAGTCTTTACCAGGTCGGCGCGGCAGCTCCATAGCTGCTGCTGGAGCTCAGCACCCCTTGGCCAGGTCACACGTCGCGGGTCATCATGGGTTGGGCAGTTCTGGAGAATGTGTTCGGGGGTCTGGATTCCAGTTCCACGTGGGCATTCATTTGTGTGGGATATCCTGAGGCGATAGAGATGGCCAAGTAATCTGCAGTCGTCAGTTCTCAGGCGGAAAATGGTGGTCTGTTGGAGTCTGTTTAGATGGTGGATTGGGTCATCTCTGCTGTATATATCCCCTTTCTCCTTCCACTGATTTTTGTACTTATTGTGGATGATGGTTTTTGCTTCCCGATAGAGCAATGGGTGGCTGTAATTTGCCATTTTACTGCCACTTCTTGATAGAGCATCTGCTCTCTCATTTCCAGCAATTTCACAGTGGGAGGGTAACCACTGAAGGGCAATGGTTGATAACCCTTGGATGATGTTAAGCTCAGATCTGATCTCATTCATCATGTTATCATTTCTGATGTTCTGTATTGATTCCTCATACTAATTGAATCCTTCTGTTCTAGGTAAGGCGCCCCCCCACCCCCCATTTATGAAAGTGTGTATCGTCTTTAGTCAGTTCTGCTGTTCTCCGTGTTTCTTCTTCTTCTTCCTCTTCTTCGTACACTCTCAGACGTCCACTTGAATGTTCTCAAAGAAAGCAGTAGTCAGTTTGAGGCTATTTGAATCCCCGTAAAGCTTTTCCACGAAAGGAGCTGGCGTCGTCCATATGCACTTTCTCTGTACCACATATAAGGGGCAACTTTGAAGCAGATGTTCAGCCGTCATTTTATCAGTGCCATAATTACACTGATCGGTAGTTCCTATCTTTAGCTTGTTGAATAGATGGTATCTCAATCTGTTGTGGCCAGTGCGGAGTCTGAAGATTACCACTTGTTCTCTTCTGTGGAGCTGGTAGTAAGCATCATTCTGTGTGTGCACTGGATGTTCTACATTCCATTTGTTTCTGTAACTGATTCTGATAAAACTCTTTGCCTCCTCAAAAGTTATGCTTGCATCAGGCTGAGGTAGATGTGAACCTTCTTTTGCCAATCTGTCAACCTTTTCATTGCCGGTGATGTTACAATGAGATGGGATTTATTGGATCACAACACTTTTGAATCGTTGACAAAGTTTGTGGAGCACTATTCTGAGATCATCCAGGTCTGTATTATTTTGGCTTTTCAACGTTGCAATTACTGATTGTGCATCAGTAAAGAAAGCAACTTGTCTCTCTGCGCTTTCTTCTGTCAATATAACCTCTGCTGCAATTTTCAAGGCCTCTGCCCTAAAGTTGCTGGAGAATCGTCCTGTCGCCACTGACAGCCTTTTTTATGCACCAGTGCTTAAGGTCAGAAAGACACCCCCACCCCCATTTTCTGTTGCATTTGTTGCTGATCCATCTGTGTATGCATGGGTCCAGGTGTTGCGTGGGTAATGTTTCTCTATGTATTTTGTCCGTGTTTCAAAGTCATAAAATACGTCTTATTGGTTGAAGATTCTCATGTTTTGTAGTGGACCTGATTTCTTTTGATTTTCCTATGTTTCCCAAGCTCCTCTTCATTATGTATATTCTTTGTTACATTTGGTTTGAAGGACCATCTTCATTGTACATGGACAACTACATCACTGATCCGATCTCCTCCCTTAGATCACACAAGGAGGATCTCAGCCCTGTGCACGAACCCCGTAGCACCGGCTATGATCCCAATGTGTGTACAAGAATCACACATTCTATAAATATTTGTGTGGTGGGTAAGTTTCTTAATTTTTTAAATTTTGCCAGGGCAGCGGCCGTATGGCCTACTCTTTACGATTTCCAACTGCCGAGGGATTTTTAACGTGCGTAAATTGCACACGGGACATCCTATTTTTTCGCCCTTATCAAACAAGGCTAGGCATCCGATCTGACTACCCAGGAGATCAGGCAGAAGTATGACATCAATAGGACCACTGGTTCTGAAAAATATTTCCATAAATTATTTTTCCTGCACTAGGAGCAAACCCGGTACCTTTAGAATTAAAGGCGGACGCCATATTTCTTAGCCACTCCGACCCCCTCTGTGTATTTTTATTTTGATATCCAGAATCCAGCTTTATTCATAACTTGTGTCATGATATAAATCCACATTTTTTTTTTCTCTAACCAGCGGCACTCGAGCTTTCCAGCCCTTTTGGCCCAATGACATGTCATTGCGAGGCTGGGGGGGTCAGTGGACTTTCCTTCCAACCCGGTCAGGGGGTTTATGTGCAGGAGCCGTTCAGGTTATTTAGTCAAATTCCCGGTCGTAAACATTCCTTCAAACGCTGACGCCCGGACTTGAACCTTGAAAACCTGGTCGCCAGTACAACGTTGTAGCCATTACACCAGCGCGGCTCCCATAAATAAATCCACGTTTAGTAGCAATGTTTCACCAAATGTAATCTGGCTAGCGGTTGCTGCAATTATTCCCACAATCGTCGTCTCTTTAGTGTGTATTGTCAGACCCAGCCACTGTGACCTCTCATAAAGAATTTTAATTTTGTCTTGTATCCTGTTACCGTAATGGGACACAAGTGCCAGGTCGTCAACAAAATTTAGATCTCCACGCTGTTTGGTCAGTCCACTAATGGTAACATTTTATTGCTAGTTTCCCAGCTTCTAGATATTGTATTGATAACTTTACAACTCCTATACCAGGGTTTCTTAACCTGTGGTTCATAGGCCTCTTGGGGATAACACACTATATACCCCAATATAACCGTTTGTAACCCTTCAATGGGTTTTGGTTGAACAGGGTATTACAGCAATCTAGTAGACGAAAACAACAACAACTCTTGGGGATAAGTGAATCGATTTTAGGGGGGTCCGTGCACATAACCTAAAATGTAAAAATGTTACGTTTTTTTTTCTATTATGCTTTTATGTACATTTTCTCTAAGAAGGGGCCCATAGGCTTCATCGGACAATCAAAGAGGTCCAGATTCTTCATTGGACAATAAAAGGGATCCAGATTCTTCATTGGACAATCGAAGGGGGCTAGACTCTTCATTGGACAATCAAAGGGGTCTAGATCCTTCATTGGACAATCAAATGAGTCTAGATTCTTCATTGGACAATCAAAGTGGTCTAGGTTCTTCACTGGACAATCAAAGGAGTCTTCTTCATTCGACAATCAAAGGGTCCATGATGCACAAAAAATGCTAAGAAACCCTGGCCTGGGCAGATAAAGCCTCTAGTTCAGTGCTTCTTAACAAGGGGTGCATGCACTCCCAGGGGGTGTGAGACTCACCTGTAGTGGATTTTGATGGTATTGTATGGTTGATGTTACCTAGTGTGATGCATGAGGTCAGCTGTGAAGGCTCCTGAGATAAATGTAGCTGTGAATTTACAGAAGGCCCTTCTTGCTACCACTTACGACCTCACACATATCTTTTTTACTAATGAATGTGGCTACGTTAAAAATCTAGGGTACTGATATGTAATGTGTTGTGGTAGATTACATACGCACACACAGATATTTAATAAGTCTAATAATATTAATAAAATTTATAACACACTGAACTAACTCAAGCTGTTTAAATTTTTCATATTAAATTTTCTTTAAGTTTATTTGTTCTGAACCAAGGTTTTATTTTGGTCAGAACATATGAAAGGTTTTGAAATTATGAATGAAATGCATGAATATATGTCATAATAAACTAGAAAATGTGTACATATGTATTTCAAATGACTGGTTAATAGTAATTATCTTAAGATAGTCCCAGGAGAACTTATTTCTATATATGCTGTTGGGGTGATATCATCACTCCCTGTCTATGACTACCAAACATTGTCCATTCACTGATGGGAGTAATACAAGTTTTATTTCCCAAAATTTTTGTGGGTTCTAGTGATGGTAATATAGTTGGTGTGTTAGTTAGTAAATAAGTTGGTGAAGGTCCAGCAGGCCAGACGCTCATGTATCTTGACTGAGTAGTTCTGGTGCTGGAATCTGGTGGCCCCACCTCTCCGTGCTTGGGGGCAATATAAGGCTGCTCTGACAAAATACTAGACTGCACTGGTCCACACTTGTATATATTAACACAGCATTTGACACCACTTTGGTGCCAAACAGAAACTCACACTTCTGCAACAAAAGTATTGGGTCATGTGTCAGAACTCTACCTCCTGAGCCACTTCTGCACACAACACTACACAACAACACCACATAGACGGGGTCAGATCTCTCTGACCATACAGCACATCTTACCAAGTTGGTTTCACATAGTACTAGTTCCCCAAGACTACATATTCTGAAATATGTTCATTAGCTTCCTGCTATTGAATAAGATAGGTGATATGTTCCACTGATCTCAACACTTGATCCGCCCTTCATAATCCTTGCTGGCGTTTATGTATTTTGTTTGTCTCTAGACCCTGAACTTGGGCTGGGGATCTAAAGCGAATCCTTACTTTGCTGGCTCTAGTATGGCGTCCCTCTAAATATTGCAATTAGCTTCTGGGAAATACACCACTGAAGAATTACTGTGTCTACTACTGGACAATTTATGTTGAATGGCAAAAATGCGCGTCTGTGCGCCGATAATATGATTATCTGTGGCCAATCACCGACTTCCCCCCTTTCAAATTTCAAACCTCCAACCAAAAGTCAATTCAGTCATACCTCAGTCAAGTATGTATTATTGTCTGTTGGTCCGTCTGTCTCTACTTGCTTTTTCATAAAAAAACACGCTTGGTTCTACATGCCTTTCTACACGAATCGGTCTCTAGAGTTATTTTTAGCCACAATTTTCCACTATTTGCCCCTCTCTTTCATTCCAACTAGATTTTAGCACTTGAGTCTCAAGGCCGCAATTTTTGAAAATTAGTGACATTTTTTTAACAGTGCAGTCGCTCGTCTGTTATGAACAACACAGTCTTTTGTCAATATCTTCATTATTATCTATCCGTCTGTATAAATGAAAGCATATTATTTCTCTGCTCAAGATGGGCTATCAGACTAGCTAGGTTTTATATTCCTAACATTATTATTAAGAAAAAGTTACTTTTTCAAGGTTAGTTGTTTTTTTTTTGAAATATGTTCGAGCATCTTCTGTAATGCGTTTGCCGCTGAATTCAAATAAAAGGACTAAGTATCGTAAAAGCGTCCAAGAAATGACTGTTGCGTATAATAGCTAAGGTCCCTTTTGTCCATTTCTTTACATTGTGTCAACTTGTGGACGTGAATTTTTTTCCTTTCCCCACCAATTGCGTCTTTTTAGCCTTGCTAGTTTCAAGCACGTGTTCAGTCATATTTTTTCTTTTTGATCTCCGTTCCCTCCCGTCTCCAAGGGTAAACGTTTTGTCTGTACGTCTAACAAGTTAGTTTCCATGGCGGGTAGTGAACCGGGGCATGGGCGATCATGTCTTCTAGTAGCTTACGCATTATTTTTATCCCCACATTTTATCTTTGGAGATATTTTAACGTTGTATCACGGTTAAATTTTATCACACATCTCCCCACTTGAAAACATGCCTACGGCAAGTTCCAAAACCAGTGATACACATAGATAAAAGTACTCCTCACGCCTGCCACTACTCTAATTTTGATCACAGGGGTGCCGACTGAGGAAATCTGCACCGACATTCAATGACCCTGGGATGTACTCAATACTAAACTGATAAGGATGCAGTAATAAAGACCACCTCAATACAATCTTGCGTTTTCATGCTTAGCCTGAGATAAGAATTACTAGGGGCTGATGATCCGTCTGGACCACAAAAGTCCTACCATACAGGTAGATTTGGAACTTCTTTATTTGCCCAGATTAACGCTAAACATTCTTTTTCGCTTGTGGAATATCCTTGCTCCGCTTTATTCAATTTGCGGCTTGCATAAGCGACTGGGTTCAGTTCCCCATCAGGTGAAGATGATCTTTGCAACAAAGCCGCCCCGAGTCCTACATTACTTGCATCTGTTCTTACGACAAAGTCCTGTGTCAAATCAGGCAGTTTGAGAATAGGCTTGCTAGTGAGTTTTTCCTTTAACTCTTGGAACGCTAGTTCACATTGTGCAGTCCAAATAATTTTATCTGGAAGTCCCTTGCGAGTCAAATCAGTCAGAGGAGCACATATAGCGTTAAAATTTTTGATGTATTTTTGGTAAAAACCACATAACGACACGAATGATCGCACGTCCTTTCTTGTGTGTGGTCTAGGTGCACTCTGCAGTTTTTCCAAAGTTTCCTTGGGTCACGGGGTCATGGTTGCCCTGATATAACAGTGTGCGATGTCCACAAGAATTCCAACTCTTTGCATCCAATACAACATTTTGTTGGGTCTAGCAGTTAAGTTTGCGAGCCTCCCTAAGCCTATCAAATAACATTTTCAGGGAGTTCAATGTGTTCTTCAAATGTTCACTTGTGGCGACGAGATTTAATCATCCATGAAAATTCGTGATACATGGGTTATTCAGGGGATTCCAAACAATTTTGCGCATCATCCTGAAAATCACACTCGGCAGCATTTTTCAGTCCCGAATGGTTAAGCATGTTGGAATTAAGATAATGTCCCATCGATCGTGCTAAAAATGCCAAATAAGGTCCTCACTTCAGGCTTCACTGGAATCTGGTAATGAGCCTTTGCTAAGATCCACCCAGGGACGAAAAGTATTTTCTGCCTTTGTTTAATCATGGACAACATTTAGACAATCATTTGAAGGACGGGGATCTAAATGGACAGGCCCCACCTCCGGAGAAGACAGCTTATTGTTATAGTTGTCGGGTAATGGGTCCACTTTTTCCTTCTTGTGTACTAAGCATTTTTGCAGTTTCCTTTTTTGTAAGGTCTATGCACAGTCTGTTTTCCCCAGGGGTTGGGGTGACGGTTTTCCTCAACAAAACTACTACTACTGAGTAAAAGATGATTCCACTGTGTGAAATAATCCCCACTTTCAACAAATATCTATTTCTTACTTTCAATGCCTATTCTAATTAGCGAATACGGAATAGTGATTGTTAGGCGCTTATTTAGTTTGATAATTATATTGGGATTTTATAAAAGTCTAATACCAGCTTTCATGTCATACTTTAGTGTTAGCAATTGTATTTGTATGTCCTGGTTTTTATCTGTTAATTTAAAATCTTGTCCGTATGTTCCTCCAAACCTGTTTTGAACTCTCTCACCTCTGGTTTTTAGTTGTCATGGTGCCTTACGACTTTGGTACCTGTGCTGCTGTTCTCACATAATTGAGTAAAATAATGGGTTTTCATGAGAGGTGAGTGGTTCCGATTTGGATCATATTCTGAGAAAGCTATAGAAGCCAAAGCCCCGTTAATTGGGGTGCTTACTCCGTTATGGGGGATAGGATTTAAGGTCTGTGAACGTTAGATACTGGTTGCTTTAAAAGTGTCATCTTACCAATGATAAAATTAAACCTTTCTCCTTACCTTCCTCCAATTTCTATAGGTTTGGACTGTTTATGTGGGTTTTATAGTCCAATTGGACCATGACTGCATCCATATTCAAGAAAACAACTTATTCTGGCTGCCGGGCTAACTAGGAAAAAGCACCAGTCGGCTCAAAGTAAACAACCTTTCCTTTGCTACCTATATGGAAGTTCAATGGGGTAAACTGCATGTTAATGGGTAAAAGGGGGGAGAGCTGGCTTGGGCCACAAAAAAGTTATCAGAAAAGAAGTTTATTCACCACAGCTTGCAAACGAGTGGTCCAGCACGTTCACCACACATGAAATGATGAGGTACCAACCCTGGTCTGAAACACTCATCTGTCAGGATGGGTCCTTGGGAATACCCATGCTTCTAATGGGCGCTCGTTATTGGCTCCCAAATGGACCGTTGGGGGGAGTCATCCCGGTCCAACCCTCCCGGGGTAACCAGCTCACGATTACCCCAAACAAACCTTGGCCAGGGCAGAACACCTTCACTCCCACACCCTTGAAGGGGCATGTGCCGCTTCCGATCACACATTGGAAATCGAGAGTCCATCTGCACCTCTCTACTGGCCGTTCCTTGTGACCTTTGTTCTTGGACTACAAATTGAACTTTCTGTCCGCCTTGTTAAATAGCCTTAAAAACTATGTTCCGTAGTGTTCCCCTTGAACTTTGATGGGTTCCTATTCCCAGTCCCCCTGATCTAGGGGGAATTCCTAATCTTTTGTTATCTGAATTTGTAAGTAGTGCCCCCCCCTTCCCTGTGGGGACCCACCAAGTTGACGGTGGGACCAGGGCCACCCGCCCCCCCCCCCCCACACACACCACCAAACCAGGGGGGGGACCCCCATCCCCCAAAGTACCCCTAGGAATCCCGATAGTTGTCCCCCTGACCTGGTTCCCCCTATGTATCCTCCCCCCCCAGCCCCAGTCCCCCCATCCCCCCCTGAGATTGTCCCACAAGTAACCACCCATCCTAGTCCAAAAGGTACCCCCCCTATGGCCATTTCCCCCCTAGAGGTTGCACCCCTCCCCTAGTCCAAGTGCTTTGGAGATACCCTATGACATTTGGACAGGATTTGGACTATCTGTAAACCATCCCCCGTGATCCCCCCCATGCCCCAACCGATAGCCGTAATTCCCCAAGCTATCGCTGTCCCCCCCCCCCCCCAATTACCCTGTATCCTCATGTGACCCCCCCCCCAGGGGAATCACACCCCCCCCCCCACATCACCTTTTTCCCCCTAGATGAAGAATGAAGGTAACCCAGCTCTCTTCTGTACCTTTCTCTCTCCAGATCCAGGACCCATTCCTACCACAAATCCCCATCCCCCCTCAGTTCAGTAACCCCCCCCATCCCCCACTTGGAGGTGTTGTTCATGTGCAAGCCCCCACACTCCCCACCCCCCCGTCCAGTACAATTACCCCCCCCCAACACCCCCTCATAAGTCTGTGACTTTTTGGTGACACAGAATCCTTGTTTTATGAAAGTAGCGTCCAACTCCTACCCCCCCCGTCACTGCCCCCCTTTTTCCATCCCATTACCACCCCCCCCCACCCCACCCCCCAGACATTTAGGCCCCATCCCCCCCCCCATGGGACTTCACTCAATCTTCCTCCCTTTAGCCCAGAATCTGCCCCCCCCCCCCAACTAGTTGGCCATGATCAGCAGGTGTTTTTCTTTCCCTCGGGGAATTTTCCCCCCCCTTGAAGGTTCCATGAAGACCCCGTCATCCCCTACATACAGTTTACCTCCATATACCCCCCATCCCCCCCCCTCAAAAGGGTCCCAGTATGAGTACCATAGTTAGATTGTAGTGAGATAGAATGTACATCCCATCACCCACTCCCATTCTGTCCCACCCCCCCCCCCTCCACCATACCCCCCCAACCCCCCCCCCAACCCCTGTAACTCCCCCCCCCCGAGGGACCCCGTCAGTCCATACCCCCTGCCTATTTCCTGAGTCCCCCCCCCTTGGCCCCCCCCCCTAAGTTGTGTTATTTGCAATCCCCCTCCCTCCCCCCCCCCCCCCCTCCCCGTGGTACCATACCCCCACGAGGCCCTCCACTAGGCCCCACCCCACGTCCACATCCACTTGAATCATACACCCACCCCCCCCCTCCCCACCCAGACACCTATATGAGCCCCCCCCCCCCCCCCCAACAAATCCCACCCCCCCCCCCCACAACCCCCCCCCCACCCCCCCCCCCCCCCCCCCCCACCCCCCCCCCAACACCCCCCCCCCCCCCCCCCCCCCCCCACCAATCCCCCCCACCCACCCACCCCCCCCCCCCACCCCCACCCCCCCATCCCCCCACCCCCCCAACCCAAAAGGTATGGGGTGAACCCCCCCCCCCTCCCCCCAACCCTCCCACCACCCCCCCCCCCCACTTCAAGGGAGCACCCACTGCAATAAACACATAGTATCACACCTAGTACCATCCACATAACCAACTACGAAAACCTCCCCCCCCCAAACCCAAAAACTTAGCACCATAACCACCCAAAACCACATGTCCCCCACCCAATCAGTACCAGATAACCCAAACAACCAACCTCTGGTTCCCCACCCCCCACCCCCCCCCTCCAACACCATACCCCCCTATGTAAACAACAAAAACACTTCAACAATTACAAACACATTCCCCCCCCAAATCAAAAACCCCCCCCCATAACTACCAGGGGGAATGAACCACTGATACCCAAGAAAATGGGATCCCCCCCACCCCCCTAGGGGTAAAAGCAAAATGGCGACCCCCTGTGTATACCCCCCCACATGTGCTCCTGACTTCTTCACCCACGGATTAATACTATAGACTTCCCTTGCTAGGAGCAAGTGACAGATTTGTGTGGAGGGATAACCCGCATTATGTAGGAGTCTAGATCATGAAACCCCCCATTTGGGGATTAGTCGCCTGATATGGATTGTGGTTTTGGATATTAGATTTAGCTGGGGTCAACATACAGATATGGTAAACCTTTCCTGCTTGTCTGAGCGTAATGCAAACAGGTGAGATGTGCAGATGGTCAGGAAATGCCACAGGGTCAGATTTAGAATATCATTAGAATCTCCCCTTGGATAAAGACAAGATTAGGTACCCACTTGCTAAGAAGTCTCCCCCTTGGGTTAGTGTGATGGAAACTAGGTTTAGTTCAATTTGAACCTAAAGATGTACCAGGGGGAAAGGTTTATACCCTAAGGATGCTTGTGTAGAACATATAGTAGGGAATGTTCTGGGAGCCGAGAACCTATAAAGGTATAGGGGTGGGGAGTGACCCCAAGTTTTGTTGGTGCAGGGATTTCCCAAGAAATGTGGTTGTTTTGTAAAGTATGTAAACTGTGGGTGGAGCATAACATTGTTACCTTTTATCAAGGTTAGAAGTGAGGTGTTGGAATAATAGTTTGTTGCGACTGATACCACCGATATCATTGGTAAAACAAGTGTTTAGGCACACGCCTGGTCCCACGTTTACTATGACCTAGGGACTGATATTTAAATTGTAAATCCCTCCTCGCCAGTTAGAAAAAACACAAAAAACTAAAAAAACATATGACCCTTTTATGGGTGGGGGAGAGGACCCCAGGGGTGTACATGGTTGCAAACAGTAAACCGTCTATGTCTTGTAGATATAAGTACCCCCCCCCCCCCCCCCCTGTTGATGAGGTATTTGATAGTTGCAACCCCCCCCATCAGGGAACCCAATACCCCCCCCATGACCCCCCCCCCCCCCCTGGTTGTATACCCCCCCCCCTCCATGGTTAACCCCCCCCCCAATCCCCATGTACCCAAGGGGCGGTATTCCCCCCCCCCAATTATAGATATCCCCCCCCCCCCCCCCCCCCCCCCCCCCCCCTCCCCCAGAAGTTTCCCCCCCCCCCTAGAAAAAACAGTTCGGCATGATACACCCCAACCCCCCAAAGGTTGGTGTAGTTAGGTCCTCCAACCCATTGGGTCGACCTCACCCCACCCCCCCCCATCCCCCCCAAGTGATTTGACCCACCCCCCCCACCCACCCAAACCCCATCAATATGAGGACACCCCCCCCCCCATGTAGTTACACCCCCCTCATGGGGTTTGTACATGATGGGGGTTGGTTAGAGGTACCCGATGTTTGGGCATGATCAGCCCAGTACACACCCCCACGGTCCCCTACCTGGCGACCGGTGACTACCTCCCCCCCCCCCCCGACCTCCCCCCCCCCCCCCACCCCCCCCCCCCCCCCCCCCCCCCCCCCCCCCTACCCCCAGGTTTAGTAGGGAGAAAATAAAAAATAAAAAAATAGTAGACATTATGGATAGACCCCCCCCCCCCCCACCCCCACATCCCTGAATTTGAGAGACCCCCCCCCCCCCCCCCCTGAGTCCCACCCACTGAGAGTTAGAGGGTGGATCCCCCCCCCCATAAGTGTATTCCAAAAGTGATTGCCGGTTGATTTGGCGATGTTGTTTTGTAGGTACCCCCCCCCCCCCCACCCAGTGACCACCACCCCCAACCCCCCACCCCAGTCCCCCCCTGCCCCCCCCACATAAGTTGCTGGATCCCCGAATCCCACCCCCCGCATGAGCACAGCTTGGGAGGACTGGGAGTGTAAGTTCCCGCCCCCAGAGATCTCTAGAGAGATACTATCAGATAGAAACCAGGTAATCCTGGTTGTGGTTTTGGAACCCCCCCCAAATGTTGGTGGGGGGACCCCCATTGACTACTCTCCAGTGTGTTTAACTATTGCCCCCCACCGTTGTACCTACCCTAGTGTCCAGTCTTATTCCCCACTTTTGTTGCAAGGCCAAAGTTATGAGGGGTAGGGCGTAGAAAATCGTACCAGTTAATTCTGAAACCCCAACTACTGTCCCCATCCACAGACTGGTACAAAACCAACCCCCGAGCACCAAAAACTACAACCCCCAGGCCTCAATGGTACAACATCCTATCAGTGGGACCCAAAGCATGACGGTGGAATTAAAGAACCACTATTTAATGTGTGGTGCCCCAAACCCCCTGACCATCATATCTCCACCCCCATACCCCACTTTTGTATGGGGACCCCCCCCATACCCCCACCAGATGTGCGTCTACACCCCCCCAACCCACCAAGTCACCCCCGCCTGCTATTATTACTACCCCCCCCCCCCCCCCCATTATTTGGCGTGTTATCTGGGAAGTGTTACCCCATTCCCCCCCCCCAACAGATACCCCCCCCCCTCTGTACCCCCCCCCAAGTGACAATTCACACCCCCAAGATTTAAGGTGCAATCTCATCAAACAAGAGTCCCCCCTCTTAGCTAACCATGACACCCCCCCACCCCATCTGGAAAGTTTGGTTCTAAAACACGGGGGAATGGATTTTGTCAGCGAATAGAGTATATGTGTTTGACGCTATTACACATACTCATATGAGTTGTGAAAAGGAAAGGAGGAACTTGGGTAAACAGAAGTTAAATGGGACCCCCACCCTGGAGGGGCTAGAGCGACCTCGCACCACTCATGACTTGTACAAGAAAGATTCTATAAACCCCACAACAAGAACATTCACACCCCAGAGTAGATTGAGTGGAGCTTGTGAATACCATCTAAAATAGTATGAACACTGACAGAGGCTCTGGCAACTTGTTACGTGCTATGTTAGGGGATTTTCCAGGGGGCGATAATAAACAATAAGGTATGTTTGAGAATGTTTTGCCTTGACAGTGACGCAGATGGTATTCGGTGAGCGTATTAGGTGCTTCAGTGGAGGACGGATCGCATCAGCCCCAGAAGATAGCTACACATATGATTCGAAATAGGCATAGCGAAGAGTGGAGTTTGTGTAATAAAGTGCAGTCACCTGACTCATGTAAAATGAGGAGGTCTGAGTTGCAGTGCGAATGTCTAGTAGCATGTCGAAAGTTACTCTTCCATTACTCTATCCATTTCTACGTACTTCATCTAAAACATAGAAGAGGACCTGATGGGTCTATGGTACAGCTACAGAAGGTGCATGTTATGGCATCACGTGGTACCATCATACTACAGGTTGAAATTGCATCGATATACACGCAATGTGGTTCAATAGGGTGTAAGATCGACATAGGGGGGGGAGGTAGGGGCATGGGTCCCTGAGGCATGGGGTTGGGGGTAAAATTGCGACGAGGATCATGAGGAGGAGGACGTAGTACACAACAGGTGGGTGACGGGGATAGGGTGGGTACGACGACGTACACAATAGGTGGGGGGAGTGGGGGTGGTCGGATAAAATATGTACTACGAGAGTACTGTTGAGTGTTGTTGGTTTGACACAATCAGGATGAGGTCTAAAAGAGTGGTGAAATGTGTGATATATTGTTGTGGTTGGGGGGGTTTTATATAATTATAGTCTGTACTGTTTCATTATCTGGGGATCTTCCCTTTCAATATACTTATCACATTCTGCAGTTACGTATTGAATTAAACCCTGACCATCCATTCCCATATCCTTCGCCGTTAGCACAGCAGCTGATCTGAACTTTGCCAGCTCCGCCATACTTTTTAGACAATTTAGCAATGAGCAAGATAAATCTCTAACCAATTAATAACTAAAGTAATTCTAATTAATTAATTAATCAATTAACTACCACTGGCTGTGAAGATTCACCAACTGTTATTTTAAGGGACACTTTTAATTTTTACAATTTGTCCCCCTGATTTAATTCTCCCACCAGGAGATCCTAATATTACTGATAAGCTAATTATCCCTGGACAAGACCCCAATATATGTAGTGGATTTAGATGGTATTGTATGGTTGATGTTACCTAGTGTGATGCATGAGGTCAGCTGTGAAGGCTCCTGAGATAAATGTAGCTGTGAATTTACAGAAGGCCCTTCTTGCTACCACTTACGACCTCACACATATCTTTTTTACTAATGAATGTGGCTACGTTAAAAATCTAGGGTACTGATATGTAATGTGTTGTGGTAGATTACATACGCACACACAGATATTTAATAAGTCTAATAATATTAATAAAATTTATAACACACTGAACTAACTCAAGCTGTTTAAATTTTTCATATTAAATTTTCTTTAAGTTTATTTGTTCTGAACCAAGGTTTTATTTTGGTCAGAACATATGAAAGGTTTTGAAATTATGAATGAAATGCATGAATATATGTCATAATAAACTAGAAAATGTGTACATATGTATTTCAAATGACTGGTTAATAGTAATTATCTTAAGATAGTCCCAGGAGAACTTATTTCTATATATGCTGTTGGGGTGATATCATCACTCCCTGTCTATGACTACCAAACATTGTCCATTCACTGATGGGAGTAATACAAGTTTTATTTCCCAAAATTTTTGTGGGTTCTAGTGATGGTAATATAGTTGGTGTGTTAGTTAGTAAATAAGTTGGTGAAGGTCCAGCAGGCCAGACGCTCATGTATCTTGACTGAGTAGTTCTGGTGCTGGAATCTGGTGGCCCCACCTCTCCGTGCTTGGGGGCAATATAAGGCTGCTCTGACAAAATACTAGACTGCACTGGTCCACACTTGTATATATCAATACAGCATTTGACACCACTTTGGTGCCAAACAGAAACTCACACTTCTGCAACAAAAGTATTGGGTCATGTGTCAGAACTCTACCTCCTGAGCCACTTCTGCACACAACACTACACAACAACACCACATAGACGGGGTCAGATCTCTCTGACCATACAGCACATCTTACCAAGTTGGTTTCACATAGTACTAGTTCCCCAAGACTACATATTCTGAAATATGTTCATTAGCTTCCTGCTATTGAATAAGATAGGTGATATGTTCCACTGATCTCAACACTTGATCTACCCTTCATAATCCTTGCTGGCGTTTATGTATTTTGTTTGTCTCTAGACCCTGAACTTGGGCTGGGGATCTAGAGCGAATCCTTACTTGTTGTAAGGGGTAGATTTTGATATGGCAGTATCAAATCACTCGAAACATTAAACAATATTAGAATATACAAAGAAATACTTTCATTCTTACCAGAATTAGGAATAGAGAACACAGTTATATTCTAGCAAAACTCAGCTGAGCTGCTGGCTCTAGTATGGCGTCCCTCTAAATATTGCAATTAGCTTCTGGGAAATACACCACTGAAGAATAACTGTGTCTACTACTGGACAATTTATGTTGAATGGCAAAAATGCGCGTCTGTGCGCCGATAATATGATTATCTGTGGCCAATCACCGACTTCCCCCCTTTCAAATTTCAAACCTCCAACCAAAAGTCAATTCAGTCATACCTCAGTCAAGTATGTATTATTGTCTGTTGGTCCGTCTGTCTCTACTTGCTTTTTCATAAAAAACACGCTTGGTTCTACATGCCTTTCTACACGAATCGGTCTCTAGAGTTATTTTTAGCCACAATTTTCCACTATTTGCCCCTCTCTTTCATTCCAACTAGATTTTAGCACTTGAGTCTCAAGGCCGCAATTTTTGAAAATTAGTGACATTTTTTTAACAGTGCAGTCGCTCGTCTGTTATGAACAACACAGTCTTTTGTCAATATCTTCATTATTATCTATCCGTCTGTATAAATGAAAGCATATTATTTCTCTGCTCAAGATGGGCTATCAGACTAGCTAGGTTTTATATTCCTAACATTATTATTAAGAAAAAGTTACTTTTTCAAGGTTAGTTGTTTTTTTTGAAATATGTTCGAGCATCTTCTGTAATGCGTTTGCCGCTGAATTCAAATAAAAGGACTAAGTATCGTAAAAGCGTCCAAGAAATGACTGTTGCGTATAATAGCTAAGGTCCCTTTTGTCCATTTCTTTACATTGTGTCAACTTGTGGACGTGAATTTGTTTTCCTTTCCCCACCAATTGCGTCTTTTTAGCCTTGCTAGTTTCAAGCACGTGTTCAGTCATATTTTTTTCTTTTTGATCTCCGTTCCCTCCCGTCTCCAAGGGTAAACGTTTTGTCTGTACGTCTAACAAGTTAGTTTCCATGGCGGGTAGTGAACCGCGGCATGGGCGATCATGTCTTCTAGTAGCTTACGCATTATTTTTATCCCTACATTTTATCTTTGGAGATATTTTAACGTTGTATCATGGTTAAATTTATCACACATTCCGGGGGTGCGAGACATGCAAGATATTTCAGAATGATAACCATCATAAACAATATACAAAACACAGAACTCAAATGTATGTGTACAAAATAGAATATTGACAACGTGAATTAGATACCGAACCGGAGTCACATTCTGTAAATAACACTTTCTACAAATAAACTTCTATCTCTTTAAAAAATTTCTAGCATGTTTTGTGAGTTAGAAGATAAAGGGATGTGAGGCTTCTTAAGACGCTGTGATGGGGTGTGAGCCGTCTTAAGATGCTGCAAACGGTGCGAGGCTTCTTAAGATGCTGCAAGCGGTATGAGGCTTCTTAAGATGCTGTAAAGGGGTGCAAGGCTTCTTAAGATGCTGTAAAGGGGTGCAAGGCTTCTTAAGATCCTGTAAAGGGGTGCAAGGCTTCTTAAGATGCTGTAAAGGGGTGCTAGGCTTCTTAAGATGCTGTAGGCGGTATGAGGCTTCTTAAGATGCTGTAAAGGGGTGCAAGACTTCTTAAGATGCTGTAAAGGGGTGCAAGGCTTCTTAAGATGCTGTAAAGGGGTGCTAGGCTTCTTAAGGTGCTGTAAAGGGGTGCTAGGCTTCTTAAGATGCTGTAAAGGGGTGCAAGGCTTCTTAAGGTGCTGTAAAGGGGTGCTAGGCTTCTTAAGATGCTGTAAAGGGGTGCAAGGCTTCTTAAGGTGCTGTAAAGGGGTGCTAGGCTTCTTAAGATGCTGTAAAGGGGTGCAAGGCTTCTTCTTAAGATGCTGTAAAGGGGTGCGGGACATCTAAAAGGTTAAGAAACACTGCTCTAGTTTATTTATAACGTTACAATTTTTAAACATACCATTACTATTATTATTATTATTATTTTTAAATGCAAACTTAAAAGCGACTAAAATACAAGCAATACTATTTTGATAAATGTATCAACTCATATATGTATTAGCAGTGTGCCAGACAGACCAAAGAAAACAGACATGTTGCCCGCACTTAGGGGTACAGAATAAACTAGACACCACAAGAGAAAGAAAACAGTAGATTGCTACAGAATAAGCTTATCGTAACAAGTAAAAAAAAAAAAACAAGTTTCAGGGATACACTTTATTGCTGTTACCTTATACACTAAAAACAGAAAATAGCTGTTCCACATATTCTACTGCATATAATAAAAGTGAACTACCCTTGCGGAACAAGCAAACACATCAGTAACATAATTCAGCGGTTTTCAACCTTTTTGAGTCCATGGCTCCCCTGACCAACTACATTCTTTCTGCGGCTCCCCTGTGGGATAACTGGTAAAAACTCTAGCGATGTTTAGTCATTTAGCCTAACTTTTTTTGAGCAGGAGAGCTCTGGAAAGGCTTTTAAACAATGACATTTTTTATGTAATTAAAAAAAAAATGCAATTGGACAATCAGTGAAAAAATTACACGTACAAGAAAAAATATACACAAAGTGCACTTTGAAAACCCTTACTATAAAAAAGAAAACAGCACAGATAAAGTAGTTCCGTTCTAACATTTTTTTAAATTTTTGTCTGACAATCATTCACTGCACTCATGATTCAATCCCCATAACAAAAAACTGGTACAGTAAAACTAAAAAAAAAAAATATGATGAATAAAGTACCAGTCACCTCAGTGTGAAACTTGAGCTTGCTTGTTGTTACACATCTTGTCAAATCTTGGCACCAATTGAGATACAGCTACCCTCATTTCCTTCTCCACATCAAGTCTTGACCTGAACTTGGTTTTTATGACAGCCACAGCTGAAAACCCAGCCTCGCAGAGATAGGAGGTTGCAAAAGGAATTAATATCTTCAGGGTTCTCATATGCTCAAGCTTGGGAACTCCTGTTTTACTGAATACCAAAATTTTGGCAATGCCATGGATGGAAACTTCGCTTGTAGTGAAGAGTCTGATGAAAGTTCTATCAGTTTTTCTTCTTCTGCAGTACTGAAGTCCGAAGGATCATCACTACTGAAGGGATTTTGAACCCACTGAAACCTGTCACAGTTTTCAGGAAAGTATTTTTCAAAATGAACACTGAGTTGAGATAAGTGTCCTTGAATTATAGAAACAATATCTGCACTAAAATCATTTCATTGTCTGTAATGAACTGCTGCAAACCTAGGAAGTAGTCCATTTCTCCTCCTTCATTGATTTTTCTCTTCCAAAGAAGAAGCTTCTTTTTGAAGTCCGAAACTTTGTCAATAAGTTGAATCAAATGAGTTTCACTTCCTTGCAGAGACTTATTCAACGAGTTCAACTTTTCAAAAAGATCACAGAGGTATGCAACTTTTAACAGGAAGTCAGTGTCCAGAAAGCACTTAGCACTGACATGGTGAATGCGCGGAAAGTTGAGAGGCGGGTCGGGTCGGGGGAGCGGTACTTCAAAGGCTGGCCAACATCAAAAGTGAAATTTCTCCGGGGTCACGCAGGTTGACAAACACCAAAAATGAAATTTCCCACAGCTCTGTGTTTTCTTTACAGCTAAATACCCAAAAAATTCACGCCTACCCACGACGCCCCTGACCGTCAGTCATGGCGCACCAGGACGCCGCGGCGCACAGGTTGAAAACCGCTGACATACGTAATAAAGCCAGAAAATTCTCCGCCAATCTAAACCTCAGGAAATCTTCCCAGAACAGTACAAACACTAAATAAAAAATGTACGAAAGCTGCGTAATTTCTATACTGTGCAGAATGCTGGAGAGTAACGAACAGGAAATGTCCAAACTGTCCTCTTTCTACACAACCTGCCTAAGGAAAATTCTTCGAATTTTCTGACCGAACACTATCACCAACCAAGAAATGCTGACTCGGAGCCACCAAGAAGATATGTGCACCATCTTAGCAGGTAGACGCTGGAATTGGGTTTGCCACATCCTCAAAAGAAACCCTGACGCCATCAAAAGAACTGCCATGTTGTGGACTCCCGAAGGAAAGCGAAAGCGAGGCCGGCCAAAAGCTACCAGACGGCGAACTGTGGAGGCAGAGATGCAAAGCGTGAACCAGAGCTGCGGCACCACACAAACAGTTTGTTTTACTGTTAATCTGTTGTATGTTACTGACTACCTTTAGTCTAGGGACTACGTCTGTTTCTCAACTGTTTACTGTTAATCTGTTGTTACTGACTACCTTTAGTCTAGGAACTACGTCTGTTTCTCAACTGTTTACTGTTAATCTGTTGTTACTGACTACCCTTAGTCTAGGAACTACGTCTGTTTCTCAACTGTTTACTGTTAATCTGTTGTTACTGACTACCTTTAGTCTAGGAACTACGTCTGTTTCTCAACTGTTTACTGTTAATCTGTTGTTACTGACTACCTTTAGTCTAGGAACTACGTCTGTTTCTCAACTGTTTACTGTTAATCTGTTGTTACTGACTACCCTTAGTCTAGGAACTACGTCTGTTTCTCAACTGTTTACTGTTAATCTGTTGTTACTGACTACCTTTAGTCTAGGAACTACGTCTGTTTCTCAACTGTTAATCTGTATAAACTGTTGGTTACTGACTACCTTTAGTCTAGTTTAACTACGTTACTGTATTTTCTCAACTGTTACGTCTGTTACACACACAAATAAAAAAAAGTTAAAAAAACTGACTGTGGCAACTACCCTTAGTCTAGGAACTACGTCTGTTTCTCAACTGTTTACTGTTAATCTGTTGTTACTGACTAATCTTCATCACATTTTCTCAGACCTACCAGTTAATCTCCTGATTTTTTTGCATATGGGACTGGTCCATGTCCATATGCTCAAACTGCGTCTCATTTGATCCTGCGTTGCTGCAACAGAAAGTAATCAGTTTTTGCTGGTGGTTACGTCATGTTTAATTTTTATTTTAAGAAAGAAGCACAGTAAGACTTAACTTTGACATTAAGTATTCAATATTAACATTACATTCAGTAATATAACACACACAAATACACAGGGATGGAGAAAGCGACAAAGAGAGAGAGAGAGAGAGAGAGAGAGAGAGAGAGAGAGAGAGAGAGAGAGAGAGAGAGAGAGAGAGAGAGAGAGAAAGATATGAAGGAATGAAGTAATTACATATTTAAAATCAAAGCTTTAACATTTAAAAGTAAATGCTCATGAAACCATTATATGAATTAAAACATATTTGTCAGGTGCATTTTCAAGTCTTCACGACTTTGACATGTGAATGAAGATATCTCTTGAATGTGGTGTAGTTATTAGTTGCGACACACCTCAGTAAAGCCTACCACGATAAAGTACTTGCATCACTAAAGCCACTAAGAAAGAGACAGTTTGTCAGGCCAAATGTAATCGAAAAGACAGCAATAAATTTTAAAAAAAAAATTGATGTACTCTAACTCATAGCAACATTTCTGTAATGAGATCAAATGAGATATTAGAATAATTAGGTAGCTCAGGGAATTTGCATAATAGTTTAATGAAGGATTTCTCATTATGCATTGGACGTCTACGTAGGAGCAGAAGCAGCAGTCACAAAAACGTGGGCTAACGGAAAAAAAGTAATAAACGCCTGACTACGCCATAAGGACAAAGACATTGGCTACCTCACGATCGAGGACAAACGAACATTAGAGAAAAAGCAGTGAGAACTTAGCTAAATGTATTTAAACAACAACAAAATTATACGAGCCTTGAGTTGAAAACGTTGTTATCACTCGTAAATCGAGTGAGAAAAGCCACCGGCACACAACAGAAATTAGGAATGATAATAAAAACGAAGATGTTTTGGTCGCAACATTGACAATTTGTGTGTGCCCTTTATAATAATAATAATAATAATAATAATAGCCTCTTCAGTCATAGCTGACTATGTAAATGCGCCACTGAGGTGACAGCCCTCAGCTGCTTATTTTCCTGATGTTCCTTTCGACATTTTCTCTTCTCTTCTGCTTGCTGTGAGAGCTTCTTTTCGCCCAAACTGAGGTGGCTCCGTTAATAGCATCGCCACTTGGTGCGATCGGCAGCTTTATCCTCCCAGGTTACTGGATTTATATGTCCTTTGTCTTAGTCATACGTACTTGACCTAATATTGTTATACGTACTTGACCTAATATTGTTGACTCCACTATTTATCATAGTCTAACCGCAGTCCTAATTTTTTTTTCAGATATAAATGAGCAGATGCTGCATTAATGAAACATTAGTCGTTGTGGTAGTAGCAATAGTATGGTAATTGTAGTAGTAATTATAATAACAGTGGCAGGGTGGTTTTAGTATAAGATGAAAGATAAACAAAACATATTAGGTACGTGGATTTTTAGAAAAAAATTTAGATTAGATAAATAATACATATTCGGTAGGTGGAAAAGACATTTGTACTAAGAGGTACTTATTACCCGGATATATTCCAGCTGCCATTTTGTATTTTCGGATTCTTGCAGGAGCATCACCAGCCACTTCAGTTGAATAATTTTTATTTTATTTTTTATGTATTTAACTTACTTCTCGCTTTCTTTCTCTTCTGGTTTTTTATTTTGCTCCTGACGATGTTCTTGTGGCCGTAACGTTTGGCAATTCTCTTCCGCCGTTATCCTGGTAAGACGCATAACCGATGTGTGTTATCCCACTGTGGTATTAGTAGTAAGTGTAGTAATAGTAGCAGTTGTAGCAACAGACACAGTTTAATGTACTAGTACTAACAGCGCCCGATTGACAGAGTGGTTAGAGCGGTGGTCTCTAGCGAGCAAAGGCGCCGGGTTCGAATCACGGCACCGAGGCGCTCCAGTCTCCCCAGCTGTAAATGGGTACCTGATTGTGAGTTAGGGAAGGAAAAGGCAGCGAGGAAGGGAACTGATTAACCCACCTTACCAGCACCTTATATTTCTTCTCTTCTTCTTCCTCAAGTACCATCACTGCCATTCTCTATTATCACAACAATTTCTGTCATTACTACCATCCCGTCCTGCAGCATCACATACTACTATTAGTACGGCTACTGCTTCTACTGCGCTGCTGATGTTAGTACTAAAGGAAAAGGTAGTCCCATAGCAGATACTACCGAAGGGGAGGGAAGTGTTAGAGACGTCACCATACTAGGTCCAGCAGAAATATAAGGTGCTGGTTAGAATGATGACGGAGGAGGATGACAAGAAACTGCAGTAGAAGGATGTGAAACAGAAGAAAATGAAGAAGGAAAACGTGAAGAAGAAAGAAAGAGAGAACAACAAGTGGGCATTCACTGTATTCTTGGAAGATATTCAGGTATACGTCTGAGAGTGTACGAAGAAGAAGAAGAAGAAGAAGAAGAAGACAAAGAAGAAGAAGACAAAGAAGAAGAAGAAAAAGAAGAAGAAGACAAAGAAGAAGAAGACAAAGAAGAAGAAGACAAAGAAGAAGAAGAAAAAGAAGAAGAAGACAAAGAAGAAGAAGACAAAGAAGAAGAAGAAGACAAAGAAGAAGAAGAAGAAGAAGAAGAAGAAGAAGAAGAAGAAGAAGAAGAAGAAGAAGAAGAAGAAGAAGAAGAAGAAGAAGAAGAAGAAGAAGAAGAAGAAGAAGAAGAAGAAGACAAAGAAGAAGAAGACAAAGAAGAAGAAGACAAAGAAGAAGAAGAAGAAGAAGAAGAAGAAGAAGAAGAAGAAGAAGAAGAAGAAGAAGACAAAGAAGAAGACAAAGAAGAAGAAGACAAAGAAGAAGAAGACAAAGAAGAAGAAGACAAAGAAGAAGAAGAAGAAGAAGAAGACAAA
Source organism: Oreohelix idahoensis (assembly GCA_024509875.1). Taxonomy (NCBI): domain Eukaryota; kingdom Metazoa; phylum Mollusca; class Gastropoda; order Stylommatophora; family Oreohelicidae; genus Oreohelix; species Oreohelix idahoensis. The sequence continues at coordinate 74,130 of JAMPIV010002116.1, read as the reverse complement.
GAAGAAGAAGAAGAAGAAGAAGAAGAAGAAGAAGAAGAAGAAGAAGAAGAAGAAGAAGAAGAAGAAGAAGAAGAAGAAGAAGAAGAAGAAGAAGAAGAAGACAAAGAAGAAGAAGACAAAGAAGAAGAAGACAAAGAAGAAGAAGACAAAGAAGAAGAAGAAGAAGAAGAAGAAGAAGAAGAAGAAGAAGAAGAAGAAGAAGAAGAAGAAGAAGAAGAAGAAGAAGAAGAAGAAGAAGAAGAAGAAGAAGAAGAAGAAGAAGAAGAAGAAGAAGAAGAAGAAGAAGAAGAAGACAAAGAAGAAGAAGACAAAGAAGAAGAAGACAAAGAAGAAGAAGAAGAAGAAGAAGACAAAGAAGAAGAAGAAGAAGACAAAGAAGAAGAAGAAGAAGAAGAAGAAGAAGAAGAAGAAGAAGAAGAAGAAGAAGAAGAAGAAGAAGAAGAAGAAGAAGAAGAAGAAGAAGAAGAAGAAAGAAGAAGACGAAGAGGAAGACGAAGAAGAAGACGAAGAGGAAGACGAAGAAGAAGAAGACGAAGAAGTAGAAGAAGACAAAGAAGAAGAAGAAGAAGAAGAAGACAAAGAAGAAGAAGAAGAAGAAGAAGAAGAAGAAGAAGAAGAAGAAGACAAAGAAGAAGAAGAAGAAGAAGAAGAAGAAGAAGAAGAAGAAGAAGAAGAAGAAGAAGAAGAAGAAGAAGAAGAAGAAGAAGAAGAAGAAGAAGAAGAAGAAGAAGAAGAAGAAGAAGAAGAAGAAGAAGAAGAAGAAGAAGAAGAAGAAGAAGAAAAAGAAGAAGAAGAAGACCAAGAAGAAAAAGAAGAAGAAGAAGACCAAGAAGAAGAAAAAGAAGAAGACCAAGAAGAAGAGGAAGAAGAGGAAGAAGAAGACTAAGAAGAAGACAAAGAAGAAGAAGAAGAAGAAGAAGAAGAAGACAAAGAAGAAGAAGAAGAAGAAGAAGACAAAGAAGAAGAAGAAGAAGAAGAAGAAGAAGAAGAAGAAGAAGAAGAAGAAGAAGAAGACAAAGAAGAAGAAGAAGAAGAAGAAGAAGAAGAAGAAGAAGAAGAAGAAGAAGAAGAAGAAGAAGAAGAAGAAGAAGAAGAAGAAGAAGAAGAAGAAGAAGAAGAAGAAGAAGAAGAAGACAAAGAAGAAGAAGAAGAAGAAGAAGAAGAAGAAGAAGAAGAAGAAGAAGAAGAAGAAGAAGAAGAAGAAGAAGAAGAAGAAGAAGAAGAAGAAGAAGAAGAAGAAGAAGAAGAAGACGAAGAAGAAGAAGAAGAAGAAGAAGAAGAAGAAGAAGAAGAAGAAGAAGAAGAAGAAGAAGAAGAAGAAGAAGAAGAAGAAGAAGACAAAGAAGAAGAAGAAGAAGAAGACAAAGAAGAAGAAGAAGAAGAAGAAGAAGAAGAAGAAGAAGAAGAAGAAGAAGAAGAAGAAGAAGAAGAAGAAGAAGAAGAAGAAGAAGAAGAAGAAGAAGAAGAAGAAGAAGAAGAAGAAGACAAAGAAGAAGAAGAAGAAGAAGAAGAAGAAGAAGAAGAAGAAGAAGAAGAAGAAGAAGAAGAAGAAGAAGAAGAAGAAGAAGAAGAAGAAGAAGAAGAAGACAAAGAAGAAGAAGCAGAAGAAGACAAAGAAGAAGAAGCAGAAGAAGACAAAGAAGAAGAAGCAGAAGAAGACAAAGAAGAAGAAGAAGAAGAAGAAGAAGAAGAAGAAGAAGAAGAAGAAGAAGAAGAAGAAGAAGAAGAAGAAGAAGAAGAAGAAGAAGAAGAAGAAGAAGAAGAAGAAGAAGAAGAAGTAGAAGAAGAAGACAAAGAAGAAGAAGAAGAAGAAGAAGAAGAAGAAGAAGAAGAAGAAGAAGAAGAAGAAGAAGAAGAAGAAGAAGAAGAAGAAGAAGAAGAAGAAGAAGAAGACAAAGAAGAAGAAAACAAAGAAGAAGAAGACAAAAAAGAAGAAGAAGAAGAAGACAAAGAAGAAGAAGAAGAAGAAGAAGAAGAAGAAGAAGAAGAAGAAGAAGAAGAAGAAGAAGAAGAAGAAGAAGACAAAGAAGAAGAAGAAGACAAAGAAGAAGAAGACAAAGAAGAAGAAGAAGAAGAAGACAAAGAAGAAGAAGACAAAGAAGAAGAAGAAGAAGAAGAAGAAGAAGAAGAAGAAGAAGAAGAAGAAGAAGAAGAAGAAGAAGAAGAAGAAGAAAAAGAAGGAGAAGAAGATATGAACAACATTGTTAATGTGTACTGGTAACAACTGCTAGTTCAATTGTATGATGATTTTAAAATCCATAACAGGATTTTAAAAAATAGAACTTAACATTGAAGAATATGGTGATTTTGATGGAGGTTTAACATAGCAACACTCATGGTATCACTTCACAATATTCAGATCAGCTGCCATCTCCGCATCGAATGTTGGCTGCAACAGATCTCCATCGTCTGTTGTCTCATGTTTTGATGGTACACTGTAATAAACTCTTTCCTACCGATGTCTTGATGTTATCTTCCCCGCTATAGCGCCGTTTTCCTCTAGCTCGTTGTCACGGAATTGCCTCCCCTGCTTTGCAGTAGTGGTCCAACAGTGGCCAAAACTCAAGAGTATCTAATATGGGTCTTCAAAGGTATCTACCTTCGCACAAGATTACTCTTGGTAGAGTTGTAGATAGAAGGATACTGGTGCTTCTATCTCAAGGGAGTTTTGATAAGATATTTCAGAAGTCAAGAACAATGCTGCGTTGGGCAGGGCAATTGTTAACTTATATCTGATCCGCCGCCTTTTACAAAAAAAATTAAGTAGTTATTAATTTCAGCTCGTTCCCGCCCCACCCTGATTTACTCAGTGGAATTCTTCTTATACAGGTATAGCTCTATTTAGAGTGTATTTAGTAAATTGACTGAGACATACATGAAGTACATTCAAAATGATTAAATCGACGTTAAATTTGTATATTTACAAATAACAAATTTAATAATCACTTAGGTTTTAACTGGGTTCTTAAAAATGAATAATTATTTATTAGAAACTTATCATCACTGTTGTGATCTAATGGAAGTTTATACAGGAAGAATACCGAAGCATGAACTGAGAGTCTGACACAATAACTTCCCTTGTTAATGAAGTTTCAGTCAGCCACCGGAAGACTGCAGTAGCCGCCTCTACCTCCATTCTCATGCTGGAGGTTGTTATCATGTAAGCCCCGCTATGTTCAGCAACGATTCTGCCCTTTACTCTAGCAGAGAAGCCTCACCCTGATTTCTCATCACAGATTACAGACCCATCAGTGTACACAATAACATTTTCATTCCTAGAATGTCTATCATGTGATCAATCTCCCTATCTAAAGATCTACCAAATTACTTTCTGTGCTCTGCCAGTAGAACATCGAGATCTACCGGTTGCCTACCCCAACTTTATAACTATTAAAAAAACTATTATTCAAAAACATATATCCTAATGGAATAACAAAACAAAATATTTTAAATTTAATCACCATCATCATCAACTTTGTAGTTGTCGCGATATCGTTGTCACAACAATAAAGACGTAAAGCAACTCACCTCAAATAGGATTCGTCAAAATAAACTCTGACTACGTAGAGTACACATGATAGTAACTTGATCACCAAGTTGAAGATCCGAATACGGAGACCTTTAGATGGATAGATTCGATTTAAAAAAAAAAAAAAAATTAGTTATATGGATTTTTCAATACGGGAACAAGACAAGAACAACCACTCTCAGCAACAACTCTTAAAACAGCCAAATCACTCATTGTTATTGTTATTGTTAATCAGAATCGACGTCATTGCACTCCGGGTAAACCCATAGGTGCTCAGTCTTCCGCAGCAAATGTCGAAGGGTATCAATGCTAACTGTTCCTGTTGCGCACTGGTTGTATACACGGCGGATGCGTCCTCTCATACGTCCATCCCTGCTGGTCTTACGTTTGATGCCAAATTCCAGCAGTCTTAGCCTTGATAATTCATCGATTGCAGTGTCGTTCTCTAATAGACGAACATGAATTTCCCTCAGTATTTCTTTCTTATCCATGGCCTATGCACCTTTTATGCATCTTGAAGCTAGTCTGTCAGCTCTTTTATTGCCACATACCCCGGCATGACCAGGACAGTAGATCCATATCAGTTCTTGAAGATTCGATGCTTCTATGGAGGTTTTCCATCCATGTCGAAGCCAACCATTTTGGACCGTTCGAAGCATGGATTGTGAGTCACTCATATGAACAACAAACAAAAGAAACTTGGCCATAGAAAACACCAAGAGAGAGGTTTATAAACATATGGCTGGTCCTGATCCTAATGACAACATCGGCCATCTTACAAGGAGGGATCAGATAACCATTTTTCTGCTCAGATCACAACATATACCACTCAACAGTCACTTGAACAGAATCCAACCACAACACTCTCCAGGGTGCCAGCTATGTAACTACCCCTCCGAAACTGTTGACCACCACCTCTTTGAGTGCCCAGCACTTGATGATGTTAGAAAAATGCTCCTTCCTCCAAGAAAAGATAAGTGGAACACCTTGTACGGAGAAACAAGACAACTTGTGGAAACATGCAGATATCACTACATGGCACTGGGCCGAAGGGTGAGAACCCAAGCGCCGCTCGATCAATAACAACACCATATGGATTTTAGAATATGTACATTAGATAGATATTATATAGATTAGATAGTCAAGGCATTTCAGGTATATTAATTTTAGAATATACACATGAACTGCCATTTCCACATCGAAGGTCGTCTTACAAGGATCTCCAACATCTTAATAGTGCACTCAGATACTCTTTCCTGTCCATCTCTTGATGTTACCTTCCCACTTATACAGCTGTCCATCTCTTGATGTTACCTTCCCGCTTATACAGCTGTCCATCTCTTGATGTTACCTTCCCGCTTATACAGCTGTCCATCTCTTGATGTTACCTTCTCGCTTATACAGCTGTCCATCTCTTGATGTTACCTTCTCGCTTATACAGCTGTCCATCTCTTGATGTTACCTTCCCGCTTATACAGCTGTCCATCTCTTGATGTTACCTTCCCGCTTATACAGCTGTCCATCTCTTGATGTTACCTTCCCGCTTATACAGCTGTCCACCTCTTGATGTTACCTTCCCGCTTATACAGCTGTCCATCTCTTGATGTTACCTTCCCGCTTATACAGCTGTCTTCCTCTAGCACGTTTGCCTTCAACTCTTCCTGCTATCATGGTCTTCGGTAAGCTGTTTACAAGGCCAAAGTATTTAAGCTGTTCTAATTTGTATTTATTTCATTAATTCTCTTTTCATTCCTATGTTTTCTACGACCTCTTTATTCGTTTTCTTCTCTTTCCATGAGATGCGCCCCTTTATTCTATACATCCACATCTCAAAGGCCTCAATTCTTTCGTCCTCTTGCTTATTCATTATCCATGTTTCTACACCATACAATAATGAAGAATATACATATTATTTAATATACTTTCAATGTAATTTAGAATGTACATACTGCTATTTAGAGTAGATAGACAAGACTGGTTAGGTACATCGATTTTAGAACATGCAGATCGTTATAAAGATTAGATAGACAAGACAGATTAGGCATATAGATAAATAGAATATATAGATCGTTATATAGATTAGGTAGACATTTTAAGTACCGGTATATATGTTTTAGAATATATATACAGCATACAGATTATATAGACAAGAGTATATAGATTTTAAAATTTGCACATCGTATACAGATTAGATGAATATTATATAAACATAGATGGTGACACTAAAGTGAGACTGTGCTTGGGACTAGCAACCCCACCATGTAAAACATATTGTTACAGAAAATAACACTGCACCAGCACGTAACAGCAATGGTGCAGGCTTCTTGTCCGGAGGCTACTACAGTGACGGCCTAATGCGCCTCCCGGATTAATAAATGGAAGGAAGGCAGATAGCCAGATGGATTAACATACAGAAGTTTGGCGCACTGATACGTAGACAGAATGATAAATATATGAAATTTGATACAATCATAGACAGATGAAAAGATATTAATATGCGACTAAGAAGCCAATTGAACATACTCACGGAGTGACAAATATATTAACATATACATTTGAACATGACGTGAGAACACTACGAGAGCATACTGACGTGAACATACTGATAAGAGCATGATGACGTGGACATACTCACGAGAGCATACTGACGAGAGCATTCTGACGGGAGCATACTGACGTGAGCATACTGACGTGAACATACTGACGTGAACATATTGACGTGAACATACTGACGTGAACATATTGACGTGAACATACTGACGTGAACATACTGACGTGAACATATTGACGTGAACATACTGACGTGGACATACTGACGTGGACATACTGGCAATAGCATTCTGACGTGAACATACTGACGTGAACATACTGGTCTGAACATACTGACGTGAGCATACTGACGTGAACATACTGACGTGAACATACTGACTATAATATACTGACGTGAACATACTGGTCTGAACATACTGACGTCAACATACTGACGTCAACATACTGACGTGAGCATGCTGGCGAGAACATACTGAAGTGAACATACTGACGTTAACATACTGACGTCAACATACTGAAGTGAACATACTGACGAGAACATACTGAAGTGAACATACTGACGTCAACATACTGACGAGAACATACTGACGAGAACATACTGAAGTGAACATACTGACGTTAACATACTGACGTCAACATACTTGTGATAAAATTAACCGTGATACAACGTTAAAATATCTCCAAAGATAAAATGTAGGGATAAAAAATAATGCGTAAGCTACTAGAAGACATGATCGCCCATGCCGCGGGTCACTACCCGCCATGAAATTAACTTGTTAGACGTGAAGGCAAAACGTTTACCCTTGTAGACGGGATGAGAACGGAGATCAAAAAGAAAAATATGACTGAACACGTGCTTGAAACTAGCAAGGCTAAAAAGACGCAATTGGTGGGGAAAGGAAAAAAATTCACGTCCCCCAAGTTGACACAAGGTAAAGAAATGGACAAAAGGGACCTTAGCTATTATACGCAACAGTCATTTCTTGGACGCTTTTACGATACTTAGTCCTTTTATTTGAATTCAGCGGCAAACGCATTACAGAAGATGCTCGAACATATTTCAAAAAAAAACAACTAACCTTGAAAAGTAACTTTTTCTTAATAATAATGTTAGGAATATAAAACCTAGCTGGCCTGATGGCCCATCTTGAGCAGAGAAATAATATGCTTTCATTTATACAGACGGATAGATAATAATGAAGATATTGACAAAAGACTGTGTTGTTTCATATCAGCGAGCGACTGCATTGAAACAAAAAAAATGTCACTAATTTTCAAAAAATTGCGGCCTTGAGACTCAGTGCTAAAATCTAGATGAATGAAAAGAGAGAGGGGGAATTAGTGGAAATAGTTGTGGCTAAAAATAACTCCAGAGGCAGATTCGTGTAGGAAATGCATGTATAAACAAGTGTGTTTTTGTAAAAAACGCAAGTAGAGACAGACGGACCAACAGACAATAATACATACTTGACTGAGGTATGACTGAATTGACTTTTGGTAGGAGGTTTGAAATTTGAAAAGGGGGAAAGGCGGTGATTGGCCACAGATAAACATATTATCGGCGCTCAGACGCGCATTTTTGCCATTCATCATAAATTGTCCAGTAGTAGACACAGTAATTCTTCAGTGGTGTAATTCCCAGAAGCTAATTGCAATATTTAGAGGGACGCCATACTAGAGCCAGCAGCTCAGCTGAGTTTTGCTAGCATATAACTGTGTTCTCTATTCATAATTCTGAACTGTGAGTTTTTTATTTGGCACCAAAGTGGTATCAAATGCTGTGTTGTAAAATACAAGTGAGGACCCGTGCAGTATAGTAGTTTGGCAGAGCAGCCTTATATTGCCCCCAAGCACGGAGAGGTGGGGCCACCAGATTCCAGCACCAGAACTACTCAGTCAAGATACGTGAGCGTCTGGCCTGCTGGACATTCACCAACTTATTTTCTAACTAACACACCAACTATATTCCCATCAACTAGAACATACCATGTTGGGAAATAAACTTGTATTCCTCCCATCAGTAAATGGACAATGTTTGGTAGTCATAGACTGGGAGTGATGAAGCCACCCCAACAGCACATCCATTAATCGTTCTCCCAGATAAATTACAAATATAAACAGTAGTAATATTAACTAGTCTTGTAAAATACATATGTACACACCTTTCATTTATTATGCCATATATTCATGCATTTCATTCATAATTTCAAAACCTTTCATATGTTCTGACCAAAAATAAAACCTTGGTTCAGAACAAATAAACTTAAAGAAAATTTAAATATCAAAATTTTAAACAGCTTGAGTTAGTTCAGTGTGTTATAAATTTTATTAATATTATTAGACTTATTAAATATCTGTGTGTGGGTTTGTATATACTAATACAACACCTTACATTTCAGTACCCTAGATTTTTAACGTAGCCACATTCATTAGTAAAAAAGATATGTGTGAGGTCGTAAGTGGTAGCAAGAAGGGCCTTCTGTAAATTCACAGCTACATTTATCTCAGGAGCCTTCACAGCTGACCTCATGCATCACACTAGGTAATATCACAACCATACAGTACCATCAAATCCACTACATATATTGGGGTCTTGTCCAGGGATAATTAGCTTAACAGTAATATTAGGATCTCCTGGTGGGAGAATTAAATTAGGGGAACAAATTATAAAAATTAAAAGTGTCCCTTAAAATTAAAAGTGAAATTAAAAGTTGGTGAATCTTCACAGCCAGTGGTAATTAATTAGTTAACTGGCTAATTAGAATTACTTTAGACTAAAGTAATTAGAATTACTTTAGTGGTTAGAAATTTTACCTTGATCATTGTATTTTGTCTGTATGGCGGAGCTAGCTAAGTTTCAGAGCAGCTGCGGTGCTAACGGCAAAGGATATGGGAATGGATGGTCAGGTTTTAATTCAATATGTAACGGCTGAATGTGATAAGTATATTGAACGGGAAGAAAGAAGATTAGAAAAAGAGGCTGAAAGAAAATTAGAGTCTGAAAGATTAGCTGAAGAGAAGAGGCTACAAATTGAGGCTGATAGAATTTGCCAAATAAGAGGTTGCAAATTGAGGCTGAGGACTAAGAGGCTGCAGATTGAGGCTGACAAAAGGGCTAAAGCCTTAGAGGCAGAAGAAAAACGACAGCAAAGGGAAGCAGAAGAGAAAAGATTGACTGCCGAAAGGGAGGCAGAAGATAGAAGGTTGCAAAGGGAGCACGAATTACGACTAAGGGAGCTGGAGCTACAAGGCCAGGCTCCTGAAAATGGTGCCAGCCCTTTTGCCTCAGATGCTACGCCCAGTCTGGGAGCCTCAACATCAGCTATGGGGTTTCATTTAGACCATTTTGTTGAGAAAGACGATGACATAGAGGGGTACCTAGGACGTTTTGAGTTATTAGCTACTACATATGGGTTAGAGAGAGAGAGAGGTGGAGTTTAAAGTTATCACAGGGACTGAGAGGTACTTCTTATGAAGTCTTCGCAAAAATGAACAGAGAAGACCAAGACAATTATGACATGTTAAAGCAGGCTTTGTTATTAAGGTACGAAAAAAATGGTGAATTTTATCGTAAGAAATTTAGAAATGCCAAACTGTTGTCTGGGGAGACATACCACCAATTCTCTGCCAGACTGGAAACCTATTTGGAGAAATGGACGGCTCTGGGGAAGACCCAAGATCTTAAAGAAATGATCATGATTGAGCAATTGAGAGAGTCCATGGCTCCAGACATGAGAAAATTTCTCATGGAACAAGGTGCAGAGAAGTTGGGGGAAATTTTAAATGTCGCTGAGAGGTATCAGGCAGCCCAGGCAGAGGTAAGTGGTGCTAAAAAGAAGCACATAGACAATTTTAAAGCTCCACAGCAATTTAATAAATTTGATAATAGAGAGCAGGGAAATAAAGGTAGGACAAACTTTGCGCGGCCAAGAAATGACTATCGCGACAGAGACTCACAGTTCAATGACCAAAAGTTCAATGAAAGAAAACCGTTGAACCAAGGAAAAAGATGGTGTAAATGGTGCAAGAAAGATAACCATAACACCGAATTTTGTAGAAGGAAACCTTCAAACATTGCTGCAATGAAGTCGGGGACGCAAAGATTAAAGGTTAATCCTAATGGACAGCAGGAACCTTATCACCCCCCAGTTTGTGAGGATGTTATTTGTAATGGGGTCACCATAAGGTGCCTTTATGATACAGGTTTGGATTATGATTCAGGTGTGAAGTCTAGCCTAGTGGACCCAAGTCAGTATACCACAGAAACAGTGGAAATACAAGGGGCGACTAAGGACATACCACTCATGACACTTCCCATCGCAAGGATAACGGTGAAAACTCGCTATGTGGAAGGAGAAATCAGAGCAGCAGTGATAGATGAACCAATCTACCCTCTGATATTGGGGTGTAGATACGTCTTCTTGGGGAATCCCGAGAAACCTGTGATCATGGCGACAGTGCAGACCAGGTCACAGAAGAAGGAGGAAGAAGGTGAACCTATAAATGCTCATCCAGAGGAGATGAGGAAGGCGCAGGCTGAGGATAGGACACTCAAGCCATGTTTTAAAAAATTGCCCAAATGCCACACACCTCCGAGCAAGGGGGAATATTTTATGAAGAACAAACTATTATGTAGGAAGACAGGAACTAGATCCACTGGTCACGGACAGTTGGTTCTTCCCAAGGTATATAGGGCAAATTTAATAAGGAGCTTACATGTTGGAAAAGATGGTGACCATGAGAAAGTCGGTACCATCTGCCAAAAAAGTTGCTCGAAAATACTATTGGCCCGACGTAAATGTCGATATTGAAAACTTTGTAGAAGCATGTGGCGTATTTCATGAGGGAACACCCACAAAGGGAAAATATGTGCAGGACCTAGAAACGCCACGGGGCAAAATTAGGCCTGGAAGGAAAACTAATTATACTCAGGTAGACAAAGTGGAATGGGAGCCCCCTTTTCACACCCAGTCTTCACTTGAATGGATTAACATGGCCACTATGCGACGAGTACAAAGAGTAAATTTAACCCAGAATAAGCTGACAATCCCTCGGTCAGGATTATATAAACTGGAAGAACAGAAAAGAGAGCGAAGATCTCTCATAAGCAATCTAAAGTGGAGAGATAAACCCAAGAAAAAAATTGGTAGTGGTCGATTTGTGAGTGATGATTCTAGGAATAAAAAAGTCCTCACTATAGTGCTTCTAATGGAAGGGGGAACCCGACCGGGTTTCCATGAAAAAATAAGTAATGATAAATTAAAAGGTCCAGATGTAGCACTATTAAGGACCTGGACAGATGAGAAGGCGGAAGAGACTGTTACCTCATCTTATCAATACGTGAACGAACTGACCACTCGTTTGAAAGCTGGATGGAAACTGGCAAATGATAATTTGAAACAAGCCAGGAAGAAACATGCAGCATATTTTAATAGGAAGGCAAAGGACAGAGAACTAGTGTGGGAGAGAAGGTGCTGCTTCTACTACCCGGTAGCCAGAATAAATTACAAATTGGTTGGCAAGGTCCATATACGGTTCTAGAGAAGGTGTCTAGAACAAACTATAAAATTGACAAAAAGGGGAAGGAGAAAGTTTATCATGTAAACCTGTTAAAGAAGTATCTGGACAGACCACTCCAGGAAAGCACCCCCTTACTGACCTTGGCTATCGCAACTCAAATGCAAAAGGAACCACTCACCTCACATGAATCCCCATTACATCCTTGTGAAACAGCAGCACAGGTAAAAGTCAGTAAGCACCTGACTAAAAACCAGAGGGAGAGAGTTCAACAGGTTCTGGAGGAACATACAGATGTATTAACAGATAAACCAGGCCATACAAATTTGCTACAGTATGACATGAAACTGGTAGACTCAAACCCAATCTGTATGAGAGCCTATTCTATTCCGTTCGCGAAGGAGAAGGCATTGAAGGAAGAAATAGTTTATTTGTTGAAGGAGGGGATTATTTCGCACAGTGAATCATCTTTTAGTTCTAGTGTCGTTTTGTTGAGAAAACCGTCTGGGGAACACAGACTGTGCATAGATTACAGGAAACTGAATGCTGTCACAGAAGGACAAGTTTGTTGGATCCCCTGAATAACCCATGTATCACGAATTTCATGGATGATATTCTCGTCGCCACAGAGACATTTGAAGAACACATAGACGCTCTAAAAATGTTATTTGATAGGCTTAGGGAGGCGAACTTAACTGCTAGGCCAACAAAATGTTGTATTGGATGCAAAGAGTTGGAATTCTTGGGACACACTGTATATCAGGGTAATATGACCCCTGATCCTAAGAACTTGGAAAAACTGCAGAGAGCACCGAGGCCGCAAACAAAAAAGGACGTGCGATCATTTGTGTCGTTATGCGGATTTTATCAGAAATACATCAAGAATTTTAACGCTATTTGTGCTCCTCTGACTGATCTGACTCGCAAGGGACTTCCAGATAAAATTATTTGGAACTGCGCAAATGTAGTGAATTAAGTGCGTTTCTAGGAACAGCCTGACGTCCGACTTAAAAGGAAAAAAACTCACTAGCAAGCCTATTCTCAAACTGCCTGATTTGACACAGGACTTTGTCTTAAGAACCGATGCAAGTAATGTAGGACTAGGAGGGGCTTTGTTGCAAAGATCATCTTCACCTGATGGGGAACTGAAACCAGTCGCTTATGCAAGCCGCAAATTGAATAAGGCGGAACAAGGATACTCCACAAGCGAAAAAGAATGTTTAGCGTTAATCTGGGCAATAAAGAAGTTTCAAATCTATCTGTATGGTAGGACTTTTGTGGTCCAGACGGATCATCAGCCCCTCGTATTCTTATCTCAGGCTAAGCATGAAAACGCAAGATTGCTGAGGTGGTCTTTATTGCTTCAACCTTATCAGTTTAGTATCCAATATATCCCAGGCAAATTGAATGTCGGTGCAGATTTCCTTAGTCGGCACCCCTGTGATCAAAATTAGAGTAGTGGCAGGCGTGAGGAGTAATTTTATCTATGTGTATCACTGGTTTTGGAACTTGCCGTAGGCATGTTTTCAAGTGGGGAGATGTGTGATAAAATTAACCGTAATACAACGTTAAAATATCTCCAAAGATAAAATGTACGGATGAAAATAATGCGTAAGCTACTAGAAGACATGATCGCCCATGCTGCGGGTCACTACCCGCCATAAAATTAACTTGTTAGACGTGAAGGCAAAACGTCTACCCTTGTAGACGGGATGAGAACGGAGATCAAAAAGAAAAATATGACTGAACACGTGCTTGAAACTAGCAAGGCTAAAAAGACGCAATTGGTGGGGAAAGGAAAAAAATTCACGTCCCCAAGTTGACACAAGGTAAAGAAATGGACAAAAGGGACCTTAGCTATTATACGCAACAGTCATTTCTTGGACGCTTTTACGATACTTAGTCCTTTTATTTGAATTCAGCGGCAAACGCATTACAGAAGATGCTCGAACATATTTCAAAAAAACAACTAACCTTGAAAAGTAACTTTTTCTTAATAATAATGTTAGGAATATAAAACCTAGCTGGCCTGATGGCCCATCTTGAGCAGAGAAATAATATGCTTTCATTTATACAGACGGATAGATAATAATGAAGATATTGACAAAAGACTGTGTTGTTCATATCAGCGAGCGACTGCATTGAAACAAAAAAATGTCACTAATTTTCAAAAAATTGCGGCCTTGAGACTCAGTGCTAAAATCTAGATGAATGAAAGAGAGGGGGATTTAGTGGAAAGTTGTGGCTAAAAATAACTCCAGAGGCAGATTCGTGTAGGAAATGCATGTATAAACCAGTGTGTTTTTTGTAAAAACCGCAAGTAGAGACAGACGGACCAACAGACAATAATACATACTTGACTGAGGTATGACTGAATTGACTTTTGGTAGGAGGTTTGAAATTTGAAAAGGGGGAAAGGCGGTGATTGGCCACAGATAAACATATTATCGGCGCTCAGACGCGCATTTTTGCCATTCATCATAAATTGTCCAGTAGTAGACACAGTAATTCTTCAGTGGGGTAATTCCCAGAAGCTAATTGCAATATTAGAGGGACGCCATACTAGAGCCAGCAGCTCAGCTGAGTTTTGCTAGCATATAACTGTGTTCTCTAATTCAATAATTCTGAACTGTGTGAGTTTTTTATTTGGCACCAAAGTGGTGTCAAATGCTGTGTTGTAAAATACAAGTGAGGACCCGTGCACAGTATAGTAGTTTGGCAGAGCAGCCTTATATTGCCCCCAAGCACAGAAGAGGTGGGGCGACCAGAGTCCAGCACCAGAACTACTCAGTCAAGATACGTTGAGCGTCTCTGGCCTGCTGGACATTCACCAAACTTATTTTCTAACTAACACAACAACTATATTCCCATCCAACTAGAACATACCATGTTGGGAAATAAACTTGTATTCCTCCCATCAGTAAATGGACAATGGTTTGGTAGTCATAGACTGGGAGTGTATGAAGCCACCCCAACAAGCACAAATCCATTAATCGTTCTCCCAGATAAATTACAAATATAAACAGTAGTAATATTAACTAGTCTTGTAAATTACATATGTACACACCTTTCATTTATTATGCCATATATTCATGCATTTCATTCATAATTTCAAAACCTTTCATATGTTCTGACCAAAATAAAACCTTGGTTCAGAACAAATAAACTTAAAGAAAATTTAAATATCAAAATTTTAAACAGCTTGAGTTAGTTCAGTGTGTTATAAATTTTATTAATATTATTAGACTTATTAAATATCTGTGTGTGGGTTTGTATATACTAATACAACACCTTACATTTCAGTAACCTAGATTTTTAACGTAGCCACATTCATTAGTAAAAAAGATATGTGTGAGGTCGTAAGTGGTAGCAAGAAGGGCCTTCTGTAAATTCACAGCTACATTTATCTCAGGAGCCTTCACAGCTGACCTCATGCATCACACTAGGTAATATCACAACCATACAGTACCATCAAATCCACTACAATACTGAAGTGAACATACTGACGAGAACATACTGGCGAGAACATACTGAAGTGAACGTACTGACGTTAACATAGTGACGTGAACATACTGAAGTGAACTTACTGACGAGAACATACTGAAGTGAACATACTGACGTTAACATAATGACTCCTGAATAAGAATAGATCCATCGCTGCAACTGATCCCCAGAAAACCTTCGCCAAACCATTCATGTGCTTTTCGCAGCCTGGGTTTCTGTAGTAATGTGTTTAACATAATGAGGTTGCCAAACCCCTGCTCAACCCCATATTAGTTAGTCGCCCCTTACGACATGCATGAGGAAGCATTAGGCCTATTATTTGTTTTGTCTCCTCGGGGGCAGATTGATATGCACAAAAAACACACAGTCAAGCAGAGACAGACATATAAGTACACAATCAGACACTGCACATATAAGAGTTAGACAGATATATAGCTTATTTTTTTAACGACAGGTCCATTTGAAGAGATTACAGCTCCACGGATATTCATGAGGCTCATTGTGGAATAGGCTGAATAAAAATATTGATTTATTTCCCCTAGTAACTGTCTCACGCTCTATGAATTACTGTAATGAAAGTTTTGGAAGTATTACTTAAGGTGGGAAAACTTGTTTAGGAAACACAGACAAAAATATTGCCTAATCAAATTCGAAGATGAAGTAAATACATTTCTGTTTGTGAGCATGATTCAGGACGAACCGGTTTTGAGAAAGAACAACACGAAGAAGAACAAGAAGAAGAACAATAATATGATCAAGATTACGAAGAAGAAGAAGAACAAGAAGTAGAACAAGAACAATAACAAGGAGAAGTAGAACAAGAACAAGGAGAAGAACGAAAAGAAGTAGAACAAGAATAAGAACAAGAACAAGAATATGAACAAGATTACGATGAAGAAGAAGATGAAGAAGAACAAGGAGAAGAACAAGAACACGTAGAACAAGAAGAAGAACAAGAAGAAGAACAAGGAGAAGAACAAGAAGAAGTAGAACAAGAACAAGAAGAAGAACAAGAATAAGAAAAAGAAGAAGTAGAACAAGAATATGAACAAGATTACAATGAAGAAGAAGATGAAGAAGAAGTAGAACAAGAACAATAAGAAGAAGATGAAGAAGAACAAGGAGAAGAACAAGAACAAGTAGAACAACAACAATAAGAAGAACAAGGAGAAGAACAAGAAGAAGTAGAACAAGAACAAAGAGAAGAACAACAATAAGAACAAGAAGAAGTAGAACAAAAACAAGAACAAAGAGAAGAACAACAATAAGAACAAGAAGAAGTAGAACAAGAACAAGAACAAAGAGAAGAACAACAATAAGAACAAGAAGAAGTAGAACAAGAACAAAGAGAAGAACAACAATAAGAACAAGAAGAAGTAGAACAAAAACAAGAACAAAGAGAAGAACAACAATAAGAACAAGAAGAAGTAGAACAAGAACAAGAACAAAGAGAAGAACAACAATAAGAACAAGAAGAAGTAGAACAAGAACAAGAACAAAGAGAAGAACAACAATAAGAACAAGAAGAAGTAGAACAAGAACAAGAACAAAGAGAAGAACAACAATAAGAACAAGAAGAAGTAGAACAAAAACAAGAACAAAGAGAAGAACAACAATAAGAACAAGAAGAAGTAGAACAAAAACAAGAACAAAGAGAAGAACAACAATAAGAACAAGAAGAAGTAGAACAAAAACAAGAACAAAGAGAAGAACAACAATAAGAACAAGAAGAAGTAGAACAAGAACAAGAACAAAGAGAAGAACAACAATAAGAACAAGAAGAAGTAGAACAAAAACAAAAAGAACAAGAACAAGAAGAAGTAGTAGAGGAAGAACAAAAACAAGAACAAGATGAAGAATAATAATAATAATAAGAAGAAGAAGTAGAAGGAGGACAAAAAGAAGAAGATGAAGAACAAAAACAACAACAACAAGAATAAGAAACAGAAGTAGAAGTAGAAGAAGAAAAACAACAACAAGAATAAGACAAAGAACAAGTTGTAGAAGAAAAAGAAGAAGAAGAAGAAGAATAAGAAAAGCAGAAGAACAAGAACAATAATAAGAAAAAGAAGAAGTAATAGAAGAAGCAGAACAAATACAAGAAGAAGGTGAACAATAATAAGAAGAAGAACACGGACAAGAAGAATAAGAAAAAGAAGAAGCAGAACAAAAACAAGAAGAAGAACAACAAGCAGAAGAACAAGAACAACAAAAAAAGAAGAAGAAGACGAATAAGAACACGAACAAGAATAGGAAAAGAAGAAGTAGAAGAAAAAGAGGAAGAAGAAACAAGAATAAGAAAACGAACAAGTAGTAGAAGAAGAAGAACAATTATAATAATAAGAAGAAGAAGAAAAAAAGAACAAGAATAACACAAAGAAGAAGTACTAGAAGAAGTACTAGAGGAAGAAGAACAAGAACAAGACAAGGAAGAACAAGAATAAGACAAAGAAGAAGTACAAGAAGAAGAAAAAGACAAGGAAGAACTAAAATAAGAAAAAGAAGAGGTAGTAGAAGAAGAACAAGAAGAAGCAGATGAAGAATAATGTTAATAATAATAATAATAACAAGAACAAGAGCAAGAAAATAAGAAAAAAGAAGAAGTAGAAGAACAAGAACAAGAAGAAGATGAAGAACAATAAGAACAATAAGAAGAACAAGAACAATAGGAAGAACATGAAGAACGAATAGGGAAGATTAAAGTATAAATAATGATCGTTCTAAGGCTTGCTTCACGAGACAGTGTGTGGTTCGGTTTGGGTTGGTTTTTTAAAAGACCATCTTCACTGCACACGGACAACCACATCAAGAGACAGAGTTACTTGGTTTAAAATCTGGTAGCGTCACGTTCCAGTCTAATCAGCTTTGTATGGGTACCTGGCTTTGCTCCTGACTTGAGGAAGGCAAAGGCAACGAGGAAAGGAACTGGTCACCCCACCTGATAAAACTAAGGCTTAGTACAGTGCAGTCTCTAACACACGCTTCCCACCCCTACAGCAGTATCTGCTATCATCATCACCACCCTCATTTTCCTGTGCCGCTCCGTGTGGAACAGGGAGCCACCACTGCGTATGGTCCTCTTGCAGGAATCCTGCAATAAGCCTTTACATGCACTTGCAACATTGGTTTCTATAGCAATTAGTTTTACACGATGAAGTTGCCAACCCCATGCACAACCTCACATTATCGGTGGTTGTTCGATCAATCACCAGTTGAGTGGTTTTGATTTTTTGTCTCCTTTCCGCAAACCCCGGAGTCAACACGGGGATGAATCCAGCCTAAAGGAAATATTTTCGTTCGAATCCTCAAGACTATGTTCTAAGGTTGGGTATTTTTTAAATGTACAGAATCCACTACTGCAAGAGCGTGGACCATAGTCTGAATGCAGTCATTCTAGTGTGGGGGGGGGGGGGGGGGGGGGGGGGATTATGGGGGGGGGGGGAGGGGCGGGGTGTGTGAAAGAACCAGCTACAATTATGGTCTGCATGCCTGGTGTACGCTGCAATCCAATATATGTTTAATACGCATTGATGGATGACATGTCGTATAATGACGACGAGCTATAATGAGATAGTGAATTATAGCGATGAGGATGGTGATGATAGATGGTGCACTAGTATTTTATGCTGGTAGTTCATTGGTGGATGCTGGGTAACTGGTGCATGTTGTGATGATGAGTGGTTTAGTGACATGTAGGTGTTTGATGATTAATAATGAGGTTGATGGGATGGTTGATAATGATGGTGATGATACGGGTGAAAAATGATGTTGATGGTTATGCTACGACGACCGAAATGATTATTGCATCGAATGATGTGACTGACAGATGAAGTGGATGAATGATGTTGAAAGAATTGATGGCTTGACCATGATGGAAATCATGAGGCGAACGAAGAATTGTCTGCATGAATGATGGCAATGATTATGCATTACGATGTAACAATTCTTGATGATGCTCTGATACTAACTAGTTGTGAGAAGGGTATGGGCTAAAACTTAATAACGAACTGTCTCGTTGCAAATTTCTTTACTCATTGGAATCGTTGATTCTTGATGTGAATTAAAAGTGTCTAAAGGCTGCTTTGAAGGAGCTATCCTGATTTTGAGTGAGAAACAAACTACCACATGAACTCTGCAATTAAAGAAAACAAATTGGCTATCAACATCTTGTCACTACTCAAATTCTATAGTGATATGGCAATGTGCTCGCGAGAACAACGACCCCCTACACTACCACTAGCAGAATTTCCCATAAAATGAGTTATCCTTACAACTCTGGAAACGGGTTCGAAAGTATGTGACAACATCAACCAATGTTCAGCACATCTGATGACTAGAACCATAACAACCTGCCAGTGGAAACCAACAGATAACAAGACGGAATAAGGCGATGGATACAGACATTAACGTTGAGGATTGCAACAGTTAGAATATAGGTAGCATTACTAGAGAGTTCTTTTCTGAAATTCCCAGGGTAGGAAAGACAGAAGCAGACCAAGAGAATCTACCAGCGGGAAAGATAAGAGAACTGGAGAACAGAAATGCCAACAGACTTATCGAAGAAAAATTTGGGGCTGTGGCGGGTCACGGAACAAGGGATTTGGCATGCGGTTGGTGAAGGCCTATGCTTCCTGTGAGGAATTCTAGAGGGTATTGACTATAAACTAATAAAATAATGTTACCGTAATGTATCTTGATATCCTGGTAGTACTTGGACAAGTGGGCCAAATACTTTTCCGATCTTCGTCTCCCCTAGTTACTTCTCTCATCCCTCCTCCAAACGTTCATTCCTTCCAACCATCATTTTGTTTTCTGGAAGATCGTGAGCAATTCCTTTTCTTTTCAGATGGCCTTTTTCCACTTACTTAAAAAGGTTTAACATCTCTATTTCAATTTCCCTCTCAGGTCTTTTCCCTTTGCAGGAAGCCTGCTTCCTTTACAACAAATAATCAAACAAATTGCTCAACAATTTTTATGTACTTTATGGATTATGTTGCATGTTGTTTTACATGATGTATTTGTCAGTCCATAACGTTAAAAGAAAGAAGACAAGATTATACGCAGATAGAATATTTCGTCACTCTTTCTTTGATATAATTTTGTTTTAATTCATCATCATCGGGTGCCACCTTCACATCGAAGGTCAGCAGTAATGCATCTCCAACGTCTTCTGTAGGCTGTCTCTGATAGACTCTTTCCTGTCCATCTCTTGATATTATCTTCCGACTTATATCGCTGTCCTCCTCCTGCACGTTTGCCTTCAATTCTGCCTTCTATTATGGTCTTCGTTAAGGTGTTATGTCTTTTTACATGGCCAAAATATTTTAGTTGTCTAATTGTGATCTCCTTCATTAATTCTCTTTTAATTCCAAGGTTGTGCGCGTTATGTTTTTTTTTTGGGGGGGGGGGGGGGGGGGGGGGGAGGGGGGGGTGTGTGTGACAATAGACTGAGGGCTGCCATATTGGTAAAAAACGGGGCGTTTCCGCTTCAAGTTAGAAATATTTTGGTTTTTATTTTAAAACGGCCTCATTGTTTGTCGGGCGTTATTAATTTTGACAAAGCTCGAAACAGGGTTGGTATCAGGTTAAGACTAACTGCTTGGCACATCTCGAAACGGGGTTGGTATCAGGTTAAGGCTAGCTGTTTGACAATGCTCGAAACAGGGTTGATATCAGGTTACGACTAGCTCTTTGACAAGGCTCGAAACAGGGTTGGGGTTCGGTTAAGGCTAGCTGTTTGACGAAGCTCGAAACAGGGTTGGTAACAGGTTAAGACTAGTTGTTTGACAAGGCTCGAAACAGGGTTGGTATCAGGTTAAGTTGGTATATGCCTAAGAAAAAATTCTCCGAATCTTTTGGCAGAATACTATCACCAACCAAGAACTGCTTACTCGGAGCAACCAAGGGGGCATGCACACCAACATAACTGGCAGACGCTGGAGTACGGTTGGCCATGTCCTCAGAAGAGACCCTGATGCCATCATAAGAACAGCTATGCTATGGACCCCGGAAGGAAAACGAAAGAGAGGCCGATCAAAAATAACTTGGCGGAAAACTGTGGAGGCTGAGTTGCAAAGTGTGAATCAGAGCTGGGCAACTGCACGAAGGATGGCTTCCGACCGAGCAAAGTGGAAGTAGTTTGTTGCCACCCTACAAGACGCCACCAGGCGTGATGGCCACTGACTGCTTTGACGGTCATCAGCTAAGGATCAAAGAAAAGAAGAAGTTTGACAAGGCTCGAAACAGGGTTGAGGTTCGGTTAAGGCGAGCTGTAACGTAAATACGAACAGCCAGTCTGGCAATATGGGGCAACCTGGCCAACTTTGTCTACTGTCATCGCCTTTTACCGTTCTTTGCTATTTTGCAGAATTGCAAATTATTTTTTGTTACACATTCTTGCATTTTCTGAATTTTATGAAATATTTTTGTAATTTGTAATGTTTGCCCGGGAAAGTAGTAGGCAGCACTAAATATTGTTTACTTATTTTGACTTTGTCACATAATTATGTTCGCTCTCTTTTCATCTCCTGCAGTATTGTTATTTTTTTTAGAGTTATTGTTTGCACTTCTTCTTCGTAATAATTCATCTTGTCTGTTTACCTGACCATCCCTGCTGAGAGAGTAGACAGGTTATGCAATATTGACCGACAGTAAGGTTGGTAAAATTATCGTGTACCAAACCTTGGCCGCGCCGGATTAACTCGACGTACGCCCGGGAAAGTTTATTTAGCGCTGATATGGCTATTGTGATTCACTAATTACTGTCGTGAAGAGTCACAGCCCAGGCGGTTATACGAGGGTCGGTGTTTGCACAAGGACGGGGAGATAAATTACCCATCTGCGGACATTTTACAGACATGCACCTGAAAGACGGAATGTTGTAATAACTTCCAGACAGAAGTGTTACAAAGACATTATTTGTGATAATATATGGAGTTGTAGTGCAATCATTACCGCGAATCGATGGATATAACAACTCCTTATAAGGAAAATGACCTTTTAACTAACATGCAGAATTTTCCTATGAGGAAATTTTTTGAACAGACGCCATCAAACCACGCATGATTGTAACTATTGGCCGGCATTCGACATGTAAACATAACAACATTTCTTATTGGAGCCGGGTCTAATAGTAAACAACACTTGCCAGGAACGAAACGGGGAATATAACTTGACAATTTTGCAAGTTTAGAGCACTGTGAAATTCAACTCGTCAAGAGACAACCAGACCTGCCAGAGTTAAGAATAGAATCAGAAATCATTTATCGGATCGGACTTGTTTGAGCATCTTGAGGACTTAAGAGCTCAGGAAATCTCTACCACTATTAACAAGGAAAACCGCAATCTGAGGAATCTGAAACACGGATCAAAGTGGGAACTTATTGATAAAGTAACAACCCCAGAACACGTATAACTTCAACAAGTTACCTTAACTATTTCTTTGAGCCAGCAGTATGCCGGTGAACCCAAAGATTTGGGGTAAGTTGTATATCTATAATTCTATATTCTGCATTATTAACACGTGAAATAATATGCATATATCAACACGTGAATATTAATATGTGAAAATTGCTAGTGGATGTCCAAGTCATACGAGGCTGGCAACCTCAGCGTATAGAATGATGATTTCATGAACCACCACTGCAAGGGCTGGTGACTGCTTTATCGCTAGTTTCTTATAGAGAACTGAAAGCAGAAGTAGTCCCAAGTTCCATATGGAGTAGGGAGTGAATGATGAGAGAATGATGTATATACTTATTATATTCTTAACATTTTCAACCAGTGAAGATGGAAATGTAAACACATTCACTCTAAAAATAATAAAAGTTTTCAACCTTTCCAACCAGTGTAAAGGTAAATATAAATATATTCAACCTAAATGTAATGAATGTTTTTCCGCTTAATGGGATTAATATTAATTCTCAGCGAGTGTAACAGTTCTGAGATAGATGGGATGGTGGAATGAAAAGAGGGGGCACATGAGTGTGTGTCAGGAAAACGCAATACTCAAGAGGGTATTTTTTCTCTTCGTTTGTGACACTAGTCGGTGGTACCAACTAAGGGTACTATCTCTGGAACAAGTGAGGGTATAAGTGGCCTAAAGTCGACGCTAGACACCATCATCAGAAGGGTCTCAGCGACGCAGGACTAGCTAAGTAGTTACTCCTCGACACTTCTTGGGACGTGCTACAACTTTCAAACTTGACCAGTGACGAGTGTGATTCAGTCATCTATTTGCAAAAGACCCAAACATCAACTGGAGCAGAACTTCATTGGCAGCTAATTAGAAACATAAAAGCTACCAAGTGAACTTAACCAATACTCCATAACATCATCACTCGATGATTATTGTTTGTTAAAGAATTATTCTTTTTTTTTAATCTGTTAACTGTAATTGACTATTAAATTTGTTATTTCTATATATACAAATCTAAATCTGATTTTATCATTTTGAATACACTACATCCGTATGTCTCAGACAATTTCTTAAATATACTTAAACAGAGCTATACAATAAAAGTAAGAGGAATTTCGCTGAACTAACTCAGCTGGGGGCTAGAACGAGCTAACGAATTATAAGATAACCCTATCCTCCACAAAAGTTGACGGCAGATACTAAAGTTAACATTTGCTCAGCCTCATGCAGCATTGTTTTCGCTTTATGAATATCTTGTGAAACTCCCCTGAGGTAGAAGTATCATTATACTTCTATCTACAACTCTGCCAAGAGTAATCTTGTGCGAAGGAAGACAACTTTGAAGACCCACTTTAGCTACTCTTGAGTTTTGGCCACTGTTGCTTAAATCGCTGATAATGGCCAGAGTGCGGGACAGATAACGAGATTACCCGTCTGCGAATAGGTTACTTTCTGATAAAGTAATAAATGTATTACATCTGAAACACATTTGTCGTATGAGTTTACAGATGTGTTGGTGAGTTCGCCTGCCAGGGCATTGGAGAATCTTGACGGACTTACAAAACAGCCGAGGAAATTTCTATCATTTTAAATAAGGAAACCCGAAATATCTGAGGAAACTGAACAAGGAGTCAGAGAGGGAATTAAATTAAAATTAACGACCCCAAGTACACGTGTAAAAAGGCATCGGCTAGTGCCTTTAACTTCATTCATCTGAGCAAAAAGTCTGTGAGACAGAATTGGCTTGGTGGTGGTACCAGTTGAAGGGTACTATCTCTGGAACAAGAAGGGAACAGTGGCCTAAGCTTTAAGACGAGGGACCAACTTTGTAGACTATTCCTGACACTCCTGGGAACGAGCTGCACCCTACAACATTGACCAGCGACGAGCGTTAACATTGTAAGAAGAACTAACCCAGCGGGAGCAGAAACAACCACTGGCAGCTAAGTGCAATATATAAGCTGCCAAAGTGAATTTTTTTCCCATAGAATCTATTATCCATTAGTGATGAACCTTTACTTTTAAACTATTCAATCTTTTAAACTGTTAAAACATAAGTGATTAATAAATGTTGTTATCTGTAATTTTACAAATTTAACTTTGATTTAATCCTTTTAAAGTTACTGCATGTTTGTCCCAGTCAATTTACTACACACACTCTAAACAGAGCTATACCAGAATAATAAGAATTCCACTGAGTAAATCAGAGGTGGGGGCTTGAACGAGCTAAGATTAATTCTTCACAAAAGTTGTCGGCAGATTCTAGAATTAACCTGCTCTGCCAATGCAATGGGTGGGTTTGAAAAAAAAATCGAAAAAAGGTGATTCGTCTTACGAGGACAAAAGACAAAGAAAGTAGTCTACGTTACGGCCACAAGGCCTTCGTCAGGAAAAGAAAGAAAGTGAAGGCTAGATAGGAGACATAAGAACTTAAAGAAATATAAAAATAAAAATAAATAAAAATAAAAATAAAACCTAGGTACTTCCCTGAAGGCGAAGCATGGCTGAAAAGCCAATGCAGCATTGTTGTCGCTTATCTGAATATCTTGTGAAACTCCATTGAGATAGAAGCGGCGTCATTACCCTTATACTTACAGATCTGCCAAGAGTAATCGTGTGCGAAGGTAGACACCTTTGAATCCCATATTAGATACTCTTGAGTTTTGGCCACTGTTGAACCGCTACTGCAAAGCAGGGGAGACAATACCGTCACAATGATTAAGTTGCAAGCCCCACGCACAACCTCACATTAGTCGCCTTCTACGACATGCCTGAGGGTGAGGTAGCCCTATTCTATCTTTGTCTCTTCACAGACCCTCGGGGAACTACACGGGGTGGCAGAGATAATGGAAGCAGAGTCGGATCTACTAGGAAGCTAATGAAACTTGAGCTTCAGGGCCCCCAAGTTTAGTTTTCTCTATAACACATTTCTTTCCCATCCCACAACACCTTTTTTTAAGGGGCCCCTCCAAGAGTTCAGGCTTCAGGGCCCCAAAATATAGATCCGGCACTGAATGGAAGGTACTAAAGACAGAAAGCTGTGAAGGAACGTGATAGTCTACGACACCATGTTTATTATAATCATAACCACTCAACCACAAGATAATGGAGGATCAACAAAGAAAGTGTGTAAGTAGTATAGCCATGCTGTTTTGAACGTTATTAAACGGATACACATCTGTTTCACTAATTTTGTAGATCCCTGCCTCACCCCACAATAAAAAAACTCAAAACAAAATTAAACGTATCTTACTTGGGAGGAGGCGGAATCGTATCCCCTGCTTCCGAAAGGGCAACAACCCCGCTGTTCCTGTGCCTGGTCGGCAGCATCTGTACTTGTATGGAAGGCTGATTGTCTCCCTTTGGACTTTATGAGCTTGTGTGCAACGTCACTGGGTTCGCGCATGCGCCAACCCAGTCAGCATAGTAATAAGCGCGATAATCCACATCGTATCTTAGAATGTTGAGTTAGTAATTTTGTATGTTTTCGGACAGCTAACCTTATCAGTTTCTACAAAGAGTCATAATATTTCATTCCAAAATCACGTTCTAGTTTGTTTTTTTAAAAGACACAAAATTTGCATCACGATTAATACTAACTATCCTCATATTAAACCACTATCACAGTAAATGCTGGCATTTTATCATGACGTCAAATGGGGATAATAGAGCGGTATAGTCTCACTACTCGTCTCTAAACTGACGAGATATGCGTCATCGAGTGCCAATAGGACGAATGACGATTCTAGCTGGATACAGTGCGCGAGACGACAAGAAAACACGTAGGTCGTTTAACATCTGACAGAAGAATTCCGAAAAGTCTGGTAATATGAATCTACGGAAGCAGAATTATAAGAGGAATTAAAATTCATTAAGTCTGGAAAACTTCTTCAAGGCGGATGATTTACCAACTCAAAGATTTATAATCGCCCAAGTGAAAGAAGAAAAATTGAAACTTATTTGACCACACTTTTTCGTCTGGAACAGGACTCGTGAGTAACTATCAAATTGAATTCGTCGGCATATTTACTAAATGATAAATACTTTCAACATAAATAATGCAATTTAATTCTCATGAGAATGGTCAGCTCAGGTTTTTTACCTGTTCTCTCGTTTTTATAACATGGTAACTCACTGAAGAATTCTGTTAACGAACAAAGTGTATTCTTGTATAAACCAAAGCTGATATCTAACAGTCTCACCTGATTGAACCTATCTAGGATACTAGAGAAAAATAATAAACATCATAAGGTGGATATTCAGGATAAAGAAAATAATTGTCAGTGTTTCATAAAACGAAGAATTTGATAAAACGAAAAACACCATGTCATCAGCATGATGTCATGAAAAACAAGTACACTAAACTTAATTTTTTTAACGATTGACAGTTTTCAAGAACTTATATTGAGTCCTCAATTGTTCTTCAAGGGTTGAATTAATATTGAATGTTCTGTTTGGAAATACTACGTTTTCTCACTCACTCTGAGGAACTGATTTCTATATAAAGTATTATTAAACGACCACTAACTTCGTACGGCCTACATTCAAACAGAGGTGATTTTGTTTACACAGGCCTTAATAAAATGAGTAAAATTGACCCGAGCTAATGATGGACTTCCGCCCTTCTGTGAGTAACGGTTGACGGAGATAATTTACAGGGAAAGAGGTTCCTCCAACTGTCACACCACCTAATTGTCTAATTAAAACATGAAATGACACTTGACACGAAATGTGAAGCGAAATATCCCCAGAAACTTTTTTTCTGGAAAAGACGCACATTTTGCACCGTGAAAAGTAAATAGCACATCGATCTAAATAAGGTGCAGGCCTTACAATCTTGTATATAAAAAAGGAGTAAAGGATCAAGTTACACGCCCATTGAGGCATATTAAGAATATGGTGTTAGTCCCATATTTTGTTGACCATTGGCACACTAGGAGTGATGTGGTCAGCATCACGCCGGCCACCTTAACCTTCCCAGAGTTGCTCTGGTCCAATTCATGAGGCTGGGTCGACCCCCGGAGCCGTTTGCGGTCTAAAAAATCCCACCTGAACTGGGGATCGAACCATGGACCACCGAGCTAGAAAGCTACTGCGCCTCCAATCTTGTGTCAGCAGTAATCTTGTATTTGCTGACACATATTATCGTGTTAAAAATATTCGCACCAACTTTTGTAGCAAATCGTCTTGAATTTTTTTTTTACCCCAATCCTATTACGCATATTTGATCGCCAGCACGTATGAGTGAATCTCACTCTCTTCCATTTATACGTAATAGTACATAGTAAAATTGGGTTCATTACAACCTGTAAGCCAAACTGTTCTGTACGATATACAATACAATATATAATAATCATTACTGTAAATAAGCACAATTATGAAATTTAGGAGAACGAGGTGAAGATCGGCTGCCACGGCAGGTATGGGAGGCTAACATTCAGGGATCCAGATCTCCAGGACGACCCAGAGTCCGCTGGGAGGACAACATTAGACAATCTCTGAAGGACCGAGAACTAGAATGGAGCCAGGCCAGGATAGTATAGGATAGTATAGCGCTCTCTCTCTTACAAACGTCTACATCTCACGGTAGAAGAGGAACGACAAAGTAAGTAAGTAAGTAGAAGAGGTTAAGAATAGGGGGACATGTGTCTCATTACGCCCAAATAATTATTGATAAGTTGACCGATTTAGTCGCCCAAGACGATACGCCATAAAATAATGATTTTGGGTAATGAAATTTTTATTTAGAATTTGTGTGTGTATGGTTTCCCGCCCCCCTTTTGTTTGTTTGTTTGTTTGTGTGTGAACAATGGCAAGATTTGAAAAGATATCCGGACACATGTTGTGATAAAGGAGCTGTTACTTAATTACTTACTTAGTCGTTCCTCTTCTACCCTGGGGTGTAGCGTTTTGCCAGAGAGAGCGCCATACTATCCTATCGTCTGTCTTCCTCCTGGCCTGGTTCCAATCTAGTCATCGTGTCGTGGAATATTCTAATCCACATATATAAATTATTAGGTAAATATGAAGCCTAACAAATAAAATTAATAAAGAGAAGAGCAATGGTAAAATAACAGTGCTGTCACAAAGAAGGTACTCGAAATCCCCCTTGTTTTCTGCTTCGTCTGCAAATTGTAACGCTTTCACGTTGATAGTAAAAGCTTACTGTATTATACCCGCTTTCTTCAATGAAACGTGTGCTGTATTTCTTGGAAAAACATTGAGAGGCAGACTGCGTAATGACCTAAATTAATCCTAACATTAATTATACTGCGTTACCAAAACGAACGAACAGATGGACTCAAATAGAAAGAGAGAGGGGCGAATAAAATCAGGAACGCATGCAAAATTAAACACGCGTCTCGCTATTAATGCCACCCCCAACAAGCGTAACGCGATACACAATTACTACTATCACGCGTGTTAGGCTACATGCACTAACTTTTTTCGGACGAACAGTGATAAAATACACTACCCTTCCCAGAGTTAGGTTTTAAAATCATAAAAAACGCTTATTAGGAAAGATAACAATAGATGGGTTTACGTTTGAAAACATTACAGTACCCAGACAGCACATCTTCGAAACAGGAGGTAGAAGAAATTGCATATTTTGAACGCAGCCACGTAGCTCTTTTAAATTTGGATATTTGGGTTCCTTAGGGCTTGCTGACAAAGAATATGTAAAACGTTACGCAAATAGTCCAGGAATTAATAAATTATAACCAAAATAAAATAGTGGGGATGCCTGACAACATGAAATCATTTCTGCTCATAAAATTTTTTTATAACGTGTTTGAAAAAACCTTACGTTACAGAAATAGCCTACCATGTAAACTCCAAATTGATTGGAGCGCAACAAATGAAAGACTAACCACGATTGGTCGGGCTATAAATACTATCTTGGTTGTTAGGGAGACGTAGGAAGGTAACATTTTTTCAAACACTTGTCGAAACGTGGCTCGATTGGCCAGACTCGCTGATATAATCACTTAGGAGCGTTAGTTCGAAACCACTTGTTTAAATAAGCTTGATAAAGCAACAGTGCGTTGAAGCCAGCTCATATTTTTGCTAAATAAAAGCCTGGAACATAAGCAGATGGGAATTTGTGCCAGTAAATGTGCCAGAATTCATTGCTAATCAACGTATCTGTGTTTATTCTATGAATTGTGGTAAGCTTGAACCATTCAGTATCTTTTAATGAAAATTGAATGTGAATTGTTAATTTATGCCTGTATATATATGTGTAGTTCAGTGGCAAACAGGAGATAAAGCCTATAATGCTCTAGCCTGAACAGAGGGTGTCGGAGGAAAGTAAAACGGCATGGAATGGCCAAATAGTACACTGACACCTGGATGATTGACTAGAAAGAAATAATGCTGGAAGGGCAGAGGCGTGGTAACCATTAAGGAGGTTAATACTGGAATAAAGTATTTCACATGAAGCTGATAGTTGGCCTAACGCTCTGAACTCAATGTTTGTGATGTGTTGTGATCAGTGTAAAAAGAGAGTATAAGTTAGTTATGAAGTAGAAGGTACATCCTTCTTGATTTCAGGGACCGTGGTCTTGATGGTACTGAGCAGCACCTGGTCAGAGCTTTGCTGAATCCAGAGTCGGACAGCATACTCCTTGGTCTTTTTAGCTATCAGTGAGGTGTCTCCAGAGCCCAGGGGAGAATTCGAGCAGAGGAGTCCTTTCCTGCCGCCATCACGCAAGATAAGCTGATTTGGCCAGCTGAGCTCAACATTATGTCCCCTCATCTTGAAATGACTTTGTAAAAATAACATTCAGAGGGGAATTTAATTGTCTTAATATCAGGAACTGAGAACATCTCCAATACTAGTCCCAAAAGACAAACTATTGAAGTCATGATGACAAATACCAACAGAGCTTGAACAAAACAAAACCAGGATTACCTCATATTACTACTACACAACTGACACACATAGGATATTTTTAATAATATATGTCACTACAATATTCATATTGATAAAGTCTGTACATATACTTGTAATTAAAATTGATTGTGATTCCTGGTTCCTTTGTATTTGAATCAGGACACATATACCTTTATGACAACAATGAATACATATTGTTATTTGAAAAGTTATCAGTGACTCCTTAAGATATTCTCATAGAGTGTTATATGTATGTGAGTGTCACAATGTTGTCAAGAGTAGTGGATTAAATTTAATTGTTTATCTGTCTGTTGTTGTGACTTACACTTCATCATACACATACCCTAGACACATAACGTAGTCATCACACTATTCCAGAATAATTCTGACTGAGATATATAGATATGTGGTAGCAAGTAAGGTTATCTATAGTACACTACTCTTAATAGATATAGATACCTTCACAGCTGATCTCAGTCAGTACACTAAGTCCCCTATAAATATTTATAACATCCCACTTCACCACATATATTGGGGTCTCGCTCTTGGGATTTTGAATCTTTCCCTATTAAAAATATTGGGGGTAATTCACTTCAGGGAATATAAGAATTAAAAGGTATCCTTGGGTGGAATTAAATAAGGTTGAGCTCACGGTGCCTGTGTTGTCCATTAGATATATTTAGAGATTAAATTGTTGGTTAGACATTGTAGAAATTTACCTGATAGACAATGGCGGACCTGGCCAAGTTTCGATCTGCTGCTGTACAGACTGCAAAAGAGTTAGGATTAGATGGGCAAGTTATGGTTGATTATGTCACTACGGAATGTGACAAATTTATTGAACGCGAAGAAAGAAGATTAGAAAAAGAGGCCGAAAGAAAGTTAGAGGCTGAGACTAAGAAGTTACAAGCTGAGGCTGAGACTAAGAGGTTGCAGATTGAGGCTGAGGCTAAGAAATTGGAAGCAGAAGAAAGAAGATTGACTGCCGAAAGGGAAGACAAGAGATTAGCTGCAGAAAGGGAAGAGAAGAAATTAGCTGCAGAAAGGGAAGAGAAGAAATTAGCTGCAGAAAGGGAAGCAGAAGATAAGAGATTACAAAGGGAACATGAGTTACGACTCAGGGAATTAGAGTTTCAAGGCCATGCTCCTGAAAATGGTGCCAGTCCCTTTGCCTCTGATGCCACTGCTAGCCAAGGAGCCTCAACCTCAGCTATGAATTTTCATTTAGATCATTTTGTTGAGAAAGACGATGATATAGAGAGCTACCTAAATAGGTATGAACTATTAGCTACCACGTATGGGTTAGAGAGAGAAAGGTGGAGCTTAAAGTTATCTCAGGGACTTCGTGGGGCAGCTTATGAAGTTTTTGCAAAAATGAGCAGAGGTGATCAGGAAAATTATGACATGCTAAAGCAGGCTCTTTTGTTAAGGTATGAAAAGAATGCAGAATTTTATAGGAAAAAATTTAGGAATGCTAAACTACTGTCAGGTGAAACCTATCACCAGTTCTCTGCACGAATAGAGACATACTTGGAGAAATGGACTTCTCTGGGGAAAACCCAAGATCTTAAGGAAATGGTCCTTATAGAGCAATTAAGAGAGTCCATGGCTCCAGACCTGAGAAAGTTTCTCATGGAACAAGGTGCAGAGAGGCTGGGTGAGTTGCAAATGTTGCTGAAAGGTATCAAGCAGCTCAAGCAGAGGTAACAGGTAATAAAAAGAAACAGGTGGACAACTTTAGGGCACCACAGAACTTTAATAAATTTGATCCTAGAGATCAAAACAAAGGTAAGCACCAATTTGATAGGTCACGGTATGAAAATAAAAATAAATTCCCACAATTCGATGAAAGGAAATATGATGAAAGAAAATCTTTCAACCAAGGAAAAAGGTGGTGTAAAAATTGTCAGATGGACAATCATGACACTGACCATTGTAGAAGGAAACCTGTGTATATGGCAACCCTTCAGGTCAGGTCGACCTCAAGACAGGAGGAGGATATTATGTTGGATACCACTCCAGAAGAGATGAGGAAGGCACAGGCTGGGGATAAAACACTCAAGCCTTGTTTCAGAAAATTGTCAACTTGTCATACAACTCCAGGCAAGGGAGATTTTTACATGAAAAACAAGTTGATGTATAGGAAGGCCGGAACTAGATCCCATGGTCACGGACAGCTGGTTCTTCCAAAAAGATACAGGGCAGACTTAATAAGGAGCCTACATGTGAAACCAGATGGGGACCATGAGAAGATAGGTACCATCATTCAAAAGGTGGCTCACAATTATTATTGGCCCAAAGCAAGATGGGACATTGAGAATTTTGTAGAAAGGTGTAGCATAGCACATGAGGGAACACCCACAAGCGGGAACATGGATCAGGACCTGGACACGCCACGGGGCAAAATTAGGCCTGATAATAAAAGATATAAATTTGATAAAGTGGACCAAATGGAATGGGAAGCCCCTTTTCACGGACAAGCTTCACTTAACTGTTTTACAATGGCCACTATGCTGAGAGTGCAAAAAGATGTCTTACCCCAGGATAAGCCGACAATCCCTCAATCGGACTTAAACAAACTGGAGGAAGAGGATGTAGAGAGGAAATCTCTCATCAAGAATTTTAAGTGGGGAGAAAGCCCCAAAAGAAAAATTGGTAGCGGTCGTTTTGTGAATGATAATTCTGGGAGGAAAAATCATCACTATAAAGCTTCGAGTGGAAGAGACCATACCGGTGCATGGACAAATAGGTCCACAAAATTAAAGGTCCATATGTAGCTATGTTAAGAACGTGGACTGATGAAAAGGCAGAGGAAAACATTACATCTTCATACCAATATGTGAATGAGCTGACCACTCGGTTAAAAACTGGTTGGAAACTTGCCAATGAAAATTTGAAACAAGCCAGGAAGAAACATGCTGCCTATTATAACAGGAAGGCGAAAGACAGAAATTTGGCTGTGGGAGAGAAAGTACTGCTTCTTTTGCCCGGGAGTCAGAATAAGTTACAAATTGGATGGCAGGGTCCATATACAGTTTTAGAGAAGGTGTCTAGAACCAATTATAAGATAGATAAGAAGGGGAAAGAAAAAATCTATCATGTGAATCTCCTGAAGAAATATTTGGAAAGAGAACATCAGGAAGAGACACACTTGTTGACCTTGTCCATCGCCATGGAGATGAAAAAGGAACCACTTTCATCATTTGAATATCCATTACACCCCTGTGAGACAGCAGCACAGGTGAAAATCAATACACATTTAACGAAAACTCAGAAAGAGAGAGTGCAACAGGTTCTAAATAATCATGCAGAGGTGTTAACAGACCGACCAGGGCATACAAACCTATTGGAATATGATATGAAACTAATAGACTCCACACCTGTCTGTATGAAACCATATTCGATTCCGTTTGCTAAAGAAAAAGCTTTGAAGGAAGAGATAGACTATCTGTTGAAGGAAGGAATTATTTCGCACAGTGAGTCTTCGTATAGTTCCGGTGTTGTACTCTTAAGGAAGCCCTCTGGAGAACATAGACTCTGTATAGATTAAAGGAGACTGAATGCTATTACAGAAGGACAGGTGGATCCATTGCCGGATACAAATCAGCTGTTTGCCAGACTAAATAAAGCTAAATATTTCTCAAAAGTGGATCTGAGGAAAGGATACTATCAGATTCCAGTAAAGCCTGAGGTTAGACCATACCTAGCTTTTAGTACCTCAGAAGGACACTATGAGTTTAATAGATTGCCATTTGGATTGAAGAATGCGCCTAGTGTCTTCTCTAGAATGATGAGAAAATTATTGGATCCTCTGAATAATCCCTTGACATAAAACAAATTTTATGGATGATATCCTTATATAGCGAACAGAAAACATTTGAGGAACTCATAGACTCTGACTGAACATGCTCGCTGAACAGTCCAGTTTTGTTTGATCGACTGTTAGGGAGGCAAATTTAAAATTAAAACAGCCCGACCAACCAAATGTTGCGTTGGATGTTAAAGAATTGGAATTTTTTGGGACACACAGTTTATCAGGGAAACATGACCCCTGACCCAAAGAACTTAGAGAAACTACAGAAAGCCCCGAGACCACAAACCAAGAAGGACGTGAGATCCTTTGTCTCATTATGTGGTTTCTACCAGAAGTATATCAAAAACTTTAATTCCATATGTGCACGTTAACTGAATTGACACGTAAAGGACATCCAGATCGCATTACATGGACACCACAATGTGAAATGACTTACCAAGAATTGAAGGAAAAGCTCACAAGTAAACCCATTTTGAAATTACCTGACTTAAGTCAAGAATTCATAGTAAGGACGGATGCAAGTAATATTGGGTAAGGTGCAACTCTACTACAGAAATCAGATGCATTGGATGGGGAATTAAGCCCAGTGGCATATGCTAGCAGAAAGTTGAATAAAGCTGAAATCAACTACTCAACTAGCGAAAAATAATGTCTTGCAGTAATATGGGCGATAAAGAAATTCAATATTTATCTATATGGGAAGGCATTTAAGTTGCAAACAGACCACAAACCTTTATCGTTTCTAGCACAGGCTAAGCATGAGAATCCAGTTTACTCGATTGGTCTTTACTTTTGGCTCAATATAATTTTAGCATTGAGTATTTATCTGGAACAACCAATTTGGGCGCGGATTTTTTTAAGCCGAAATCCGTGTGATGAGAATCACCGTAAACCCCAGAAATAATAATAAATCAGTCTTGTATTCTATATAACAAAGGAAATGACATTATTATGTCCTGTTTTTAGAGGGGAGGTTGGTCATTCACACGGATGAATATTCTAATCCTTACTTACTTACTTAGATCGTTCCCCTTCTCACGTGAGGTGTAAGAGGTTTGGGCCAAGAGAGTAAAGACGCCAGACCATTTCTAATCAGGAGTTCCTGGCCTGGTTCCATTCTAGTCCTCGGTCCTAGGTTAAAGATTGTCTTACTTTGTCCTCCAGCGAACTTTGCGTCCTGGAAATATCCGGAAAAAAACCAATATTGGCTCTCCGTTTCCCATGCCTGCCGCGGCAGCCGATCACTCCCCCACTCCGAAGACATAATGCCCATGACTTACCATCCTAGAGGACTTATGGGACTAACTCCACTTGGGTTTCTGCAGCGGAAAGGGAACACAGAAACAGGCCCTGACTCATTACGTTTGGCCGCACCACGTCTCCTCCTGCCACTTCAACCAACATTACCACCCTCCCAGATACCTCACCTATCTGAGGGTCCACTGGATGTAGTGATGCCCCTGAAGGCTGTAGTCACCGCCCACGACTCGCATCCAGTATGGCAACTCAAAAAAACCGGGTGACATAGGATGGAGCGGCACACAAGCCACCCCTCGTTTACAATAAGCTGACTCCCCCACCAACCTCTTTCTGCCGAGGAAATCCACGACCTATGGCCGAAAAAAAAATGTCTCCCAGAATTGCCCCCTGCGATTTGCGGCCAAAAACAATCCCCCCACCCCCCCCCCCCCGAGCCCCCCCTCGGTCCACAACAACCACTCCGAGATATTAAAAAGTGGTCGACTGCTCCAGGGGCAATATGTTCTCCAACCACTCCCATCTGAAAAACGGATCCCCAGGAACAGTCCTCCGGAGACATAGGCATGATTTTGTTTTAGAGCATAAGAATGGGCAGGATTAAAACCACAACTTGGAGCTGTTACAGTGGAACCCTGTTGATTTACTTATCACCGTTCCTCCAGAAATAATAATGAAAATACCCTGGGGTGTAGCGGTTTGCCATTGAAAGGCGCCATACTATCCTATCGTCTGTTTCCTCCTGGCCTGGTTCCCAATCTAGGGGATCGTGTCGTGGAATATTCTAATCCACATATATAAATTATTAGGTAAATATGA
This sequence comes from Oreohelix idahoensis, assembly GCA_024509875.1. Lineage (NCBI taxonomy): Eukaryota > Metazoa > Mollusca > Gastropoda > Stylommatophora > Oreohelicidae > Oreohelix > Oreohelix idahoensis. The sequence continues at coordinate 37,826 of JAMPIV010002116.1, read as the reverse complement.
AGCCTAACAAATAAAATTAATAAAGAAAAGAGCAATGGTAAAATAACAGTGTATTATACCCGCTTTCTTCAATGAAACGTGTGCTGTATTTCTTGGAAAAACATTGAGAGGCAGACTGCGTAATGACCTAAATTAATCCTAACATTAATTATACTGCGTTACCAAAACGAACGAACAGATGGACTCAAATAGAAAGAGAGAGGGGCGAATAAAATCAGGAACGCATGCAAAATTAAACACGCGTCTCGCTATTAATGCCACCCCCAACAAGCGTAACGCGATACACAATTACTACTATCACGCGTGTTAGGCTACATGCACTAACTTTTTCGGACGAACAGTGATAAAATACACTACCCTTCCCAGAGTTAGGTTTTAAAATCATAAAAAACGCTTATTAGGAAAGATAACAATAGATGGGTTTACGTTTGAAAACATTACAGTACCCAGACAGCACATCTTCGAAACAGGAGGTAGAAGAAATTGCATATTTTGAACGCAGCCACGTAGCTCTTTTAAATTTGGATATTTGGGTTCCTTAGGGCTTGCTGACAAAGAATATGTAAAACGTTACGCAAATAGTCCAGGAATTAATAAATTATAACCAAAATAAAATAGTGGGGATGCCTGACAACATGAAATCATTTCTGCTCATAAAATTTTTTTATAACGTGTTTGAAAAAACCTTACGTTACAGAAATAGCCTACCATGTAAACTCCAAATTGATTGGAGCGCAACAAATGAAAGACTAACCACGATTGGTCGGGCTATAAATACTATCTTGGTTGTTAGGGGAGACGTAGGAAGGTAAAATTTTTTCAAACACTTGTCGAAACGTGGCTCGATTGGCCAGACTCGCTGATATAATCACTTAGGAGCGTTAGTTCGAAACCACTTGTTTAAATAAGCTTGATAAAGCAACAGTGCGTTGAAGCCAGCTCATATTTTTGCTAAATAAAAGCCTGGAACATAAGCAGATGGGAATTTGTGCCAGTAAATGTGCCAGAATTCATTGCTAATCAACGTATCTGTGTTTATTCTATGAATTGTGGTAAGCTTGAACCATTCAGTATCTTTTAATGAAAATTGAATGTGAATTGTTAATTTATGCCTGTATATATATGTGTAGTTCAGTGGCAAACAGGAGATAAAGCCTATAATGCTCCAGCCTGAACAGAGGGTGTCGGAGGAAAGTAAAACGGCATGGAATGGCCAAATAGTACACTGACACCTGGATGATTGACTAGAAAGAAATAATGCTGGAATGGCAGAGGCGTGGTAACCATTAAGGAGGTTAATACTGGAATAAAGTATTTCACATGAAGCTGATAGTTGGCCTAACGCTCTGAACTCAATGTTTGTGATGTGTTGTGATCAGTGTAAAAAGAGAGTATAAGTTAGTTATGAAGTAGAAGGTACATCCTTCTTGATTTCAGGGACCGTGGTCTTGATGGTACTGAGCAGCACCTGGTCAGAGCTTTGCTGAATCCAGAGTCGGACAGCATACTCCTTGGTCTTTTTAGCTATCAGTGAGGTGTCTCCAGAGCCCAGGGGAGAATTCGAGCAGAGGAGTCCTTTCCTGCCGCCATCACGCAAGATAAGCTGATTTGGCCAGCTGAGCTCAACATTATGTCCCCTCATCTTGAAATGACTTTGTAAAAATAACATTCAGAGGGGAATTTAATTGTCTTAATATCAGGAACTGAGAACATCTCCAATACTAGTCCCAAAAGACAAACTATTGAAGTCATGATGACAAATACCAACAGAGCTTGAACAAAACAAAACCAGTATTACCTCATATTACTACTACACAACTGACACACATAGGATATTTTTAATAATATATGTCACTACAATATTCATATTGATAAAATCTGTACATATACTTGTAATTAAAATTGATTGTGATTCCTGGTTCCTTTGTATTTGAATCAGGACACATATACCTTTATGACAACAATGAATACATATTGTTATTTGAAAAGTTATCAGTGACTCCTTAAGATATTCTCATAGAGTGTTATATGTATGTGAGTGTCACAATGTTGTCAAGAGTAGTGGATTAAATTAAATTGTTTATCTGTCTGTTGTTGTGACTTACACTTCATCATACACATACCCTAGACACATAACGTAGTCATCACACTATTCCAGAATAATTCTGACTGAGATATATAGATATGTGGTAGCAAGTAAGGTTATCTATAATACACTACTCTTAATAGATATAGATACCTTCACAGCTGATCTCAGTCAGTACACTAAGTCCCCTATAAATATTTATAACATCCCACTTCACCACACATCGGTCCTTCGGAGATTGTCTAATGATGTCCTCCAAGCGGACTCTGGGTCGTCCTGGAGGTCTAGATCCCTGGCCCATTAGTTTCCCATATTTGACGTGGTAGTCAATCTTCTCCCATTCTGCAGACATGGCCAAACCATCGTAGCTGGGACTGTTCTACTTGGGTCTGCATGGGCTGGGTTTTTAGGCCTTGCTGTATCATGTGGTTGCAGACCATATCTTTTTTTGTTACTTCAACCACCTTTCTCAGATATCTCATTTCTGAGGTTTGGAGCTGGCTTTTGCAGGTTGTAGTCATTGCCAATGACTCGCATCCATAGGTTAAGACTGTTATTAATTCATTAGTCTAATTTCATTCTAATGATTTTCTTTCACTTCTCCCCGTGTAATTTTCTGACGGGTTGTTCCCTGGCTTTATAGCTAATGCATCCAATCAAGTTTGACTACACAGATTCAACGAAGGTGCAATGGAAATAGAGACATTATCAGCACACTGGCAGAAACAGTTCGCTATTAATCAAACCCATCATGTTTTGACGGGTTACTTGCTTATATTTATTTATTTTTCTGTACAGGTTTACACACATTTACAATTTAAAATGCCCGCAGGTTTGGTGTCTATCTTCCGTGTAGTTCGTGGGGGGGGGGGGGGGGGGGGGGGGGGGAGTGGGGGCACAAGGAAGAATAGAGCTACGGTCCCCACAGGCATGGGGCTAGAGACCACTAATATGAAGTTGTACATGGCCCCGCAAACTTACCATGTTAAACAAATTACTGCTGGATGCACTACGGCAAAAGCTCGTGTTTTGGCGCAGGCTTTCAGCAATGAACCAGTTCTAGTGGTGGCTCCCTGCTCCTTAACGACAGAAACTAATAAGGAATATATATATATACTGGGTGTCCATAAAAGATTGTACCCTTTTCAAAAAATTTATTCTCAGCCCCATGATGTGGTACGAGGATGCTTCTATTACAAAAGTAAGATAATCTCTGCAAGTTTTTAAGCATACCTTACAAAGACTCAAAAAGAACGTGCCTATTTCTTTTTTTTTTCACCTACTCGACCAGTGTGTTGAGAGACATGTAACAATTACCGGTTGCAACTCAACTGCGAAAGTTTCACTTACAACTTGAAATACCCAAAAACAACAAAATAAAAAAAAAACCAGGGGAAAAACACCACAAAAACAACAAAAAAAACAACACAAAAAAAAAAAAGAAACAAAAAAAAAACGCATGCGCACTTTTTTTAGTCTTCGTAAGTGTCACGAAGTGGATTTTAGACTACAGGTTGCCTAAATATAGAGACAATACACTAGTGGGAAGAAAGTCTTAGAAGATAGATTTTAGATGAAAATGACAGTGACTGTGGAAAGATGAGACTATTGGCATCAAGGGCGAGAACCTAGATTGACTCTACCTTGCCACTTGTGACTTATTAGATAGCTATAGCCCCACCACCTCGTACTACCCTAAGGAGATAAGGTTTAACTAAACATCACAGACACACTACACAGACAATATATATATATATATATATATATATATATATATATATATATATATATATATATATATATATATATATATAATATATATATATATACGTACAGGAATAGTAAAGTAAGTGACTGATCCATCCAGACTAAAGTTTAAATAGTTTTATTTACACCACAAATTCAAATAACACACATAAATAAATAAAGTGCGTGTTCGCACACCTGGAAAAAAGAACAAGAACAATTAAATTGATTTGTAATCAATCCCAACCCTTCACCTACGAGTTTCAACCTATACGGGGAAAAGAATTTTCGATTTAAACAAACCCGCAATGAACTTGGTGGGGTCTCGGATTTCGAGCCTCCACTCCAAACTAGCTATTCTAAATTATAATTTTAACACCACTGTTCCGCTGTAGACCCTATGAAATGTCTACACAATCTCTGCAGAACTTCTTTTCTAAACAGCCTATACTGCAACTTCCGAACACTGCTCCACAACTAACTTCCTCAATAAACTTCAGAAGCTGTCCGGTGCTCTGAGTGTATAACTCTTTAACACTTCTGTCTCTCCACTCTAAAGCCTTCCGAAGGAATTGTAACCCTATTTCCCTCCACTAATTTTCGCTGTTGATGGCTTGGGCTTTAGACTCAGTGACTCTCTGACGCGGCTGTAAGCTTCTGAGGATCTGATGAGTAGCTGGTTAGGAAAAGTAGGTTTTCCCAATCTCTTTTCCGTTGTACTGATAACGGGTCTGGTTCGCTACCACCATATGTGATTGCCAAAAGGCGGAAATTAGATTTCGAGGCTTTATTATGGCCTTCTGAAGCACTTGGCGACGCGCCAATAATGATGTGCTTTTAGTGAGCTTAGAGCTCCTGATTGTTGAGAACCAGTTCCAGCTGAAGGCTTTTCTCTTCACTGCAATGGAACTTTTCGGTTCTTTCACCTCTGGCGATATCTCGAGCACTCTGCTCCTGAGATGACAGGTTTTGCCGTTGGTAACTTGTAAGGGCCTGTTTCAACCCTCCCTTTGAGCCGTGAACTGCTGTAGACAAAATAATACAACATATGTACCACACATCAAAAATTACACATCTTTAACACCTAACTCCCATGAATACATCCCTGTATATCCCTTAAATCAATACAGCTCCCTCTCTATTGTCGGACAAGCAATACGTAAATATTACCTAACCCCGGGTCAACTACCCCGCAATTCCCTCTCTATCCAATTCAAACGTAACAATCGGTCTGGTAATCAACTCCCAGACCGACTGACCTAAATCTTTTGTTACACCTAGGCGAGCCCCGAGTCACAACAATTCAAACTTTAGGGGAACCCTCCTGTCCGTAATACTTTGGGCTACTTCTACAATGACCCTTGATGATTCGTTGATTAACACAAAATAAAATTAGAACTACTCTAGGAATCATTAAATTCCAGTTCCGAAAAATTAATTACATCCCTCCTGATTACACAACACGTTAAGGCACAAATAAAATAACGTACACGTGAGTAAATGCCCAATAAAATAATCGTACACACAATACGCTATCGTAGTTTACACTGCAAATATTATAATCCAGCGAGGTTATCTATCTATATATATATATATATATATATATATATATATATATATATATATATATATATATATATATATATATATAAATATATATATATATATTTATATATAAATATTATATATATATAATATACATATATATATACATATACATATTACATATAACATATATATACAAATATTATGACAATAAAACAACCATGAAAAAAAACAAATAATACAATATATATAATACATTTAAATTCCATAAATAAAACTAAATATAAAATAAAAAATATATATATATATATAAATAATATTTTATACTATATAAATATAAAAATTACAATATGAAAAAAAAGATATATATATATATATATAATTCAATAGTGGTTGAAAGAACAATTTTAAAAAAGGGGGCGGAGCAGAGGGGTATATAAAATATATAATATATTTCAGGATATAAAATATACCTATATTAAATATATATATATATAACCATATATATAATATTCGTGATTATTGTATTATATATATAATATTATATATATAATATAAAAAAAACTGGTAAATATTTATTATATAAATAAATATAAAAAAATTGGTAACCATCCTCATATAAATATTATAAAAATAAATAGGAAAAAAAAATAAAGTCTCAGAAAATGAAAATAAAAATCAAAGAGTAAATAATCCCATGTGCATCCCAAACAGTTATATAAAATTAGCCCGCTAGCAAAATTACACAACAAGCTCTGAATCTACACTTGAAATTATCAGAATTAAATTCCGCAATGAAATAAAAATACATACATGCGTTCCCGTATATAAAATTTGTCAACATTGGCTCAAAAAAGTGGAGTCAAAAAACCTTTTTTGGAGGTAATATTACCGCCTGGGCGCCTAGTTTACTACTTAGGTCGCTTAACCATTATGACCCATTGAACATCTTAAAAAAATATAGCCTTGCCACATAAATCATTAGCTTGAAAGCGATGTCACCAAAAACTGGCATGTGATACAGCTTACTATGAAGAAACTAGGGTAGTGGGCTCCAATGATGATATTATTCCAAGGACGTCTCAAGGAACATTATAGAGCAGTGCTCAGAATGGTGAGACAGCTGTACATTTAGAACTTTGTTGATTTTTTGAAAAATTTTGACAGGCATATACAAAATTTCAGCCTCTGGACAATTTTGAGGGCTTATGGTTCCCAGCCGCATTGTTTGTTCATATAAAAAGCCTCTGATTATAATATCTACGTGCAGTGTTGGATCGATAATGGAACTTTCTCGAGTGAAAAAACAAAATACGACAGGGATGCCCCTTATCAACAACATTAAATTTTTTGTTTTACAGTCATAGATTGGGTGATGTGCCAGGATAACAGAGGGCAGTCAAAGAGGAATTAGATTGGACAACGTTTTCTACACTGTAAGACCTGGAATATGCAGATGAATTGCAAAATACATGCGCATTCATATCATTTAAATAAACACATTCAAGACAAAACCGATAGACTGAATAACTTTCTGGCCAGCAGGTTGGCCTGAACATCAATTTGAAGAAGACAGAGGTCCGGCTAACACTAAATGTGGGCAATCCTGAGCCAATAACAGTAAGGAACCATTTCCAGTTAGAACAGACAGACACATTTACTTATTAGGATTAGCATAGTAACACCTGACGGCGGAACAAGCAAGGACTATAAAACACTTTGAATGAAGTAAAGCGAGAAAAGCCTTTTTGCTGTTCTCAAGAACATTTGGAAGTCTTCCCAGTAAGCACAAAACAAAAATTAAGAAACAAGCGAGCGTATGAGAGTGTGTACTTTCTGAAATGCTTCTCTATGGTGCGGAATGTTGGATCAATGTAAACATTATTTAGAATGAAAAATGTCGAAACTGTCCTTGACTTCCACACAATCATGCCTAAGGAAAATTCAATTTTTGGCCAAACACCATTTAGCAATAAAGTTTGAAACCCCTTATTCAATTCAGATAAAATAGGACTTTCTTCGGTATGCACACCATAATAGCTGGCAGACAATCATAGCTGGAGTTGACTTGGAGTTGGGTTGGCCACGTCCTCAGAAGGGACCCTGATACCATCACAAGAACAGCTATGCTATGGACGCCCGAGGGAAAGCGAAAGAGAGGCCGACCAAAAACAACTTGGCGGAGAACTGTGGAAGCTGAGATGCAAAGAATGAACCACAGTTGGGGCACTGTACGAAGGATGGCTGCCGACCGAGCAAAGTGGAATCAATTTGTTGCTGCCCTACAAGACGCCACCAGGCGTGATGGCCGCTGACTGCTTTGACGGTTGGCGGTTATGGATCAAAGAAGAAGAAAGAAGAGTATTATTCTTAGATAGAAAGTGATGGCGTTGTGTCGTGTTTACTAAAATTTTTAAACAACGCCCCGAAGAAAATTCTACTAATCGGGCTAAGATTAATTATATAAAACGAACTCTAAGTTATGGCTTACCCAGTCGAATTTCCCAGTTACGAGCAAGCGAGCGTGGCTTGAATTCACGGCTGTAATTTTCTGAAGACAAAGGATCCGCTAATCAATTACTCTATTATTTATTACAAGAAAAAGAGGCCAGCGCCCACGCCATACGTCATAGCGTGGCTTTGTTCTCACACCAATGATCGTGCTGCATTTCAATAAAGTTTGACCTCGGCCAATCAAAATTGTAAACATATTATTATTGCTGGCGCGCGTCCCCAGATTGCGTCACGTTACAGCGGCCCGTTTTCTACGAAAAGAGTTAGTAAATTTAACTTTGATACTCGTTGACACTGAAACGCAGAATTTTTAACGTAAGATCATGGGGAGATAATGGTCACTACCCCTCCCCTGCTTACTAACAAAAATGACCGCAATTATTTTACAAAGGAAATACGACTACTAGAACAAAATTACTACAGAGAAAAGCACTGGTGCAAATCTGTACTAAACTACAGTAATCCCTATAGAAAAAAACGTTTAAAAATTACCTACCAAAAAAAGACTAAACTCCAGTAATATTCATAGAGAAGAAACATGGGGCGGATAAAATGTTCGAAAACCCCCTTTTTAATCCCCTCCTGAAAAAAAGTTTTTAATACCATGAGAATGAAACAATTGGGCCTGTATGAAAAAATAAATTACAGTACAGTATCACTAAATTTGTGTCATCTCTCGGTTAAAATTGGTCTCCAAATAAATGCCTCTAAAACTAAAGCTATGAACTTTTCTAACGAGACCTTTGATATCATCTTGAACGGGGAAAAAAAAACAGAAAGTTGAAAGTTTCAATTATTTAGGCAGTAAAATGACTCAGGATGGTGACACAACAAGAGAAATCCATACTAGAATTGCTTTGGCAGCTAGCGCCTTCAATAGATTATCTAACATTTGGAAATTACGATCATTGAATATACATACCAAGCTTCGTCTGTTTAATTCAAATGTTATCTCAGTGTTAACATACGGCTGTGAGAGTTGGAAAATAACAAAATCATTGGAGAACAAGCTGAATACATTCGAGAACAAATGTCTTAGAAAAACTCATGAACATCAGTTGGAAAGAATTCAAGACTAATCGACAAATAAGAGAAGACTCTAGGCAGAAATATGTCTCCGACTATATAAGGAAAAGACGATGGTCATATATCGGTCATGTCCTACGAATGCAAAACAACAGAATACCACTACAGGCGCTCACTTGGGTTCCTGAGGGTAAGCGGAAAAAAGGAAGACCAAAAGAAACACTCAGAAGAACAATAATAAGAGAAGGAAGAACGTTGGGCCTAAATAATGTGCAAGAGCTAAGAGGAGTGGCGTCACAACGAACAACCTGGAGAGCATGGTTTCTGCCTTATGCGCCGTGATAATCGATCTATTTAAAACATTTTCATAAATTACTTTTTTAAAATTCATAATTTTTTTTTTATCACTAAGAACTTTATTTATTCTACTTGATGCAAAACAATAAAAACAATATAATCTGGAAAAATATCATTAAAATACTGAAATGTTACAACAATAAAAAATCATTATTATTGACCATAATTCCCATTTTCCATTCACAAAACTCTAACATAGCAAAAGTTCTTGCATTTAAGCAAAAAAAACATAAACATTGAAAAAAATGTAATAATCGATTAAAATTTGTTTTATAAATTAATCGATCCCAAAAAAATAGATAGATAGATAGATAGATAGATAGATAGATAGATAGATAGATAGATAGATAGATAGATAGATAGATAGATAGATAGATAGATAGATAGATAGATAGATAGATAGATAGATAGATAGATAGATAGATAGATAGATAGATAGATAGATAGATAGATAGATAGATAGATAAGATAAGACAGATAGATAAGACAGACAGATAAGATAGATAGATAAGATAGATAGATAGATAGATAGATAGATGGATGGATGGATGGATGGACGGACGGACGGACGGACGGACGGACGGACGGACGGACGGACGGACGGACAGACAGACAGACAGACAGACAGACAGACAGACAGACAGATAGATAGATAGATAGATAGATAGATAGATAGATAGATAGATAGATAGATAGATAGATAGATAGATAGATAGATATGATAGGGTGGGCGAGATGATGATGATGCTGGGTGACATGTGATCACTTTCTTGCACACTCGCAACCGACCCGAACAACAATAAAACTCTTGATTCTAAGGCAGGGGCTGTATTTATTGATACAACCCATTCAGTGATAAAGAGCACATGAAGCAAACATTAAACAAATAAAACAAAGCAAACAAAACACCCAGCCAGTGCTCAATTGCTAATCTGGAACGCAAACAAAGCACATACTAGTTAAAATCATAATAGTTAAATAATGAGAACCGATACTCTCACCTGCCAAACAGTCCTTCCACGCCACCTGACACACTCAACTATCACACACACACACACACACACACACACACACACACACACACACACACACACTCATGCATGTCGTCCCATGAGACTAGTATGGTGTAGTGCATGAGGCTGGCAATCTCACCATGTAACACAGATTGCTACCGAAACCACTACTGCAAGAGCATCTGAATACTTTGTGAGGGCTTCATGTGGATGCCAGCCACATTGTGTTCATTCTTGGGATTGGCCAGTTACTACCGCAGATTTGTGCCGGGCTTTGCAAAGATAGCCAAACCGCAATATGATTTAGTAGCTGCGCTCAATCAAGGCATGCAGACTAAAAGACGAAGTAAGTCACCCATAGGAGAGTTGTGGACCGAAGAGTGTGTTGTAGCCTTTGAGACACTGAAAAAGGCGCTGAAGATGTTGTGGTAGAAAGGCACTGAACCACGGAGACAATGGTGATGACAAGATGGCGCTGTCACACACACACACACACACACACACACACACACACATATATATATATATATATATAATTCTGTATTTAACAGTAGAACCCACGTGGTTTCTGTGAGTTTCTGGGATTGTGTGACTGTCTAAAGTTCGATTTTGTATTTAACCCCTGAACTCCGTGAGATATCCAGAAAAGGGGGGTGTCTATGAGAAGACGAAGTACGTATAGATTCAACGCTTTCTCAGGAATGTTGCATGAGACGTCTAATAAGAGAATGTGCACGAGAGTATCAGCCTCATCATATAAAAAGCTGCTACAGACACCACCACAGTAAGACCAGGGAAAGTGATGTGGTACACGCTTCATGCCAACTGCAGTGGTGTCCTATAGCTCCTCGGGGAGCATACAAGAATAAGAGATAAATAAATGACTCACATTATGAGGCGTGACTTCAATTTTTTTAAACTACGTGAGTTATCACAAATCTCATGCCCAACCCTCCTAAGTGACGCTTTTTAACATATCCAATAATAACGTAGTGTCCATATTTCATTCATCCTGTCAATTATGCATGGAGACATTTAGATCTGAAATTAACACTTGAACAATAACTCAACAGACACGCAAGGCAATGTATTTTTTTTAAAGCATTCTTTTTTAGATATCTCAGAACTAAATAATTCATGAACAAACAGGGATCAGGGAAAAAAAAAACTTCAGAGCATACAAAGCGCAGTGTAACATTTCACATAAGATCTTAGAACCGCCGTCATCACAAGGCAAATACAAAACAAAAATTTTCGGGCACAAAAATCCTGGCTTGGAACAAAATCTGGCATCTTCAAATACACCAAAACATGTTGTTATAAAGGCTATCTTATCAATAGTGGATTTGGGATAGAAATTAAAAACCCTTGGCATCGTTAGATCAACAGCATCAATCACTATTTTATTTGTCCCAGAGACCGCAGAAAAGGTTTAAATAAGAAAACATGCAGCCAGTACGCCATACGTTACAGCACGGGTCGCCATTAAAATGGTTTAAATAACATGACGTAGTGAGAATACATGTACACACAGGTCACTGCGACCAAAATACAATGTCATACTTTATAACAGAACTCTGCTGCAAAGACAGCAAGACAAGAAACTAAAAGGTCATTGAAAAGTCACTTCCAATTTTTAAATGGCTCATTAAACAGTTACCACAGTTACACCCAGAGCGGACAATTGGCTAAGCAGTTAGAACGCTTTCCTCGCGCGGCACAGTTATCGGCTTCCGAGATCTAAGTGTACTTTCAAAATACGAGAAAAAAATGTTCATAGATCCAACGCAGCCCACCTTCAATATCAGTTGTTCAGATGAGTAACCAAACTGAATTCTTCTGTTTACTGCCACTGCTTGCACAGAATAGGATTGAAATGGTATAACAAGGTCGCCAATCTGGAACTGATGACAAGAACAGGAACATGAGATGTGAAGATGACGCTGACAATGGACAAGGACACACAGTGAGAAAACCTTGTGATAGCATCTTTGTGATGGAATCCCATCTTTGTTATGGAATCCCATCTTTGTTATGGAATCCCATCTTTGTTATGGAATCCCATCTTTGTGATGGAATCCCATCTTTGTTATGGAATCCCATCTTTGTGATGGAATCCCATCTTTGTTATTGAATCCCATCTTTGTGATGGAATCCCATCTTTGTTATGGAATCCCATCTTTGTGATGGAATCCCATCTGTGTGATGGAATCCCATCTTTGTTATGGCATCTCATCTTTGTGATGGAATCCCATTTGTGTGATGGAATCCCATCTTTGTTATGGAATCCCATCTTTGTTATGAAATCCCATCTTTGTTATGAAATCCCATCTTTGTTATGGAATCCCATCTTTGTGATGGAATCCCATCTTTGTTATGGAATCCCCAGAGTACGAGAGCCCGAGGGGTCAGAAAACTTTATGGAGAAGAGATGGAAAGATGGTTAACTTATGACACGGGACAGTATGACCTGATATAAATGTATTTAAGGTAATTGTTCCCTGAAGAGCTGCCGAGAAATGAATAAATCAGTCAATCAGTCAATCAGTCAATCTATCAATTAATCAAACGTTTTATTATCTATAATTGTTTTTGTTGTAGGTTAAACCTATGGAATTTAAACTCAAATTGTACAGTTATTTCTCGCTACAAGCCATCCAGTTAATTATTTTACCATCTGCACAAGACAGTGAAGTTACAACAAACGTCAAAATATAAGTACTCCACGACAAACTTAGGGCTTCCTCCTGCTAATTGATAGAACCTAGTGGTCCCTTTTAGGTTGCACCTGTCTAGCTAATAGAATCTATTAGTTGTTTTCAGGGTTTCACCATTCAAGTTGATAGAAACTATTAGTCCTTTTCAGGGTTTCACCATTCTAGTTGATAGAAACTATTAGTACTTTTTAAGGTCTCACAATTCAAATTGATAGAAACTATTAGTCCTTTTCAGGGTTTCACCATTCTAGTTGATAGAAACTATTAGTTCTTTTCACAATTTCATCATTCTAACTGATAGAAACTATTAGTTCTTTTCAGACTATTGCTCTCTGATATAACTGACGAGCTTAGGTCTAGTTGAATGAAGCGTGTCTTGCTGAACCAAAATAAAAGTAAATAAACAGTGCAACACCTTTGTCGGCAAAAATAAGTCTTCTTTATTTTCGTGGGCCACACCTGCAGTTAGGAACCAGGCAGAAAGCCAGTGCCAAAGCACATCACGTGCACAGAACCCGTGAGTTTTCTGGCTTCTTGCACAATCTCACTGTAATTATTACCACTGATGACGCCGACGCACTGGATCAAAAATCAGCCATTACATTTAACGGTTGAAGTACTGAGTGGACAAACACGTGCATAGCGAACAAAATCAGCGGACAAACGAATCTCCTGTGTGGGTAAATGATATGGAAGAAACCTGATGAAAACACCCTGACTGACAGATACATCTCATATTTGATTGTAACCCATGTATTTGTCAACTGTTCTCGGGCGTCCAATCAATTATTCACATTATTCACAGAGCACGTGATGTTCAGAGTTGGAACGCGACATGCTAGATCCTTCATTGTATTCGTTTATTTTGTACACATTACTGGTATGAGTTTTCTCCTCTCTGGAAAGTTAATGATCAAATATATCTCTTTGTTGGACAATCCACAACGTTGTTTGTTGTTTAGTTGATGTCGTGGAATATTCTAATCCACATATATAAATTATCAGGTAAATATAAAGCCTAACAAATACATTTAATAAAAGGAAAGAGAAATGGTAAAAGAAACAGTGCTGTCACAATGACTGTACTCGAAATCCCCCTTGTTTTCTGCTTCGTCTGCAAATTGTAACGCTTTCACGTTGATAGTAAAAGCCTACTGTATTATTACCCGCTTTCTTCAATGAAACGTGTACTGACCTTGAGATACGCAAGCTGATCAATGACCTAGATTTAATATTTCATTCATTCCATACACGGCGTAACTAAAAGACAGATAAAGCAGGAGAGAGAGAGGGGCGAATGAAGGCAGGAAGCATGCAATACTAAACACGCGTCGCGCGATACACAATTGCTGCCATCACGCGTGTAAGGCCACATGTACTAACTTTGTTTCAGACGGACAGTGATAAAAACACTAACCTTCCCAGAGTTAGGTTTTAAAAAACCTGGAAAACGCTTATTAGGAAAGATAACATTAGATGGGTTTACGTTTGAAAACATGACAGTACCCAGACATCACATGGGGATGGAAGTGAACAGGAGGTGGTAGAAAATGCACATTTTGAACGCAGCCACCTAGCTCCCTTAGATTGAGATATTTGGATTCCTTAGGGCTTGCTGACACAGAATATGTTAAGTGTTACGCAAATAGTCCAGGAATTAATAAATTATAACCAAAATAAAATAGTGGGGATGCCTGACAGCATGAAATCATTTCTGCTCATAAATTTTTTTTTATAACGTGTTTGAAAAAACATTACGTTACGGAAATAGCCTACCATGTTAACTCCTATTTGATTGGAGCGCAACAAATATAAGACTAAACACGATTGGTCGGGCTATAAATACTATCTTGTGTTGTCAGGGGGAACGTGAAAAGGAGTACTTTTTTGAAAAGATGTGTAGACATGGTTTCATTGGGTAGAGCTGCGAATATACTCGATTCAGAGCGTCTGTTCATTGCCACATCTTGTAATAAACCTACTAAGAAGCAGTGCGTTGAGCACCAGTGTATATTTTTTATAAAATAAAGCCTGGGACATCGGCAGATCGGAGTTGTGCTATATTCATTGCCAGTCAACGAAACTGTTTATTATTCCATGAATTGTGGTAAGCTTGAAATATTCAATATCTTTTAATGAAAATTGAATGTAAATTGATAAATTATGTCTGTATATATGTGTAGTTCAGTAGCAAACATGATGTAAAGCCTATAATGCTCCAGCCTGAACAGAAGGTGTCGGAGGAAAGTAAAACTGCATGGAATGGCCAAACAGTACACTGACACCTAGATGATTGACTAGAAAGAAATAATGCTGGAATTGCAGAGGCGTAGTAACCATTAGGGAGGGAAATACTGGTATAAAGTATTTCAGATGAAGCTGACAGTTGGCCTAACGCTCTGAACTCAATGTTTGTGATGTATTGTGCTCAGTGTAGAAAGAGAGTATAAATTAGTTATGACGTAGAAGGTACATCCTTCTTGTTTCAGGGACCGTGGTCTTAAAGTTATTGAGCAGCACCTGGTCAGAGCTTTGCTGAAGCCAGAGGTGGACAGCATACTCCTTGGTCCATATAGCAACCAGTGGGGTGACTCCAGAACTCATTAAAGTAATCGAGCAGAGGAGTCTTTTACTGCAGTCATCACGAAAGATAAGAGAGTGTGGCCATGGAGCTCAACATTATGTACCCCCATCTTAAAATGACATTGTAAAATAAAATTAAGAGGGGAATTTAATTGTTTTAATGCCAGGAACTGAGAACATCTCCAATACTAGTTCCAACAAAGACAAACTATTGAAGTCATGATGACAAATACCAACAGAGCTTGAACAAAACAAAACCAGTATTACCTCAGATTACCACTACACAACTGACACACATAGGATACTATTAATAATATATGTCACTACAAGATTCATATTAATAAATTCTGTACATATAACTTGTAATTAAAATTGATTGTGATTCCTGGTTCCCTTTGTATTTGAATCAGGACACATATACATTCATGACAGCACTGAATACATATTGTTATTTGAAAAGTTATCAGTGACTCCTTTAAGATATCCTTGTAGAGTGTTTTATGTATGTGAGTGTCACTGTGTTGTCAAGTGTGGTGGAATAAATTAAATTGTTTATCTGTCTGTTGTTGTTATGACTTACACTTCATCATACACATACCCTAGACATATAACGTAGTCATCACACTATTCCAGAATAATTCTGACTGAGGTATACATATGTGGCAGCAAGTAAGGTTATCTATAATACACTACTCTCATTAGATATAGATACCTTCACAGCTGATCTCAGTCAGTACACTAAGTCCCCCTATAAATATTTATAACATCCCACTTCACCACATATATTGGGGTCTCGCTCTCGGGATTTTGAATCTTTCCCTATTACAAATATTGGGGGTAATTCACTTCAGGGAATAATAAGAATTAAAAGGTATCCTTGGGTGAAAATAAATAAGGTTGAGCTCACAGTGCCTGTGTTGTCCTAAGTTAGTTAGTCATAGATAAAATTGTTTAGTTACATATTTTAGACATTTATCTGTTAGACAATGGCCGACCTGGCAAAATTTCGATCTGCTGCTGTACAGACTGCAAAAGAGTTGGGATTAGATGGGCAAGTTATGATTACCTATGTCACTACTGAATGTGACAAATTTATTGAACGGGAAGAAAGAAGATTAGAAAAAGAGGCCGAAAGAAGGTTAGAGGCTGAAAAAGAAATTAAGAGGTTGCAGATTGAGGCTGAGGCTAAGAGGTTGCAGATTGAGGCTGACAAAGAGGCTAAAGCATTGGAAGCCGAGGAAAGAAGACAGGCTGCAGAAAGAGAAGAGAAGAAATTAGCTGCAGAAAGGGAAGCAGAAGAAAGAAGATTGACTGCAGAGAGGGAAGCAGAAAAGGAGGAGAAGAGATTACAAAGGGAACATGAGTTACGACTAAGGGAGTTTGAGTTTCAAGGCCATGCTCCTGAAAATGGTGCCAGTCCCTTTGCCTCTGATGCCACTGCTAGCCAAGGAGCCTCAACCTCAGCTATGAATTTTCATTTAGATCATTTTGTTGAGAAAGACGATGATATAGAGAGCTATCTAAATAGGTATGAACTATTAGCTACCACGTATGGGTTAGAGAGAGAAAGGTGGAGCTTAAAGTTATCTCAAGGACTTCGTGGGGCAGCTTATGAAGTTTTTGCAAAAATGAGCAGAGGTGATCAGGAAAATTATGACATGCTAAAGCAGGCTCTTTTGTTAAGATATGAAAAGAATGCAGAATTTTATAGGAAAAAATTTAGGAATGCTAAACTACTGTCAGGTGAAACCTATCACCAGTTCTCTGCACGAATAGAGACATACTTGGAGAAATGGACTTCTCTGGGGAAAACCCAAGATCTTAAGGAAATGGTCCTTATAGAGCAATTAAGAGAGTCCATGGCTCCAGACCTGAGAAAGTTTCTCATGGAACAAGGTGCAGAGAGGCTGGGTGAGTTGCTAAATGTTGCTGAAAGGTATCAAGCAGCTCAAGCAGAGGTAACAGGTAATAAAAAGAAACAAGTGGATAACTTTAGGGCACCACAGAACTTTAATAAATTTGATCCTAGGGATCAAAACAAAGGTAAGCACCAATTTGATAGGCCACGGTATGAAAATAAAAATAACTTCCCACAATTCGATGAAAGGAAATATGATGAAAGAAAATCTTTCAACCAAGGAAAAAGGTGGTGTAAAATTGTCAGATGGACAATCATGACACTGACCGTTGCAGAAGGAAACCTGTGTATATGGCCACCCTTCAGGTCAGGTCGACCTCAAGACAGGAGGAGGATATTATGTTAGATACCACTCCAGAAGAGATGAGGAAGGCACAGGCTGGGGATAAAACACTCAAGCCTTGTTTCAGAAAATTGTCAACTTGTCATACAACTCCAGGCAAGGGAGATTTTTACATGAAAAACAAGTTGATGTATAGGAAGACTGGAGCTAGATCCAAAGGTCAGGGACAGCTGGTACTTCCTAAAAGATATAGGGCAGAATTAATAAGGAGCCTACATGTGAAACCAGATGGGGACCATGAGAAGATAGGTACCATCATTCAAAAGGTGGCTCACAATTATTATTGGCCCAAAGCAAGATGGGACATTGAGAATTTTGTAGAAAGGTGTAGCATAGCACATGAGGGAACACCCACAAGTGGGAACATTGATCAGGACCTGGACACGCCACGGGGCAAAATTAGGCCTGATAATAAAAAGAAAAATAGATTTGATAAAGTGGACCAAATGGAATGGGAAGCCCCTTTTCACGGACAAGCTTCACTTAACTGTTTTACAATGGCCACTATGCGGAGAGTGCAAAAGATGTCTTACCCCAGGATAAGCCGAAAATCCCTCAATCGGACTTAAACAAACTGGAGGAAGAAGATGTAGAGAGGAAATCTCTCATCAAGAATTTTAAGTGGGGAGAAAGCCCCAAAAGAAAAAATTGGTAGCGGTCGTTTTATGCATGATAATTCTGGGAAGAAAAATCATCACTATAGAGCTTCGAGTGGAAGAGACCATACCGGTGCATGGACAAATAGGTCCACAAAATTAAAGGTCCATATGTAGCTTTGTTAAGAACGTGGACTGATGAAAAGGCAGAGGAAAACATTACATCTTCATACCAATATGTGAATGAGCTGACCACTCGTTTAAAAACTGGCTGGAAACTTGCCAATGAAAATTTGAAACAAGCCAGGAAGAAACATGCTGCCTATTATAACAGGAAGGCGAAAGACAGAGATTTGGCTGTGGGAGAGAAGGTACTGCTTCTTCTCCCGGGAGTCAGAATAAGTTACAGATTGGATGGCAAGGTCCATATACAGTTTTAGAGAAGGTGTCTAGAACAAATTATAAGATAGATAAGAAGGGGAAAGAAAAAATCTATCATGTGAATCTCCTGAAGAAATATTTGGAAAGAGAACATCAGGAAGAGACACACTTGTTGACCTTGTCCATCGCCATGGAGATGAAAAAGGAACCACTTTCATCATTTGAATATCCATTACACCCCTGTGAGACAGCAGCACAGGTGAAAATCAGTACACATTTAACGAAAACTCAGAAAGAGAGAGTGCAACAGGTTCTAAATAATCATGCAGAGGTGTTAACAGACCGACCAGGGCATACAAACCTATTGGAATATGATATGAAACTGATAGACCCCACACCTGTCTGTATGAAACCATATTCGATTCCGTTTGCTAAGGAAAAAGCTTTGAAGGAAGAGATAGACTATCTGTTGAAGGAAGGAATTATTTCGCACAGTGAATCTTCGTATAGTTCCGGTGTTGTACTCTTAAGGAAGCCCTCTGGAGAACATAGACTCTGTATAGATTACAGGAGACTGAATGCTATTACAGAAGGACAGGTGGATCCATTGCCGGATACAAATCAGCTGTTTGCCAGACTAAATAAAGCTAAATATTTCTCAAAAGTGGATCTGAGTAAAGGATACTATCAGATTCCAGTAAAGCCTGAGGTTAGACCATACCTAGCTTTTAGTACCTCAGAAGGACACTATGAGTTTAATAGATTGCCATTTGGATTGAAGAATGCGCCTAGTGTCTTCTCTAGAATGATGAGAAAATTATTGGACCCTCTGAATAATCCATATATAACAAATTTCATGGATGATATCCTTATAGCAACAGAAACATTTGAGGAACACATTGACTCTCTGAATAGGCTGTTTAATCGACTTAGGGAAGCAAATTTAACAGCCCGACCAACCAAATGTTGCGTTGGATGTAAAGAATTGGAATTTTTGGGACACACAGTTTATCAGGGAAACATGACCCCTGACCCAAAGAATTTAGAGAAACTAAAGAAAGCCCCGAGACCACAAACCAAGAAGGACGTGAGATCCTTTGTCTCATTATGTGGTTTCTACCAGAAGTATATCAAAAACTTTAATTCCATATGTGCACCGTTAACTGATTTGACACGTAAAGGACATCCAGATCGCATTACATGGACACCACAATGTGAAATGGCTTACCAAGAATTGAAGGAAAAGCTCACAAGTAAACCTATTTTGAAATTACCTGACTTAAGTCAAGAATTCATAGTAAGGACGGATGCCAGTAATATTGGGTTAGGTGCAACTCTACTACAGAAATCAGATGCATTGGATGGGGAATTAAGCCCAGTGGCATATGCTAGCAGAAAGTTGAATAAAGCTGAAATCAACTACTCAACTAGCGAAAAAGAATGTCTTGCAGTAATATGGGCAATAAAGAAATTCAATATTTATCTGTATGGGAAGGCATTTAAGTTGCAAACGGATCACAAACCTTTATCGTTTCTAGCACAGGCTAGGCATGAGAACTCTAGGTTACTCCGATGGTCCTTACTTTTGGCTCCATATAATTTTAGCATTGAGTATATATCTGGAAAAACAAATTTGGGAGCGGATTTTTTAAGCCGCCATCCGTGTGATGAGAATCACCCTAAACCCCAGAAATAATAATAAATTTCTCTATGTGTATATAGAATAAAGGACTGACATATAATGTCTGTTTTAAGAGGGGAGATGTCGTGGAATATTCTAATCCACATATATAAATTATCAGGTAAATATAAAGCCTAACAAATACATTTAATAAAGGAAAGAGAAATGGTAAAAGAAACAGTGCTGTCACAATGACTGTACTCGAAATCCCCCTTGTTTTCTGCTTCGTCTGCAAATTGTAACGCTTTCACGTTGATAGTAAAAGCCTACTGTATTATTACCCGCTTTCTTCAATGAAACGTGTACTGACCTTGAGATACGC
Organism: Oreohelix idahoensis; assembly: GCA_024509875.1. Classification (NCBI taxonomy): domain Eukaryota; kingdom Metazoa; phylum Mollusca; class Gastropoda; order Stylommatophora; family Oreohelicidae; genus Oreohelix; species Oreohelix idahoensis. The sequence continues at coordinate 16,998 of JAMPIV010002116.1, read as the reverse complement.
AAGCTGATCAATGACCTAGATTTAATATTTCATTCATTCCATACACGGCGTAACTAAAAGACAGATAAAGCAGGAGAGAGAGAGGGGCGAATGAAGGCAGGAAGCATGCAATACTAAACACGCGTCGCGCGATACACAATTGCTGCCATCACGCGTGTAAGGCCACATGCACTAACTTTTTTTCAGACGGACAGTGATAAAAACACTAACCTTCCCAGAGTTAGGTTTTAAAAAACCTGGAAAACGCTTATTAGGAAAGATAACATTAGATGGGTTTACGTTTGAAAACATGACAGTACCCAGACATCACATGGGGATGGAAGTGAACAGGAGGTGGTAGAAAATGCACATTTTGAACGCAGCCACCTAGCTCCCTTAGATTGAGATATTTGGATTCCTTAGGGCTTGCTGACACAGAATATGTAAAACGTTACGCAAATAGTCCAGGAATTAATAAATTATAACCAAAATAAAATAGTGGGGATGCCTGACAGCATGAAATCATTTCTGCTCATAAAATTTTTTTTATAACGTGTTTGAAAAAACATTACGTTACGGAAATAGCCTACCATGTTAACTCCTATTTGATTGGAGCGCAACAAATATAAGACTAAACACGATTGGTCGGGCTATAAATACTATCTTGTGTTGTCAGGGGGAACGTGAAAAGGAGTACTTTTTTGAAAAGATGTGTAGACATGGTTTCATTGGGTAGAGCTGCGAATATACTCGATTCAGAGCGTCTGTTCATTGCCACATCTTGTAATAAACCTACTAAGAAGCAGTGCGTTGAGCACCAGTGTATATTTTTTATAAAATAAAGCTTGGGACATCGGCAGATCGTAGTTGTGCTATATTCATTGCCAGTCAACGAAACTGTTTATTATTCCATGAATTGTGGTAAGCTTGAAATATTCAATATCTTTTAATGAAAATTGAATGTAAATTGATAAATTATGTCTTTATATATGTGTAGTTCAGTAGCTAACATGATGTAAAGCCTATAATGCTCCAGCCTGAACAGAAGGTGTCGGAGGAAAGTAAAACTGCATGGAATGGCCAAACAGTACACTGACACCTAGATGATTGACTAGAAAGAAATAATGCTGGAATTGCAGAGGCGTAGTAACCATTAGGGAGGGAAATACTGGTATAAAGTATTTCAGATGAAGCTGACAGTTGGCCTAACGCTCTGAACTCAATGTTTGTGATGTATTGTGCTCAGTGTAGAAAGAGAGTATAAATTAGTTATGACGTAGAAGGTACATCCTTCTTGTTTCAGGGACCGTGGTCTTAAAGTTATTGAGCAGCACCTGGTCAGAGCTTTGCTGAAGCCAGAGGTGGACAGCATACTCCTTGGTCCATATAGCAACCAGTGGGGTGACTCCAGAACTCATTAAAGTAATCGAGCAGAGGAGTCTTTTACTGCAGTCATCACGAAAGATAAGAGAGTGTGGCCATGGAGCTCAACATTATGTACCCCCATCTTAAAATGACACTGTAAAATAAAATTAAGAGGGGAATTTAATTGTTTTAATGCCAGGAACTGAGAACATCTCCAATACTAGTTCCAATAGAAACAAACTATTGAAGTCATGATGACAAATACAAACAGAGCTTGAACAAAACAAAACCAGTATTACCTCAGATTACCACTACACAACTGACACACATAGGATACTATTAATAATATATGTCATTACAAGATTCATATTGATAAATTCTGTACATATAACTTGTAATTAAAATTGATTGTGATTCCTGGTTCCCTTTGTATTTGAATCAGGACACATATACATTCATGACAGCACTGAATACATATTGTTATTTGAAAAGTTATCAGTGACTCCTTTAAGATATCCTTGTAGAGTGTTTTATGTATGTGAGTGTCACTGTGTTGTCCAGTGTGGTGGAATAAATTAAATTGTTTATCTGTCTGTTGTTGTTATGACTTACACTTCATCATACACATACCCTAGACATATAACGTAGTCATCACACTATTCCAGAATAATTCTGACTGAGGTATACATATGTGGCAGCAAGTAAGGTTATCTATAATACACTACTCTCATTAGATATAGATACCTTCACAGCTGATCTCAGTCAGTACACTAAGTCCCCCTATTAATATTTATAACATCCCACTTCACCACAGTTGACTCTGTTATAATATAAATTGTATTCTCAATTCGTTGTGTTGATCTAGTCTGACGAAGTGCTGAATGGCATTAACGCCCTCTTGTTTGCTCTTAAGGTTCATTAATATGTTTATTCCTGTCATGTTTTAAAACAGGACAGCAAAAGAGAGTGGATGAGAATAAACTTACAACAAGAGAATAGACAGGAATCAGTTAGGGAAGGGAGAATGTGTCTGAACAAGAACACGGACACTGAAATTAATTAGGAACTAAGGAATGGGCGAGCTACAGCTGAGAACACGAGAACAATTTAGAAATAAGAATGTGGACAAGAACAGCAAAATAGACCGTAACCAATTAGGAACAAGAAAATGGGCAGGTATTAACTAAAAATAATATAATATACAAAGATCAAATGAGGAAAAAGATAATTGACATGAAGTAGCTAGGAATACGAGTATGGACAGGAATCAACTAAGACAAACAGAATAGGCAGAAATCAACTAGGACCAACATAATAGATAGGAACCAACTAGGACCAACATAATAGACAGGACATACCGAGAACAACATAATAGAATCAACTAGGACTAACATAATAGACAGGAACCAACTAGGACCAACACAACAGAATCAACTAGGACCAACATAATAGACAGAAATCAACTAGGAACAATATAATAGAAAGGACCTAACTAAAACCAACATAATAGAATCAGCTAGAACCAACATAATAAACAGGAACCAACTAAGATCAACATAATAGACAGGAATCAACTAGGACCAACATAATAGACATAAATCGAATAGGACCAACATAATAGACATAAATCGAATAGGACCAACATAATAGACATAAATCGAATAGGACCAACATAATAGACGGAAATAAAATTTGGACCAATAAAATAGACGGTAATCAACTTTGGAGCAACAAAATATACAGAAGTCAACAAGGACTAACAAAATAAACAGAAATCAACTATGGAGCAACAAAATAGACAGAAATCAACTATGGAGCAACAAAATAGACAGAAATCAACAAGGACTAACAAAACAAAAAAAAAAAAAGACAGAAATCAACTAGGACTACGTGACAGAATTGTCCGTTCTCTTTTCCTAGCTTTCATGTTTATTGCCGACAGTATTGTGCTACGTCTCATTTTCTGTACTTAATTATTGTTTACTCCGTTCCCTCAATCCTTGTCATGTCGGGACTTCAGCGACCATCTTTTGCTGATTAAGGTATTCAAGAATCACTTTCGTTTGAACCCATACTGACACCTGAATCTGAGGAGTGAAATTTTGTAACACATTTACGAGCAGACCGGGCAACAGGCGAGACCGGGTGAATGAGATAATTATTTCCGGACAAGATGGGTCGGAGAATAATTATCGATCTTGAAAGAGATTACCTGTGACAGACTATGAAGTCGTGAGTGTAAACATGACTGATAATAGACGGACGCTTGCATACCATATATGGTGACTTGTAAACAACACATTTATTTTTGGCGTTTATTACACAAGCATTTTTTGTGGGAGAGGGGAAATATACGCATTTTGCATGCAACTTGCTTTGTCGCATAAATATTGGGTCGATCTCTTCTCCTCTCCGGCAGTAGTCAGTTAAATTTGTTGTGAGTGCTGATTACGTGAAATTTTCAATCTCCGGCACTTTTTCTTTCTCTGCAATCAAACTACGGAAATTTCCTAGTGGAAATATTTTGGGGAGGGGGGAACCTCTTGATAGCATTACCAGGCAGTTCTTGTTCTGGAATCCCCAGGGAAAGCTCAGAAATGAGGTATCTGAGGAAGGTGGTTGAAGTAACAAGAAGAGACATGGTCCGCAACCAGACGATACGTCAAGGCCTAAAATCCCACCCCCTGCAGACCTAAGTAGAAAAGTCCCAACTAAGATTGTTTGGCCATGTCTGCAGAATGGGAGAAGATCGGCTACCCCGACAAGCATGGGAAACAAAGAGCCAGGGATCCAGACCCCGAGGACGACCCAGAGTCCACTGGGAGGACAACATTAGACAATCTTTGAAGGACCGAGGACTAGAATGGAACCAGGCCAGGAGGAAGACAACCGATAGGATAGGCTGACGCTCTCTCTTCCAAACCTCTACACCTCACGGTAGAAGGGGAACGACTAAGTAAGTAATATTTTGAATTACCCCACCAAAACACACAGGTTTTGAAACGATTGGAGGGCATTCGAAACATAAGAAGAACAAAATTCCTGATTGGACCCTACCTAAATCGTAACAAAGTACTGCGGGGGAAGCGAAGTGTAATATAATATGACACTTTAGTTAGTTTAGAACACTGTGAAAATTCACCTTGCGCCAAGAAGACAACCAGACCTTGCCAGAGTTAAGAATAACAGCAGATTTCATTTACCAGAGCGGACCTTGTTTGAGCATCTTGAGGACTTAGAGCCCAGAAAAACTCGACCATTTTAACACGGAAAACCGGAATCTGAGGAAACTGTAACACAAAGTCAAAATGGAAACTTACTGCTAAAATAACAACACCCCAGACCACGTGCAAGAGGCATCGTCAAGCTGCCTTGAACTATTTCTCTGAGCCAGCAGTCTGTGAGCCTAAAGATTGGCTCGGTGGTACCATTTGAGGGTACTATCTCTGGAACAAGTGAGGGTATAAGTGGCCTGAATGTTGAGAACCCATGTCTAGCTTAAAGTGTGTTGCCTCTTCATGGAAGACAAAGAAAGAATAGGACTACTCAGGCATGTCGTACATGGCGACTAATATGAGGTTGTACATGTGGTTGACAATTTGACCATGTCAAACGTGTTGCCATAGAAACCACAGCAGCTGGTCCTCCACCCCCAGCAGGAAACCTGCAATAAACATTCACACGCTCACGTGACACAGTGCTTTCTGTGGACATAATGTGGAGTACAAAATACGAGATCAGAAACGGTTAGAAAATGGAACAAACAAACAGAGAGAGAGAGAGAGAGAGAGAGAGAGAGAGAGAGAGAGAGAGAAATAGAGAGAGAGAAATAGAGAGAGACAGAGACAGAGAGAAACACAGAAAGAGAGAAAGAGAGAGAGAGAGAAATATGAGATCAGAACGGTTGGAAAATGGAACAAACAAACACAGAGAGAGAGAGAGAGAGAGAGAGAGAGAGAGAGAGAGAGAGAGAGAGAGAGAGAGAGAGAGAGAGAGAGAGAGAGAGAGAGAGAGAGAGAGAGAGAGAGAGAGAGAGAGAGAGAGAGAGAGAGAAGAGAGAAGAAGAGAGAGAGAGAGAGAGAGAGAGAGAGAGAGAGAGAGAGAGAGAGAGAGAGAGAGAGAGAGAGAGAAGAAAAATACGAAATCAGAAACAGTTAGAAAATGGAACAAACAAACTAACACAGAGAGGGAGAGAAAGAGAGAGAGAGGGAGAGAGAAGAAAAAAATGACGAACACAGGGAGAATGTCAATGTTAACGATAACAGATGCCTGAAGGTAGAAATCAAGTGAAATGGTTCTGGATATTCAACCCATCATTTGACTGACAACCCATCATTTGACAGACAGCCCATTCAACAAATCAGGCAAGTCTCCAAAGACACGCGAGTCCTATCATCAGCATTAGATGAATGGATAGCGCTGACTTGAAATATCGGAAGTTCATGAATAATCAGGAACACTAACGGGAACATCATTTTCCTTTGCGCTACTTACGTAGCCCGGAACCACTATTGCAGCTGATTCATTTACAGGAAGCCTGCACCAAACATTCACATGCTATTGTAGCCGTGGTTTCTGAGGTAATTTGGTTTACATGATGTTGATAGCCCCATGCACGATTCAACAGCAACACGTTTATTAGCCTTGTGAGAAATTAATCAGTCAGTACACTCTAGTCTCCCCGATGAGCAACAGGCCTTCAACAAACACATGTCACGTTTCCTTGCCGTGTGTTATCAGCTTAAGATATTTCTATGTCTTCCTCACCATTTTCATTTACGTCTCCAGTTCTCTTCTCCATGTGTTTGTTTATGTCTACCTCTGCCTCTCCTTTTAACTGGAGAATTCCATAATAAGGACTATCTTGTAAAGCTATCAACAGGTTTCCACAATGTTTACCATATCCATCCCCAGCATTTTCTTCTCATCTCTTGTTCTGGCGTTACACATTGTCTAGTTCTGTCATCCAGTTTTCCACCATTGTGACCGTTCCACATTTGTGAATACCTTGTTCGCATCATTTCAATCCTAGTGTATTTCTACCCGCAAGCACCCATTTATGAAAGTCTATAGTTTTTGTGTGCCTGTTGTTTTGTTTGTTGTTCTTCCCATGTTTTTCATCTCTCCTGCCATTTTGTATTGTTATTCTGAATCTTGCGTCATTGTCTTTGAATGAAAAATGTTCGTTACGGTCAACTTTCTCTAACCAACCATCGGACATCCAGATAACGTTGTCGACTCAGACTAAAGGTGCCAAACGTAAACCTTCATAAACAGCTGTTTTGGATGTTTAACACATACTTAATAAAGCTCCCGTTTTCGCTCCTACAGGACCCACGCTTAAAACATAAGCACGACAATCAAAAAACGCACTATTTAATTAATAAGTTCTATGAGTCAAGGGATTCTTGGGTATTATGAAGTCCTAAAAGCACTTGCGACTTAGTCGTTTTTTCTTATACCCTAAGGCGTTTAATGCCAAGAGACAGCGACATACTATCCCTATCGGCTGTCTTTCCTCCCGCATGATTCCAATCTATTGTCGTCGGGGCTTTCAGAGATTTGTCTAATGTGTGTCCTCCCAGCGTAACTCTGGGTCGTTCCTGAAGGTTTGGATCCCTGGCTCTTAATTTCCCATATTGGCCCCGATCTTCTTCCATCTTCATACAAAGAAAGGCCAAACCATCCGTGATTGGGACTGTTTCCCACGTGGGGTCTGCAGGGCTGGATTTTGAAGGCCCTGAGTACGTATCATCTGGATTGCGGACCATGAGAGTCTCTTCTTGCTACTTCAGCCACCTTTCCTCCACAAGATAGCTCATTTTCTGAAGTTTGGAGCTGGCTTTCCCTAAAAAATACGTTTACAAACACCATGAAGATAATCCATATGAAAATGTATAGACTATTTGTGTTATCGTAACAAATACAATTTGCTAGGAAAGATGAAACGTCCCCTGCGAGCCCGAAACAATCGCACCAACATTTTTAGAGAAAATACGGAAACGCGCATTCTGTACTGTGCTTGGAATGAAGTTAACCTTGAATACCATTAGACAAGCGGTCATCAACCTTTTTTGGGCTCCGCAGGCGTCGCTGTATTGCGAAATCTGTGAAATAATCGCTAAAATTCAGTAAGATTTTAGAATCCTATGATAATAAATAAGACCCGCGCCCGCAAGTGTCCTGCTTTTAAAGTCGTCCCTCTACGCCAGTATAGCGCGCCTGGCTTTTGTGCAGAAGAAAATGCTTATATAAAACGATCCCGCCGTAAAAATCTAACCGACCCCGCGCTTTCCTATGTTTCGGTTTTTGAGACTTACAATTTAACGATCTGCCAGAACTGTGACACCACCCTACCGTCTGAATTGAACACGTACGATTTTTAACTTAAACGCCTATATTAATAGTAAGCTCGGGACATTTTTCCAGTAGTGTCGTGAGCTGAGTTAGAGCTGGTGTCGAGTTGGAACAATAGTTAGTGAAAATCGACAAGGGATATTGGATGGACTGACAGAGTTATAGATTACACGTAGATAAGGGTTGTAAATAGGAGATGGGACTTGAGACAACCCTGGAAAAAAGAATTTTAATTAAATTTATCTCTCTCATCTCTCCAAGCCTCCAAGCCTAACTTAACCAGCCACAACCGTCACTTTTATAGCCATAGCAACCTAAGCACCCCTTCCTGCACCTCTTTTTGCCACCATGCTCTCACATCTTTTCTCTTAATCCTACATAGAGACTATAGTAAAAGAGCTAAAAATGTAAATTATGGATTATGGGTGGTCGAAAACACAGTTCATGTCAAAAACAGCGTGCATATTAATAAATGTGGTAAACTTTATTAAATGAAGAAGCAAGTATGAAGAAAATAATGCATTGTTCATCACCAACAACATAAACTTACTAATCAAGTACAATCCTCAATAATCATTACATAGTCATCAATAGTACATCAATAACCACCAAATAATCATCAATAGTCCATCAATAATCATCAATAACCACAAAAATGCAAATACACCCACTCCACACAAAACCACACACACCGACAGTTCATAAAACTGTAAAAACCACAGAGTAATGAATAAACTGAGTGTCATCTTCCATGTCCACTTTTTCGTGGGACCCAACATGTTGCCCCCCTCACCACAAAAGTTCTTACCGTAAATAGAATACTCCATTGGATGATGAAAATTGCCCTGTAAAACTTTCCTGTAGACCAGCTTAAATCATTGGTGACCCCTAATAGCGCGAGGTGGCTCTTCGAAGACTCAATATACCTCTGTTTCCACAATGATAATAAACCTGTTGTCAGTTCTGTCACTTTCGTGGGGATCCAAATGTGGACCACTCCAACACAGTGTCTTTACGTAACATATATACCCCAAGCGTGACCTCAAATTGACTGTAAAAAGGCTTTGCTGTAGTGTGCTTCATTGAGTGACCACCTAATTCGCGAGTGTGGGCTGGAAGACTATTTAACCCCTGGTTTACCAAATGAATAAAGCACTGCTAGTGACAGTCTGTCCCCTTTCGTGGGACACAAAATGTGGTGATCCCATACTCAAAAGTGTCTTTACGTAAAATAATACTCCATGGGGGACATGGAAATTGACACTATAAAAATGTCCTTGTTCGTGCAACATTGAGTGACCTGTCACTAATTGTACGCGAGGTGGGCATGAAGACTCCTGTTTATCTCCTGCTACCAAATATTTTCATAAACTGAGCCGAAATTTCAGCTTGTCATCGCATTCGTGGGACAAATTTATGTATTTTCCAGCTGGTTCTATCAAGTGTTGCTTTACGTTAAATATCGGATCATATCCCGTATATACCACCCTCCATGGGTGAAGGACATTGACCGGTCAAAACTTTCCTTGTTCAGTGCTAACTTTGGTGACCTCTTATTGCGTGAGGCTCCAACCCTGATCAGCACCGTTGCCAGTCCTTCACATTACGGAAACAACTGCAAATGGATTGATTTTTCCGTTACTGCCCTAAAACCGACCGCCAATAGGTCCGCTCTCGTAACCCCCCTGATATGAAACAATGCAAGGAAAACCTATCTGTACTGTTGCCCCCACTAAGAGAAGTCGCCCAATCCTACAGGCGTTATGGCCATTGCGACTGCTTTTGATACGGTTTTGTGATGGCTAAGGACCTGAGAAAATAGTTAAGAAGAGAATTTGCCTTGGAGGGGCTTTGAATCTATCTATCTTTGGCATGGCCGCCTCCTAAGTGCGAGTTTTACATAACCAATTATACCAGACAAGCTGCATTATGGGATTATTATGCGTACCCTGGCGCTCTTATCCGAGAGCGACTTATGCTAATTGCTTTGGCATAAATCCAGGTTGGGCTATGCTTCCCCATGTAGTTGACGGACCTGCCCCAACTGTGCCCCGTTTCTAGGCACTCCAAGGCTTGGTGATTTGAAAATTCTACTATAACAAATTTAGTTGGCTGATCTATTCATCTGAAAGCCGCATTGCTCAGACTGGTAATTCCATGTAGGAGTAGGGAAACTACCTAATGCAATAGATAATTTCAGATTTAGCGTTGAGGCTCGTTGCAGAATAGCGTGAATGTTTAACTTGGCAATTGGACAAAGGGTTTATGGTTCAGGTATTTGGGGTTGACAACTCCGTCCCAACTCACCTAGGTGGTTACTCCCAGAAACCCTCCTAGAATCCACGAAGAGATTGGGGGACTTTCATTCCCCCTCTGCACCTGGAATCTTGCTTTCTTATGCAATTCGGGTATCCCTGAATCCAATCTGCAACCCAAAAGAGACCACCCTTTCCATTAACTTTCAAATAAAATCTCACTAATGTTGTCTAACATAGTTATGCTCCACTCTTCACCACCTCTAATCATATTTGTCATGCATGTGCCCCGCATATTCTAAATATAGTTTGTACACCCAGGTACCTGTCTAGTAAATGTTTCGCAGTCTGACAGCATGCCACAAATCTTACTCTCTTCTTGCCAGGGGTCCAACTTATTGCAATACAGGAAACCTAACTTGTATTACAGTTAAATTCGAATTCTATGTCATTCTTACAACAGATAAGTGAAATTTTACATAAACAGTTTATACAGCAATTTGACATTACAAAAATCTGCTCGTATGTCCCTTTGGGGAAAAAAAATTAACATTTCCACAAAATGAATACATAGAAAAATGGCAAATGTTCTTGCTTAATAATACCGTTGTGACTGAATCATAGGATAAAATGTTTTTCTATGGCTGGTGAATGCTTTCTGTGAAAGTTGATATAGCTAAGTGCCTAGCTCCAATAAAATAGGCATAACATGATTCCACCCTGCCACTAGAAGGTTTCTTTCCTATCAAAAAGGAAATAAGCGAATCTTCTCCGTAATGCCGAACGTTGTTTAAGTGCCTGTATCTTCACCTCATTCATTTTAGTGAATCAAGCCACACCTCTGACAGTCTCTTAAATTGAAATGACATGTTACATTACCTATTCTGAATCACCATTGATAAGTATCTGTGGACTGATTCTACCCTAGTGGAGTGTCCTGTTATTGAAAGTCTATCATTTAACCAATTAATAAACCTTCTGTTTAAGCAACCACTTAACTATATGGCCGTAGACACGCTGATGAGAACATTATCACTGAACTAAATTAACGGGAGGAAAGAAATCCTCAAAATGAATTCTAATCACATTCCTATCAGATATATAAAAATGCTAAACTGGTGAATATTTATATAATTAATTATAAGATTATGACAATTCATCCCGAGAAAATGATTTGTCAAGAATAGGGCAAAAAAAAACATTTAGTTCTGTGTTTATATGTTTTGCCTTATTTCCCATAAGTTGGTCTATCTCGGGCAGTTGAAACCGTTTTTACGAGTGTGTTTGTGCGTATCTGAAATTCTCAAGTCTTATAGTTTTACCAAACAACGCTTTTCGACACCTGTCATAGCCTGATTCTACAGATGTGGCGTAATGCTAATAAAGAGTAAGATAGAGGTTTCTCTAAGTACATCAAAGGGACAACTGACCCGTGCGAAAGTTCCCCAGATGTTTCTAGGTCAAACGAACCACTGTAGAAAATTATTTGATAGGAATTAGGACCGGCCAGAACGTAAACAAACCTTGGGTTTGGAGAAGGTGAAAATGGAAAGAAAGACATGTCACTAGGAAAACAGAACATTAAAGAGTATAACATCTGGTCAGTCACTGTTGTTTGGGTGTTATATTATAGGGGAATACTGGTCTGTTTGTGATGGTATCTATTTAATAAGACTACTTACTTGCTGCCACATATGTATACCTCAGTCAGAATTATTCTGGAATAGTGTGATGAATACGTTATATGTCTAGGGTATGTGTATGATGAAGTGTAAGTCATAACAACAACAGACAGATAAACAATTTAATTTATTCCACCACACTTGACAACACTGTGACACTCACATACATAAAACACTCTACGAGGATATCTTAAAGGAGTCACTGATAACTTTTCAAATAACAATATGTATTCAGTGCTGTCATGAATGTATATGTGTCCTGATTCAAATACAAAGGGAACCAGGAATCACAATCAATTTTAATTACAAGTTATATGTACAGAATTTATTAATATGAATCTTGTAGTGACATATATTATTAATAGTATCCTATGTGTGTCAGTTGTGTAGTAGTAATATGAGGTAATACTGGTTTTGTTTTGTTCAAGCTCTGTTGGTATTTGTCATCATGACTTCAATAGTTTGTTTCTATTGGAACTAGTATTGGAGATGTTCTCAGTTCCTGGTATTAAAACAATTAAATTCCCCTCTTAATTTTATTTTACAATGTCATTTTAAGATGGGGGTACATAATGTTGAGCTCCATGGCCACACTCTCTTATCTTTCGTGATGACTGCAGTAAAAGACTCCTCTGCTCGATTACTTTAATGAGTTCTGGAGCCACCCCACTGGTTGCTATATGGACCAAGGAGTATGCTGTCCGCCTCTGGCTTCAGCAAAGCTCTGACCAGGTGCTGCTCAATAACTTTAAGACCACGGTCCCTGAAACAAGAAGGTTGTACCTTCTACGTCAGAACTAATTTATACTCTATTTCTACACTGAGCACAATACATCACAAACATTGAGTTCAGAGCGTTAGGCCAACTGTCAGCTTCATCTGAAATACTTTATACCAGTATTTCCCTCCCTAATGGTTACTACGCCTCTGCAATTCCAGCATTATTTCTTTCTAGTCAATAATCTAGGTGTCAGTGTACTGTTTGGCCATTCCATGCAGTTTTACTTTCCTCCGACACCTTCTGTTCAGGCTGGAGCACTATAGGCTTTACATCATGTTCGCTACTGAACTACACATATATACAGACATAAATTATCAATTTACATTCAATTTTCATTAAAAGATATTGAATATTTCAAGCTTACCACAATTCATGGAAATAATAAACAGTTTCGTTGACTGGCAATGAATATAGCACAACTCCGATCTGCCGATGTCCCAGGCTTTATTTTATAAAAAAATATACACTGGTGCTCAACGCACTGCTTCTTAGTAGGTTTATTACAAGATGTGGCAAGGAACAGACGCTCTGAATTGAGTATATTCGCAGCTCTACCCAATCAAACCATGTCTACACATCTTTTCAAAAAAGTACCCCTTTTCACGTTTCCCCTGACAACACAAGATAGTATTTATAGCCCGACCAATCGTGTTTAGTCTTACATTTGTTGCGCTCCAATCAAATAGGAGTTAACATGGTAGGCTATTTCCGTAACGTAATGTTTTTTCAAACACGTTATAAAAAAATTTTATGAGCAGAAATGATTTCATGCTGTCAGGCACCCCACTATTTTATTTTGGCCATAACTTGGTAATTCCTAGACTATTTGCGTAACGTTTTACATATTCTTTGTCAGCAAACCCTAAGGAACCCAAATATACGAATTTAATGGAGCCAATATGCATTTTCTTCTAGGATAGTCGTGCTGTTACTACCTTCTCACTTCCAAACTTGAGGGTGTCTGGGTACTGTCATGTTTTCAAACGTAAACCGGTATAATGTCATAATTCCCAATAAGCGTTTTTCAGGATTTTAAAACCTAACTCTGGTATGGGTAGTGAATTTTATCACTGTCGATTTGAAATAAAGTTAGTGCATGTGGCCTTACACGCGTGATGGCAGCAATTGTGTATCGCGCGACGCGTGTTTAGTGTTGCATGTGTCCTTGCTTTCTGCCTCTCCCTTCTCTCTATCCTTTAGTCCATCTGTCTTTTAGTTACGCCGTGTATGGAATGAATGAAATATTAAATCTAGGTCATTGATCAGCTTGCGTATCTCAAGGTTTTTCCAAGAAATACAGTACACGTTTCATTGAAGAAAGCGTGCAGCGACACAGTAGGCTTTTACTATCAACGTGAAAGCGTTACAATTTGCCGACGAAGTAGAAAACAAGGGGATTTCGAGTACAGTCATTGTGACAGCACTGTTCTTTACCATTCTTCTTTCCTTTTATTAAATTTATTTGTTAGGCTTTACATTTACGTTTTAATTTATATATGGGGATTAGAATAATTCACGACATCTCCCCTCTTAAAACAGACATTATATGTCAGTCCTTTATTTCTATATACACATAGAGAAATTTATTATTATTTCTGGGGTTTACGGTGATTCTCATCACACGGATGGCGGCTTAAAAAATCCGCTCCCAAATTTGTTTTTCCAGATATATACTCAATGCTAAAATTATATGGAGCCAAAAGTAAGGACCATCGGAGTAACCTAGAGTTCTCATGCCTAGCCTGGGCTAGAAACGATAAAGGTTTGTGATCCGTTTGCAACTTAAATGCCTTCCCATACAGATAAATATTGAATTTCTTTATTGCCCATATTACTGCAAGACATTCTTTTTCGCTAGTTGAGTAGTTGATTTCAGCTTTATTCAACTTTCTGCTAGCATATGCCACTGGGCTTAATTCCCCATCCAATGCATCTGATTTCTGTAGTAGAGTTGCACCTAACCCAATATTACTGGCATCCGTCCTTACTATGAATTCTTGACTTAAGTCAGGTAATTTCAAAATAGGTTTACTTGTGAGCTTTTCCTTCAATTCTTGGTAAGCCATTTCACATTGTGGTGTCCATGTAATGCGATCTGGATGTCCTTTACGTGTCAAATCAGTTAACGGTGCACATATGGAATTAAAGTTTTTGATATACTTCTGGTAGAAACCACATAATGAGACAAAGGATCTCACGTCCTTCTTGGTTTGTGGTCTCGGGGCTTTCTTTAGTTTCTCTAAATTCTTTGGGTCAGGGGTCATGTTTCCCTGATAAACTGTGTGTCCCAAAAATTCCAATTCTTTACATCCAACGCAACATTTGGTTGGTCGGGCTGTTAAATTTGCTTCCCTAAGTCGATTAAACAGCATATTCAGAGAGTCAATGTGTTCCTCAAATGTTTCTGTTGCTATAAGGATATCATCCATGAAATTTGTTATATATGGATTATTCAGAGGGTCCAATAATTTTCTCATCATTCTAGAGAAGACACTAGGCGCATTCTTCAATCCAAATGGCAATCTATTAAACTCATAGTGTCCTTCTGAGGTACTAAAAGCTAGGTATGGTCTAACCTCAGGCTTTACTGGAATCTGATAGTATCCTTTACTCAGATCCACTTTTGAGAAATATTTAGCTTTATTTAGCCTGGCCAACAGATGATTTGTATCCGGCAATGGATCCACCTGTCCTTCTGTAATAGCATTCAGTCTCCTGTAATCTATACAGAGTCTATGTTCTCCAGAGGGCTTCCTTAAGAGTACAACACCGGAACTATACGAGGATTCACTGTGTGAAATAATTCCTTCCTTCAACAGATAGTCTATCTCTTCCTTCAAAGCTTTCTCCTTAGCAAACGGAATCGAATATGGTTTCATACAGACAGGTGTGGGGTCTATCAGTTTCATATCATATTCCAATAGGTTTGTATGCCCTGGTCGGTCTGTTAACACCTCTGCATGATTATTTAGAACCTGTTGCACTCTCTCTTTCTGAGTTTTCGTTAAATGTGTACTGATTTTCACCTGTGCTGCTGTCTCACAGGGGTGTAATGGATATTCAAATGATGAAAGTGGTTCCTTTTTCATCTCCATGGCGATGGACAAGGTCAACAAGTGTGTCTCTTCCTGATGTTCTCTTTCCAAATATTTCTTCAGGAGATTCACATGATAGATTTTTTCTTTCCCCTTCTTATCTATCTTATAATTTGTTCTAGACACCTTCTCTAAAACTGTATATGGACCCTGCCATCCAATTTGTAACTTATTCTGACTCCCGGGGAGAAGAAGCAGTACCTTCTCTCCCACAGCCAAATCTCTGTCTTTCGCCTTCCTGTTATAATAGGCAGCATGTTTCTTCCTGGCTTGTTTCAAATTTTCATTGGCAAGTTTCCAGCCAGTTTTTAAACGAGTGGTCAGCTCATTCACATATTGGTATGAGGATGTAATGTTTTCCTCTGCCTTTTCATCAGTCCACGTTCTTAACAAAGCTACATATGGACCTTTAATTGTGTGGACCTATTTGTCCATGCACCGGTATGGTCTCTTCCACTCGAAGCTCTATAGTGATGATTTTTCTCCCAGAATTATCATGCACAAAACGACCGCTACCAATTTTTCTCTTGGGGCTTTCTCCCCACTTAAAATTCTTGATGAGAGATTTCCTCTCTACATCCTCTTCCTCCAGTTTGTTTAAGTCCGATTGAGGGATTTTCGGCTTATCCTGGGGTAAGACATCTTTTTGCACTCTCCGCATAGTGGCCATTGCAAAACAGTTAAGTGAAGCTTGTCCGTGAAAAGGGGCTTCCCATTCCATTTGGTCCACTTTATCAAATCTATTTTTCTTTTTATTATCAGGCCTAATTTTGCCCCGTGGCGTGTCCAGGTCCTGATCAATGTTCCCACTTGTGGGTGTTCCCTCATGTGCTATGCTACACCTTTCTACAAAATTCTCAATGTCCCATCTTGCTTTGGGCCAATAATAATTGTGAGCCACCTTTTGAATGATGGTACCTATCTTCTCATGGTCCCCATCTGGTTTCACATGTAGGCTCCTTATTAAGTCTGCCCTATATCTTTTAGGAAGTACCAGCTGTCCCTGACCTTTGGATCTAGCTCCAGTCTTCCTATACATCAACTTGTTTTTCATGTAAAAATCTCCCTTGCCTGGAGTTGTATGACAAGTTGACAATTTTCTGAAACAAGGCTTGAGTGTTTTATCCCCAGCCTGTGCCTTCCTCATCTCTTCTGGAGTGGTATCCAACATAATATCCTCCTCCTGTCTTGAGGTCGACCTGACCTGAAGGGTTGCCATATACACAGGTTTCCTTCTGCAACGGTCAGTGTCATGATTGTCCATCTGACAATTTTTACACCACCTTTTTCCTTGGTTGAAAGATTTTCTTTCATCATATTTCCTTTCATCGAATTGTGGGAATTTATTTTTATTTTCATACCGTGGCCTATCAAATTGGTGCTTACCTTTGTTTTGATCCCTAGGATCAAATTTATTAAAGTTCTGTGGTGCCCTAAAGTTATCCACATTGTTTCTTTTTATTACCTGTTACCTCTGCTTGAGC